>OW121846.1:3983727-4583727 GCA_933228895.1 Platycnemis pennipes | reverse complement strand
CACTGCTAGATTCAGATGCACCATATTTCCTTCATGGAGCTCGATTTCCTATTTTTTCGGCATCCTTTATAATATGTAGCTTTATACTCACAGGAAGCTATCGAAATTTCACATCAGAATTCATTTTAGGGTGATAATAGCAAATTATTTTAAAATGCTAAATGATCGATTCGAACGCGTTTACTACTCTCACGCTTGGAGTGGATAGCACGGATAGTAAGAAGGTATATTCTCTGAGCATACGACTATTGCCACCACGGAACAAATTTTTTGTTGTGTCTTTGCAATGTAGCTTTAATGTGTACGCAAAAGGAGCTATCTATTAGTACGTAAAAATGTTGCTACAGATACATGATACCGAAACAAACTCCGCTTACGATTTTGAAAAAACATAAAACTCCTTGCAGCAGCTTACAGTATACAGTATATTTAAATACATATCAGTGCTACAATGTGTTGTCCTACTTACGATCTATACACGATAAATCTATTGCTTTGACAAATGGTGTTTCTGATCTAGCGTTTCTTCCAGTACCGTTGTACGCTCAGACTTTGTTAAACGCGGATTTTTATTTTTAATTACATACTTCAAAATTTCAGAATACTTTACAATGTACGATTTACTACTAAACCATGCTGCGAAGACTAGTATACCACTACTACTAGACAGAATGCGAAACTTAGGAGAGAAAACAACAGGAATCCGAGGAAAAATGGTTCGCGGCTAACACGAAATCTGGAGGATTCGTGTAAGCCGCGCACCCCCATTTTTTCCTGGGCATTTCGGGAAAAAAGGTGCGCGGCTTACACGCGTAAATACGGGCCTATTTAAAAATAATATAGAATTTTTTTTACTGCTAAAGAAGGTCAAACGTAAATAATGTATACTATCTTAAAGAAAAAAATATTTTTTTTTATGTAGTCTTCAACTACTGAGTGATCATGTGAAATTTCTTTTGTTCTATGTGTAAATTGGAACAAAATGAAAAATACATAATTTTGTCGGAAACACATTAGTGTATCCTGAATGAGTTAATTTGTTTTGGTTTTTCAGCAATAAATATTAATAATATGGTCAGATTCGATTTAAATTTTTTTGTAGTGTTATGTTGTTTATTAAACTGCAGATATAACAAACACTTACTGCACATGCATTCACTTTTGCTTTGCATGATAACTATTTGAAAAGGAAACATGCCTGTCTAGGGTTGACCTAGAGGCCCCAAATTTTTCGGGCCTCATTTTGAGTCACTTTGACAACTTTTTCCAGAGGGCCAAGTTTCTCTGCGAAAAATTGATTTTTCCGATCCGCCCTAATGTACATGCCATTCAAAAATGTTATGGTATTTTTTCTTATGGCCACAGTTAAAAAACATTGTTGTTGACCAGATGGTATCTTTATTTATCATTTACAGGATACACTACATCATGCTAGGCTGCAACCAACTCTCTAATAATCATCTGATTATCGTAGTGTCACCTGTGATGCAATGCTGCCAACCTATTGTCAAAATTCATATTCGTATTTCTGATTTCAGGGTCGCCTTCATCCGTGCTGAATCATGTATTGTAAATGACGTGACTAGCGTTTCTGAACGCTCAGTCACAGGAAGGCCCCCACTGCCCATGTGAATGTTCAGTGTGTAGAATCCAATGGAAGCCAAATGGATTCTAGAAATCATCTACTCCTGCCTACTGTTGCTGAAGTTATAAGGTGCTCTTTAATTCGACTTTAATCAAGTGCAATTGTTCTCACTGTTGACTCTTTCATCGCATAAGCATGTTCAATTTCCACAAACTTCTCACTCATGTCATGTCTCTTAAGGGTGTTCTATACCTCCACAGAAAACGGCTCTGCAGACCCTTGCGAGATCGAAGATAACGAGTTTAATATAAGTCGCAGAGCTGGTCGGTTCCCACTGATCGTTAGATTAAGGATCAACGTGTGTGGCTATTTGAACAATATTTTCATTAGCAGTACTCATTAAAGAGCTTCAGGCACTGAAAATCGTAAAAATAGCCCGATTTCAGCCTTTTTTCCTTTGACATTGAAATCGTAATGGAAACATGTGTTCAACTCTCCGCTGGGATTCATCCTTCTCTTCTACCATTATATCAAACTCAAAGACCTTAGGTGCATACTAAAGTTGCAATTTATTATTTTCCGAACCACGTTTTCACTATTTTACGTGCTAAAAATCTTTCGTTCCGTGGCGCTACTCATAGTCCCCCCCACTCCCGCTAACGTCACCCTCCACCTCCTGGCTCCTTATCTCTCTCTCTCTCGAACCATTCCAAGGCCAACGTCCGAGCCACTTCGCCTCCCTCCGGCCCCCTGTCGAAAGCCAGAGCCCTCAGACCGAGCGAGCTCAGCAAGGGATATTTTGTTCAGTAGCAGGCAGGCACGTAGCCAGAAATTTGCTTCGGGGGGGGCGGGGGCTAAGTTTAGCACGTTTAGCCTAACTTCAACTCAGCCTTGCCCGTCGGTACCGACATGAAACAAATTTCTTCCTTCATTTTCAGTGCTCGGTATTTGCTTTCACAGTGCCCATTCCTATCTGTTTTCTCTGGTTAAGCTCACTGTTTATCCTGTCATGAAGCATTTAATTTAGCCGGCCCCAGAACAGAAGTTCACATCATGCATACATATCAGATTACTACAGATACATACATATCAGATTGGTAGATTAAATAGTGGGTCGGTATAATAATTATCGGGGAAAATTCTAGCTGAAAAAGAGCACCAAGAGAGAAATAGATTGGGAGAAATAATTTCAGAAATAAAGTAGCCGAATTTCACCACCTCATAAAAAGTACTGATGCTGATATAATCGTACCCACAGAAAGATGGCTTTCGAAGGACATATCAGATATGAAGTATTCCCGAAGTGTTTTACCATATACAGAAAGGATAGAGTAAGCAGAAACGGAGGAGTATTATTTATAGCTGTGAAGGACCCGTATGTTAGTAGAAGAAAACTTATTTCAGAGCGAAATGTAGTAAGTTTTTGGTGTTCCGTTAAAAGTAAAAGTAGTGACGCAAAAAAAGATATAAGTAGGTGCATATTAAAGGCCACCAGATGCAGACATCAATTCTATAATGGAACTAGAGTCAGAGATAGGAACATTGATTTCTCGGAACAAATACAGAGGAATAATAGTAGGCGGAGACTTCAATCTCCCTTCGATAGACTGGAATACGTGTAGTTTTGTAACAGGAGGTAAGGATAAGTAACTCTGCGAATCACTGTTGAACACCTTTACGTCACTTTTTTACATCTACTTCTACATAATACTCTGCAAGCAACATAAAGGTGTGTGGTAAGTGGTGAATTCTCACCAAACGTGCACTACATATCATGCATAAAAAAAGGAATAGTACTCGTATAAGTACTGTTCAAAACTACGCTATTTAAAAAAAGATAAAAATAGCAAAACATACATGCAAAAACATGCCGTTAGTTGGGTTAGCTATAAGTCCTTATACCAACATGCAGCTACCAATGTTATCCATTGCTACACTCGTACTGGATATATTTACCGTTATTCATATCCCTCAATGTACGTAGAAAAAAGGGCATTTTGAATCTGTCAGTTTGGCAATCATTTTCTCTAATTTCGTGATTAAGGTCCAGTTTACCATAGAAAGTTGGGGTTCACAAAATATTTTTAACATCATCACTGAAAATATGGTCTTTGAATTTGTTTAAGAGATTAAGTCTAAATTTCAATCTGCTAAGATCTTCTTCAATTCAAGTGCTAAGAGGAGAGCTATTCTTTTTCCAAAAATTCATTAAGAGACAATTATTAAATTTTAATTCTAAGTGCCATGTATCACACCAATCTTCAATTGCTTGTAGGTCATCATTTAAATATTCTTTATCGTTTGGGCATAGAATTTCCCTGTACACTACAGTGTCATCGGCAAATAGACGAAGCTTACTTATGTCAACCTTATTGATATCATTTATGTACAGGAGGAACAGGAGTGGACCTATCACACTACCTGATGGGACACCCGAAGTGACTTTAATTGCCGGTGAGGTAACACCGTCCAAAACAACCCTTTGCACCCGATCATGCAGGAAATCATTTATCCATGATTTAAAGTTACTGTCTATGCCATAATATTTTAATTTCAAGATTAGTTTGCTATGAGACACCTTCTCGAAAGCTTTTTTGAAGTCGAGAAATATAGCATCCACTGGAATATAATTTTCGCCAGAAACTGAAATATTGTGAGAAAAGAGAGCAAGTTGAGTTTCACATGATTTGCTCTTCCGGAACCCATGCTGAACATTGGACAATAAATTCTGGCTATATACCGTATTTACTCGTGTATGCCGCGCCCTCGTGTATCCCGCGCACCCCAATTTTCGGGCAGGCTCGTGAGGGAAAAAATTATTTCGATAAAAAAATTTTTTTTTTCCCCCCTTGAGTCTGCATCATATTTTAATAACACGAATACTCGTTCTTTAATAGAAATGCTGTTCCTAAATTACGCGATGTTTTTCTCATTAATTGATTTAATTACGTGTTAATATCGTCACGATCGTCATCGCATGGTGCATCGATGCACGGCCTCTTTTTTCTCGTAGCATCTCACAGTAATCACAGTCACATCATCCAGTTATAAAAATGGCATCTGTTCAAAATAACATCCAACTGAAATAATTGCAGAAATATATACAATTTCAAGCCGTGATTACTCTTTTAATACCGATATCCGTTGGCATATCAACAAATAAAAGCAGAATGCCATCCGTACCTGATAGCGGTGGTCTCGTCTGCTCTCTGCGTAGTAGCTGGGGACTGGGATGATTTAACAACACTGGAAAGTCTTGGGAACACACGGGAAAAACTAAACTCAATGCAATAACAATTATAATTCTTATAAAACTGAAGAAAAACATTCGCGGATAAGGAATCATTAATCACTATTGAATATTCATATCATAATTCAGTTCTCATTTTTAGTTTTCGTCACTGCTACTATGCTCCTCTGAGAAACTCACTTCCACTGTCCCACACCTCACTGTCTTCGTTGCCGTCCATGTCATTTGGAATGCAACATTTCTTAAAGCTTTTTGCGACCAAATCCTCAGGAATCATTTTCCATGATGCCAAAATCCATTGGCAAATCTGCGTCAACTCCGGTTTTTTTATTTTTCCCGTGGGAGTTTCTTCATGTATAGCGCTTGCCATCCACTCTGTGTATAGTCTCTTCATGTTCGCTTTGGATGGTCTATTTAAGCAAACATCCAATGGCTGCAACATAGACGTCATACCCCCTGCAATTGTCACCTGGTCAGTATTTCCCTCTTGCAGCCATTTTACCGGTTCTTTAAGATGCCCACGAAAACTGTCAAGCACTAACATGCTCCGCAGTCGTAGTAAGGCACCAGGACGGGATTCCCATACACATTTAATCCAGTCTAAAACCATATTACTGTCCATCCAACCTTTTTCTTGCACCCTTACTATTATACCGGCAGGAAATATCACTTTCTTGGGTAGAGTTTTTCGGTTGAAAATAACCATCTGCCATTACTGTCAACATAACCGTACGACGCTGTTTTTCATAACCACCACTTCGTACTCGCACAGACTTCTGGCCAATTTCATTCACAGTTGTTTCTGATGGCATCTCGAAGTACACTGGGGTTTGGTCTGCATTTCCAATTTGTCCCAATAAGTAGCAATGTTTTTTCCTCAGCTGAATGATATATCTCTGAAAGCTCTCCAGCTTATCTTCATATGCATCAGGTAAGCGCTGGGAAATCGTAGTTCTTCTCCTAATTGATAGTCCGTTTCTGATAAAAAATCGTTGCAACCATCCTCTGCTTGCCTTAAAGTCTGCCGGAGCAACACCTAATTCTCTCACTATTTCTCTTGCTTTCACCTGGCACATTTCTGATGAGACTGCATACGCAAACTGTCGTCGATCACGGATGTACGAAGCCAGTCTTTTTTCTAGTTCTGAGTATTTTGCACTTTTACCCCTAAATGCTCTTCTACTTTTTTTTGCCAATTGCAGTTTCTCTTTCATCTTTCGCCAGTCTCTGATGCACGATTCAGATACACCATATTTCCTTCCTACAGCTCGATTTCCAATTTTTTCGGCCTCGCTTATAAGATTTAGTTTTGTACTCACAGGAAATGAACGCACTTTCACATCAGAATCCATTTTTAAGGTGATGGTTGCAAATTATTTTATAGTGCTAAACGATCGATTCGTATAGGTACTACTCTCACGCACGGAGCGGATAGCACGGATAGTAAAAAGGTACAATCTCTGAGCAAACGACTCTTGCCACTATGTAACAAATTCTCCGTCGCGTCTTTGCAATGTAGCTTTAATGTGTACGCAAAATGAGCTATCTATTGCGTAAAAATGTTGCTACCGATACGTGATACCGAAACAAACTCCGATTACGATTTTGAAAAGACATAAAGACGCCGCCCGCTCCCCTTGCGGCAGCTTACAGGATACAATGTAGATTTAAATACATATCAGTGCTAAAATGCGTTGTCCTACGTACGATCCATACACGATAAATCTATTGCTTTGTCAAGTGGTGTTTCTGATCTAGCCTTTCTTCAAGTAACGTTGTACGGACTTTGTTAAACGCGGATTTTTATTACTAATCACTTAGAAATTTCAGGATATTCTACAATGTACGATTTACTACAAGATCATAGTTACCAATTAACGTCGATATGTTCACAAAATGCGAAACTGAGGAGAAAAAAAGAACAGTAATTTGAGGAAAAATGGTGCGCGGCTTACACGAAAATCTGGAGGATTCGTGTAAGCCACGCACCACCATTTTTTCACCGGCGTTTCGAGAAGAAAGGTGCGCGGCTTACACGAGTAAATACGGTAGGTGTCCCATGACTGAACTAATAATTATATGTTCCAGGACCTTGCATGAAATGGATGTGAGGGATATAGGTCTGTAGTTAGATGGCTGCTCCCTATCACCACTTTTAAAAATGGGTCTTACATCGGCTGCTTTTCAGTCCATCGGTACGACAAAACTTTACAACAACTAGTAAAAGAACCGACCAGGGGAGACAACATACTAGACTTATTCGCAACAAATATACCCGAATAAGTTCTAAATGTAGCTACAGACAGGAATTAGTGATCATAAAATAGTGCATGCGATATTTAATGTAGGCGTTGAAAAACATTATAAACCAAGGAGGAGGGTATACTTATTTGGCAAGGCTAATTAACGACGTTATGAAAGAGGAATTAAGGGAATCGTTTAATGTATTTAGCGAACAAAGCAAAGGATTAGATATAAGAGGATTCGGGGAGAGAAATTCTTGAGGTCACCTGTAAAGCAGTTAATAAATATATACCAAGTAAATTGATAATACAGAGCATAGGTGGTATGACGCGGAGGTTAGGAAATCACTAAAGCGACGAAGGGTATGCCACGCTGAGATGAAAAATGATGGACAGGGTCTATCGGTAGAGGAAAAAAATGAGTTAGTTCAAAGCTATAAAAAATCGAGAGCATTAGCAAGGAAATCATGTCGGCAAGCATTATCACATTTCAAGAGCAAGATGTTAGGAGAATATTTAGATAGCAATCCTAAAGCCTTTTGGTCATATGTGAGAGAGAGAACTTCAGGGAAATAGGTCCACAGTAGGTACACACACTTAAAAGTGATAAAGGAATTAGTCACCTGAGGGTTTAGAAAATGCCAATACTTTAAAAGCCTTCTTCCAAAGCGTATTCAACTCATCGTCACACATCGCAGTGGAACCTCCGCCGAAAACATTCAGTGAGGAAATGCCCGAATTAAAAATTTCATGTCGCGGAATAGAGCAGCAGTTAAAAAACATTAGTAAAAACAAATCACCAGGTCCCGATCAAATTCCTTCCCGGGTATATAAAACATTAGCTTCTGAAATTGCCCCCTATCTAGAAATAATATTCAATAAAACACTAAAGAACCGCACTGTACGCAAGGATTGGAAAGTAGCTAACATTACACCTATTTTTGAAAGCGGTGATAGGAAAGAACCTAGCAACTACAGACCTATGACACTCACGTTAATCTCTTGCAAGGTATTTGAGCACATTGTAGTCAGTACAATCATGGGGCATTTGGATAGTCAGGGATTGCTCATAAACAGACAACATGGGTTCCGGAAAGGTAGATCCTGCGAGACACAATAAGCTTCATTTGTACACCATATTTTAGTCAACGGCGAAAACAGTACTGAAGTTCATGCGATAGATTTAAGATTTTAAAAATGCATTCGATAAAGTTCCACATGATAAATTAATCTTGAAATTAGAGAGTTTTGGTTTAAATAATGACGTTGTGTGTTGGATAAAAGAATTCTTAAGTGGGCGAGAGCAGAGGGTTGTCATAGATGGACACAATCAAAGTCACATCGGGAGTTCCCCAGGGTAGCGTAGTTAGTTTTACGCTTAGACTTTTTGCAGACGATACTGTAGTGCGCAGGGGTATATCAGAAGAAGACAGGAAGCAAGGATTTAGATATAATTCAAGACATGGAGGAGGAATAATTCTATAGAGCGATCCTATAAAATTAATAACACGAAGGTCGAAAGCATTGAAACCATAAGGTATTTAGGTGAAACAATCACTAAAGATTTATCGTGGAGAAGACACATCCGGGAAATATGCGGCCGAGCGAAGAGAAAGCTAGGATTTATAAAAAGAGTACTTGGGAAATGTGACGAGAAGACAAAATAGCGATGTTACTTTTCACTTAGCACATGAAATATAAGCAGTTTAATCCGGATTATCATGCCCAGTTAAAATCAGAACGATAAAATTTCTTGGAAAAAGTTTCGGGTCCCCCTCCGTATCGCCTGGGAAATTCGGGGCCCCAGGCCCTGTTCTCGAAAGTAAATTGAGAAAAGTGAATTGAGGTAAAATAGTTAAAATGGGGAGCTTGTGTTCAATAAGCTGACAGTAAAACGCAGAATAATGGTCACCTAGTCCGACCGAGTAGCCATTTACCGTGAAATTTAATATTTCCTTTTTAATGCATTAGAATGGATCTACAGTAACTGGATTACTCGTGCAAACTATTGTACTATTTAGGATCGGAAAAAATTGCTTCCAACACATATTGGATAAAAGTACAGGGGGTTGACTCCTTCAAGCACCAATCTTGTTTATGTAAGTAATGCTAAATGGAAGCGTATTTTACGTTTACGTCCGAATTGGAAAAAAATCCGAATCTTACGAATATAATCAACATTTTCGTAGAACTGCAGTTTAGTTTTTCTCGTATATTTCAAAAAAATATCGGAGACATTTCATCCCTCTGAAATGTCATTAGAGCACTGCGGTTCAATAACTTTTGAAAGGCCAATTTACAAACGTAAATTCCTGCTTGCATTCAAGTGATACCACTGAAGAGACAAAGGAAGGAGACAGCTTATGAGCCTTCTAGAAGAAGAATGTTTGATATAAGACACCGTTTCACTTCTCTGTTAGCTCTGGGAAATAATGCACCATTTAGCTGCAAATACTGCAGTATATGTGCGAAATGCAGAACTATGAAAACACAGGCCAAACAGCATATGTGCTTCAAAAATTGGAACAAGTCCTCGACGGAAATGGAAGCCGACATAATTGTCGAGGGATTTAAAACAAGAGTAGAGATGCACAATTTGAAGTACCACCGGCTTATAGGCGATATAATATGATGTGCTTGTCATGAATCTTATACATGGGTGTTGTATAATTAGTTTTATCTTTCTTCACGCAAATACGATAAAGTTTCCATTTCATTCGTAGCGGATGGCGACAGCAGTGCTACCAAGAAATTGGCCGAACTTCTTCCTTACGGCGTTGATCTCCCTGTCATTAAAATAGATTGCACCAATCACTTGCCGCGAAATTACTGTAAGAGGTTGAGAGAAATAGCTAAGAAAGCTAACTCCACAGAAACATGATAGACAATATTAAGGCGATGGACCGAAGGATGCTATGAAACATGCATGGAATTAAATAATTGATCGCAAATGACACAGTACAGTGGAACCTCGATCTATCGTTTTTCAAGGGGATGAACAAAAAAAACTATGAATGCGCGAATACGAACAATCCGGGAAATCATTACCGTGGTGTCCAATGAGCAGAAATTTACGGGAACTTTTATTATTCTCGGGAATTATACAGGGATGTTCCATTAAAGCTGGAAATCTTTAAATTAATGCCAATAATACGTGCACACACTAAATAAAATTCCCATGTCGGCGGTCGGAAACGATAGTTCGGAGTTTTATTGATGTACAGTGAATTCTTGATTATCCAGTTCAATTTCATTTTATTTCTTATAATACTCATAATTTACGTAAAACAAACAATATATATATTTTCGCGAATAATGCATGAGTTTAGACTGCTTTAAGTACTCGCCGGGGGCTCTCTTCACCCGATCGCAAAGCCTTTTAACCCTTTCGCGCCCGAGATTCGTGGAGGGAAATGCTTCCTCGTTACGAGTCTCTTGAAAATTTTCTTCACTCCCCTGTACGAAGCTTCTTCGCGTCCACGGAAGGCAGAGGTTCCCTCCCTAACCATTTTTGGACCCAACTCAGCGGGTCGCCGATCCCTTTCCTCGGCCGCTGTCCCAGACCCTCAAAGGATTAAAAGACTCCTTCACAGCGCGATTCCACGGTCAACTGACTGAAATTGCAATGTTTAATATAAACAAATATTTGTTGTTCGTATCGATTTTTTTACATTTAAAATGAATTTATTGTGTTTTTCTGAGCGTGCAGAAATTTTAAACGAAGTTCTAACGTTCATATTGACGGATTTAGTACATTTCTAATCCAAATCGACTGTTCTATATTCGTTGATATTAACGTTAGAATTTCGTTTGAAATTTCCATGCGGTTTGCAAAAAAAGATGAATTCATTTCTAACATTGGATTTTTAAAGTAAGCAACAAATATTTTTTTGGAAAAAATACTGCTAATGACAGTAGTTGACCGCGTGGAGAGGATAGGAAGGGGTCGACCTGAGCGGCCGAGGAAGGGCCTGGGCTCGCGCTAAGCCGGATCTCGAGGGGCGACCGCGTACGTGGGTCTATTGTTTCCGCCACGGTCACTTTCTTCCGACCTGTGCCGCACAGGAGCGGCTTTCGTTGGTTAGGGTAGGAAAATTCACGCCGCACATGTGAGGCATTCGTTGTTTAGGGAAGAATATCCTCGCCGCACAGGTGCGGCCTTCGGCGCGAAAGGGTTAACAGCGACTGTATTCCCGTTTCCATTACGCGCTGACTTTTGCATTCGCTAGTCCCGTCGCCATCGCCTCCACCAATTCCCCTCCCCTACTTCCTTCCCCTTGACCAATCAAGGTGTAAACAATGCCCTTAGTATCTGTCGTACACTGGAAGACCGTTTCACTTTCTTCTCTCTATTTTTTGTCATCATACACATCAAGACTGTGGTCGATCCTCTGAAACTGGGAGGAAATTAATACATTGTTGTCTACGTCTACTCTCTGTTGTCGGTAGATTAATCACAAAATTACAAGGTTTAGGGTACACTCTGCGATCTCGGGATCTTTCAAGTCGGACAGTGGGCGAAGAAACCCTCCAGTTCCTTTGGTTTAAATTCAACCACATGTGACTCGACGCGGCAATAAAAGCACTTATGCGATACAGTAAACTTATCGTTAGTAACAATTTATTTTTTACGATTGGTTATCATTTGAAAAAACACTTGAAATCAATCCAGAAGTGTCTTCCATTGCTCATCGTCTCGTGAAATATTAGAGCAGATGGCGAGGTAAACGTAACACGTTCCTTTTGAGTACGCACGGATGAGAATTACTTCTTATGAGGTGAATTTGAATGTCATGAAACGGCGCAAGTTCCACTATAAGCTCCACTAGAAATATGAAAATCCTGTATCAGATTGTTTTCTAAAGATTGGTGAAAATATTGGTGATGGGTAAAAAATCATGCACGGATAATAGGAAATTTAATGTAGGTATATGAGCACCAGTTCTTAGAAAAAATAAATCGATATTATTCCTTAGCCACGACGAAATACTTGAAAATTTTTGAATTTTATATCTAAAATTGGAAATGGAGTTGAGCAAATATTATCCTAAGGTAAAGTAAGTAATAATTTGAGAAGAAACAGTAAGAACAATCAGGTGACAAAACGTGAAAGAAACGTACTATAGGTATAAGGGGAAAAAGTGTATGTAAATATGGAGAAAATGGGAAATGGAAAGAGTGCTGAATGAGCCTGTATTATTTAGGAAATACTGTGGGCAGAGTCACGATATTGACACGACGGAGATGCGCGGGTGACTGAAATCGACTAAATTCCAGCAACGCTTAGTCACGCCCTCTTGCCTTTGGTCGGTTGCATGACTTCTCCTGCCCCCACAAATTTATGGACCGCCTCTCACAGGACTGCATGGTATAGTTTCCGAGATATTGGAAAACTTTTATACTGAGTGGCATAATAATGTGGAATGCATTAAAAGAAATTCGATTATACATACAATCGGCAGGTTATCCTCACGTCCGGGTCCCCAAATTCCACGAAGTCAGCATCTGAGTACCCTTCTGTTGTCCTTCCGTTTGGTCAGATGGTGCTCCACCCACCCTTGTACATCGCTGGAACTTGACTGGTACCACACTTCTAGCAGCGTACGTCACTCGTCGTAAATAAATAACACACACGGAAGTGTTGGCCTTGTTTTTTTTACTTTTAGCAATAATACACTTTAAACATCACATATTTTTTAAAGATTATCTTTATCAAAGAAGTCATGCATGGTCCTTTGCCTCTTGGTGGATTTTTGTCTTAGTTCAAAATATGATTTTTCGAGACCTAAAATGTTTTCCCGATCCCCCTCGCTTCCACTGTGCGCATAGAAAAATGCTTTAACTTTTTGCAAAGCTTCGTAAGCCTCAACGAAGCTAGGGACCAGTTCATTTTCATCTTCTTCTTCTACATTATGTGAAGATGTCAATGTTTGCACAATTGTTCGACCGTTTCATTGCCACTTGTCACCACATGCTGATCCACTGAGACGTAGATCGAGAAGTCTCATTTCTGGGCTCTACATAGTTCTTCCCAGTCCTGGCTGAAATCATCATCTCCGTCTCCTATGTCATTACCACCTGACTCACATCTGTATCCAGCTTTATGGAAACAATTCTGAATTGTTGGTGGGCTTACTAGTTTCCATGCTGCCGTTAGGTAGTGCAGTGCTTCGAGTACGTTGATTTTTTTCTTAATTTCCTTTCCCGACTCCATAATAAGGCAAATGGAGGTTTGCACTAAGCGTTTTCTATAGTGCGATTTTAAACTATGAATGACTCCTAAGTCAAGAGGCTGGAGGGTACTAGGACAGTTTGCGGGAAACCATACCACTTTCACATTTCTGAGAAAGGATGTATCTTTGGGATGCGCCGCACAGTTATCCACTGAGCATCTTATGAATGGAGGAATGAAGTAAAAATCTCTGTCGTCATCCACGCTTTACCATTTGCGTGGTATTTCGCCGGCAATTTTTTGACGTTCTTGAAGTACCTTGGCTTTGGTGATTTCCCAATCACCAATGGCACTTGTTTGTCACTTCCATCACTGTTGACACAAAGTAAAACAGTTGGTCTGTCTTTAGAATGTTTCCCACCATGGCAACATTCTCTTTTATACGCCAAGGTTCTATCGGGAAGCACATTGAAGAACAATCCAGTCTCGTCTGCATTGTACACATCGCGTGGGTGGTATCCCTCTGGAAGGGACGGTAGACTTTCCAGCCATGCATCAGTATTTTCAACACTTACCACAGCTCTCTCTCCCGCCAGCTTCTTATACACAAGTCCATGGCGATCTTTGAAACCACTTATCCAGCCATTGGACGCACTAAAATCATCAATGTTCAGCTGGGTGGCTATAATTTTTGCTTTTTCCCTCAATGTAACTCCATCAACTGGTATGTTGGACGCCCGTGCCTGCTGGTACCAAGCAAAGAGCACTTTTTCCATTTCCGCGAAAGTCGACTTCCTGGCAGTTTTTCTCTTCTTGGACGCGTTACCACATATATCTATTTGCTCTCTGATCTCGTCCTTTTTCGCAAAGATTGAATTTAAAGTGCTAGCCGACAACCCGAGGCGTTTTGCTATGTCCACACGTTTCTCCCCCGGATTCTTTTCTACTTCTTCGTCTATTTTGAGTTGATCTCGCAAAGTTCTAACTTTCTTCTTTGGATGAGCCATGATCGGAAGAAAAATTAAATGAAACTTATAAAAAAACAAATTAACGGCAGTAAGTGACTGAAAAAAAACGGATGAATGCACACAGAACCACTCGCAACGAAATGAACTTGGGAAATGGCACTATCAAGGACACGGAGTCGGCTACAAAGTACGCAACGTGATTGTGAGATTGTGAGTCGACTAGAAAGTGTGCAACGTGATTGTGTGGCCGTCTCTCCAACATTGTAATCTTAAGAGACGGCAGTGCAAATAAAACAATGTAAATTCTTCATTATATTTTTTTCCAAATGCAGTATGCGGGAATTGTTGTGGCGGGAACGTGATATACAAACGATCGTTGCGGGAAAACGATACTTCGGAGAACAATGCATGCGGGAATAAATAACGTTATTTATATGGAGCTTCATACGGGACTAAGAATAGCGAACGATAGTTACGGGAAAACGATCCTTACGGGAACAATAGATCGAGGTTCCACTGTATACGAAAAAGCTAAAATTGACCCACTAGAAAAAATAATAACAAATCAAAGTACAAAATACTACAAAACTATAGAAAACAGTGAAAACACAGCTATGGAATGTGCAGCATTAAAAAAACAATCAATTTGACAGTTTCCATAGACCGAATAATATTTTAATGAATAATTAAAGATTCTAGTCAGTTCCGGGACTAAATGACACATAGAATAAGCCAGTTTTCGGGATACTATGAAATAAAGTCACCCTAGGGTGACAAGCAATCAGTCAGTTTTATTTCATTGAATTACTGATGCTCAATTTTCTTTTTTAAGATTCTCGCTTTACACTTTTCATCTATCGAATAAATATAATTTACCGTAGTCCATCAAAATTTTTGCTCCAGTTCACACTAACAATGACGTTGTGTTTTAGTTTTTACTCGATCCCATTTAATTTCTGGACACACTTTAGACGGAGTTACACTCGTATTGGAAAAATCTTGCAATAAAGGAATTAGGTCGAAGACACGATAAGCATTTTACTTCTGTACTGAAAATAAATAGCCCCGGATATTTTACCTGGTAGCGAGGATGGACTAAATCAAATCCCACTTATAGACAAGTTACGTCTGTGTTAGGTGAGTAGCAAAGATATAGCTAAGATGAGGAATACGAATGAATCACTCGTAAACAAAGATTCTCTCGGCCTTCCTCGAAGGGATCGAGTGATGATGTGTGACTAGAGATGGGCAACTTGGTAAATTACCGCAGTAATTTTCGTAAATTACCGTGGTATTTTTCGTAAATTACCAACACCCCTGAAAATTACCGTAATAAACGGTAATTTTCAGAAAAGTTCTTTTTCAGAAAATTTCTTCCTCATGAATAAACCATTGGAATTGGTAATACTATGAATTATGAAGCTAAAACGATTTTTTTACACTGTGTCCATGATTAATTCCAATTAATTCAGAGTAAAATAATAAATGCACTTTGCGCAGAGGTACGTCTTTGGAACGAAAATTTCTCATAGTGTGACGAAAGAGAGGCAAATTGCGTGTTGCTGCCAACTTTGTTTTAATTTTTTAATGAGTTATTATTCATAAACGACGTGATATGTTTGATATAAACTTCGTCATTTATATCTCTATGCCATTTGATTTCCTTTGGAGTCCTCTGATAAGGATTTGCAGCTCAAAACTTAAAATTACGGTAATTTTCGAAAATTACCGTAATTTACCACAGTAATTTACCTCAATTGAAAATTACGGTAATTTACCCATCTCTATGTGTGACACAATAAGCGATAAGGAACACCTGGACTGGTGGTCACTCATTGGTGACTGACTAAATAAGCCACTCCCCAAACACCCCTCAAAGATGACCCCCTCCTCCCAGTAAAGTTACCCATCCCACTGAAACTGAAGCGGCGGCTCTCCGAACTAACCCTCTTGATGGTTACTCAAGAGATATTGGTTTGGTATAGAACAGCCTTAATAATTTCCAGTTTCGTTTCCAAACTTCTAGTCTGCCTTTTCTTTTTACCACTCGTAGAAATTTACAATCTAATCACAACGGAAACCCAAGTTTGTCTGTCTGCTGCAAGAACGTGTTCTATCTTTCTATTTAGCTGTGATTAGAGGCATTGGGATCCCAATACAGTGCCTCTAGCTGTGATGAACAACAGCAGTCATCTGTGGAGATGATACTTAACTACACGTCGACCTATCTTTCATGGCAACAGAAATGCGGAGAAAATGCAAGCATGTCACCGGCCTAACTGAGCATCCGCGTAACTCCGGATCCGCGTAACTCAGATCTGCGCAAGTCAAGAACTCACTATAATGAAGTTTGGTTATTACCAAGTAAATAATCGGACCCTTGAACTTCATTATAAACTTTCTTGACTGTAGTAGGCTTGCACTGAATTTTTCATGGGTCTTCATCTGGGCTAGGTTCTTTCTCTCTCTCTGGGGATGTTTAAATGAACAGCTTGCTCATCTTTAACCCTTTCGCTACGAATGACGTGTTAAAACGGTGTCAATTTTTCTACGCAAACGAATGAACGACGTGTTAACAAGTCGTAGTCGCTAAGCTAGCCCCAAGCAGGCCAGAAAGGTGTGTGTTATAAAGGCCCTCTTCTCGGGACGTCTTAGGTACCCTTTCTAGGTCCGCGGGAGAGGATTATCCTGACCCTTCGTTGCAGTGCGCGCCCCCATCCCAGCAGGGGTCCGCGGTCATTCGCTTGTTCGTGCAGTGGAATAACAAACTTAGAAGTTATTGTTTAATTTAAAAATTGAGCATTATAAGTATATTCCTTATGTTTAGTTCTACCACTGCAAATTTGAAACGGAGCTGTACCGTTATTTTTAATGTAGTTGGTGAGTTAAAAAATCTCCGAATAAATTTTTTGTATTATTTAGTTGGTTATGAGTGATTTTTTCATGTTTTTATTTGGTTAGGAAGTTATAATGTTTTTAGGTTCAACAACTGAATGTTATTTTTTCGTATGAGTTGATGGCCATATTTTTCGTGAGTTTCAATGTTTATTTTTCCCTGTAATTACTCAGTCTAATATAATCATGACAGCTGACTATTTCACTTTCTTTCGTTTGTCTTTGGTTTCCGCCTAAAGAATGCAGTGATTTCTGGCAGTCCTTAGAATCGCGAGGTACACAAATGTTGAAGTTAAAACATTTGCTTCGAAGAATTTCTTATTCCTAAAATAGGGTGATTTATAATTGAAAATAACCATTCTGGCTTGCAGGGTACTACATTAACGTACATCTAGATAAAAAAATTACGAAACCCGATATATCCTGCTTGCAATAAATTAGAGCATGAACACAAAATTACCTAGTGTAATTGACTGTATAATAATAATGGGCATATAGTAATAACAGACCATTTTAGCAGTAGTGGAGAATGTATTTTTATGCTTTTTTACAAATTTTTGAGAGTTTTTGATAGCTAGTATTGCTAATGTTTTATTTATTCTCTAATTTATTAGTCTTAACTGCTAAGTAGTACCAACATCACGTCTATAATGCTTCCTGTTTAACTGTGTGATTTGTTTACACTGGCGTAGATGCGAAGCACTTATCCGATCCAGTTTCCTAAAAATTTGGAATTCATTGAAAGACACAACATATTTCTCTTGGTTCTTAGCCTTGAAATAGAAAATTCTCAAATAATTTTTGAGAGATAATTTTCCATTCCGATCACAATTCCGTTAATATTCACAGTACTGTTACGTTAAAAAATTTTATTTGCTCAGCGAGACGTAAGAAATGGACATATGGAGTATGAAACAAATATTTATTTGTTAAAAAATTTTATTTGCTCAGCGAGACGTAAGAAATGGACATATGGAGTATGAAACAAATATTTATTTGTTAAAAAATTTTATTTGCTCAGCGAGACGTAAGAAATGGACATATGGAGTATGAAACAAATATTTATTTGTTAAAAAATTTTATTTGCTCAGCGAGACGTAAGAAATGGACATATGGAGTATGAAACAAATATTTATTTGTTAAAAAATTTTATTTGCTCAGCGAGATGTAAGAAATGGACATATGGAGTATGAAACAAATATTTATTTAGCAAATGCATTGAAACAAAACAGTTTTTGACCACGGACACATGCTGGGAAACAGCTGCCAATGCAAGAAAGGGTCGAGGTTTCCTCCACCCATTGGCCGGGAAATGGGGAAAGCTTGAATATTTTGGTATTTCCTTGCTATTATCACCTGATCTTAGGAATAATAGAACCTTTCTCGGGGGTAAGCTGCAAGGTAGTGCTCCCAGTGGGGATAATGTTATCTATGCACCACCAAAGCTTCTCTGGAAACGCATATACCAGATTAATGTTTTCTAAGAAAAGCTCATTTTATCCTCAAATGCATGCTCAGGACACAGTCTCTGCTGGGGGTTAATTTGCAAGGCTGAACCTTCTTTCTTCTGAAGCTTTCGAGTTATCTTACATTCTACTTTCGTGGTTAATGCATTCGGAGTGTTTCACTTCCGATCTGTGCTTGCTCAGTGCTCTGTCCTCTATAGTGCATTGAAAGAAATATCCGGACACAACTGATTTCAACTGCTGAAACCATGTCCTAAGATTACGACGGATGAGTCGATTCTAGAAATACTGACGAGGAGTGACGGTGAAGATGACGATTTATGTAGTGATTCTGAGGATGAAAGGTCACCAGGACACACTATTTCAAATTTGAAACCCAATAGTTGCTTGTTTGCATGTCGGTAGTGCATGCTTGGTGAACTTCACCCCCTGCCACATACCCTCGCAGTGGCTTGCAGGGTATCGTGTAGATGTAGATGAAATGGTGTGTCACTTAGTGTCCGAATCGTGGCCATCTACGGTCGGTCCAAAGCCCGGATGAAAAAGAAGGATGGGAAATTTTTACAGAATCAATATATTCTTACGATATGAATGTGATCTGTGCACAAACTTCCAAAATTAAGGATTCCGTAGACCGTGCATCTCATGAATTAACATGGTGAAGATTTCTAAGTACCGTTTCTTTGATTCGCACTCTGATGATGTCAACGGCCTGAATAAGGCTATTTTAAATTCATAATAATTTTATCATTGAAAAGTGGTCAAAATAATTTACGAGTGTGACATAAAATGGCAAAATTATTTGCTTAACCATTGATACGATTTTTTTGCTAGAGAGCTTAATATTAACGGTAGAATTTCGTTTAAAAGCTGTAAAGGCACTGTAAAACTAAAATAATTCGTTTCCAATAAAATTAATATTGAAGCTGCAGCAACAATGCTTTTAGCAAAACCATTGCATAAACAAATAGTTATCCACGACAGCATGCCGTAATGGGCACCCTAAGCAGAAAAGGGTGAAGATTATCTCGTCTCGGTGAACGAGAAAAAGGTTCGACACCCCTCTGGTCCCCAACCCAAGTTATGGAAACAGCTGTACCTGGGAGGATGCTAATGTAGCGAAAGCTCCGTACTGGCAATGCAAAGAATACTTGATGGCATTCGTGAGGGAAGCAGCATTTTGTAACATGTGGCTCCGTCGCGATAGGGTTAAGGCAATGATGATGAGGGAGTCAGTCAGTGACATGTTGGTGGAGATGGAAAGCCTAAGATCCATGAAGGACAAACTACACATCAGGAAAGCACAAGAAAGTAGGCTTGCAGTGTAGAAATAAAAATTAATTGTTGTGGGGATTAATTTTTCAAAGATTGAGAAAGTAAAAGTTTAATGCAATGCATTTAATGCCTTTACATTTCAATCTGTCATAGTTACTGCATAGAAAAACCAGTCTTAGTTCTGGCCCCCTGTAAATAGCAGGCACCTCTCAATAGAGGAGAATGTTTCGGTTCCCAAACATTATTGGGAGGTTTGACTGTATATATTTCAGTGAAGTAACATTGCATAGAACATTGATGATAGATAGGTCATAAATATTCGATGAAATGAGTGAATAAATCAGGTGTATGTATGCTGAACGTAAATGCAGGAAATGAAAGGTTCATATGGATTGAAAGACAGTAAAACAAACATGAAATAGACCACGCCGCACTACTAATTCCAGTTGTTAAACCAAGGAAAAATAAAAAAAGTGAGGAGTGTGACTATAATCATAAATAACATATTTGAAACTCAAAGAATCTTTATTGACAATTGTAGTCACCTTCTCCACCAGGAAATACATACATTCATGGTGTGTGATTAAGTCACGCCTTCCACTTTGAGAGTGATCTGTGACCATAGTCGCTTGCCGCACTTATAGCCGTTTGATAAGTGTCAGTTCCAACATCTTTAATAAATAGTAATAATGATATTGTCCTATGAAAGATGCGTTTTTTTACAATTTTCTCATGTTCTCATTTCTGCTTGCACTAGTTACACATTTATTTATACTTATTGCATTAATATTTTGAAAAACAAATGTTCACAGGATACTTGGTCCTCTTATGCCTTTACTATTATTAAGTCATTTTTATGTTCAAGTATGTGAGTTCATATTCCTGGCTTTTGAGCCCTAGTCAACACTGTGATTAACTCACTGAAGTGATTGCTTGAATCATTTTAGTTGTCCATTAGAAGTGGCATATAACACTGAAATATTATTTTCCATTTCAGGCATGAAGCACCAGGAAAGACATAGGTGATGATTCTAAAGATGTGGTGGCCTTTGCCAAGTCAGTAGTCATTCAAAGTGAGGGTGAATCATCATCTTTCGTTATTATTTGAAATAGTCATGTCATTATTATTTTGTTCATTTCCTGCCTGGGAAAAAAGCAGTCATTTTGCTCTTGTTTTATCAGTTTTTCACTATTTTTTTCTATTTACATGTTTAATTTCTAATTGTGAAGAATTTACCAAAGCTAAAGTCAATTTTATTTATTTGAAAGTAACTGCCTTGGAAGATCTTGGTGGTAATTGCTTTTGCTACTTTTTTTATTGAAGATAATAATTTTAAATAATCATTTTATAAGACTCATTTGTATGGACATTTTTAATGCAAAGAACCTTCATGCACTATGCTTTTTTTCTGGCCAATCCTCTCTATGATTGCTTGTGGTTTTTTAATGTACTACTTAATTAAAAATAATGCAATTTTATGACTCTTGATTCAATTATCTGTACCTTTTTACCAGCCATGTAACTCTTTAATTACCATACATCTTATTGATTAAATTTAAATGAGACATATTAAATTTAAATAAGAATTATTACATTCTAAGCTCTTGTGTTAAATTTTTAGAAAGTGGAAAAATTATCAAATACACTTAGTGAACCTATGAAAAAGTTGAAGGCAAAATTTAGAATATAGAAAGATAGACAGAAGGTTGATTAACCCACTTAGTGCTGACCTTTGCCTGGGGTACCAGCGAGAAATGCGGAGGGCAATTTAATAAAATGTAGCACCGTAGGGAAAAAAAACTTCATGGTTCTATTTTTTTTAGATATCCATTGTAGTTTTTTTTTTTACTGTATTGAAGTTGAACTAGTTAACAATGATACAGTTTTTTTGCCATGTATGAAAAATAAATGCAATTATTTCAGGGCAATAAATATGAACAGTATTTTTAGCAATAATATTCAGATTTTTACATAAAATAGTTACTATATATTTTTAAAACATTTTCTAATGAAACTGCTATATATGCAGTATGGAGACAACTAAAAGACATAAATAAAAAATCATTAATAAATGAAGAAAAACTAGTGAATGGTATTACAGTAAGTTCTATACTTACGTGGTTAATTCATTCCAAAAATTTCCACGTAGGTCGAAATCCACGTAAGTCGAAACACAAAGACTTACCTATCCATTTTTGAATCATTAGCGGTGCCGCTTTCACTGCAGTTGGCTGCAATCGGCGGCTATTACAGAAAACGCCATTTTTTGAGAGGCTGCTAAGTTACCATAATACGACAATTCCGAGGGTAACACAAATCCAATCTTTATTTCATTGGATATTTAAATCTGAAGTAATTATAATTGCTCAAAACATGTTCTTTTTTCTTGTGATGGACAAGATAGGTCATCTATGGAGTAGATAGTCAATTACACGTCGACTTAGTCGGGATGGTCAAACTACATCGAGAAAAGACGTTGATGCCATGTAAGGCCAGCGACAGGATTACGTTTTCCTCGGGTTTCTGTCATCGTGACAGATAGTAAAAGGTCAAACACATAGATTCTTATGGAACCGGCCAGGCTTTCGACCAGTTTCAAATCTCTGCATGTCATGTTTATGATGCTACAGAACAAATAGCCAATATATGCTTCTCCTACCGAGGACTGCGAGACTGCTTATGTCGCCGTCTGTTTTGTAAGTCCAGTCTGTTTTCTCTCAGCTACTGGTGCGAATGTGTATCAATTACGGTTGCTGTGTGTTAATGTTTGACACACATTTATTTATATATATGATGTCCAGCAGGGAAGCGTTATTGTATGTGAAGTCCACGGACTTAGACTTAAAAGTAAAAACAAGGTTAAAAATTCAGCTGTGTTGCGAGAGGCCTAGGAAGGGTTCAGCGAAGACGACGAAAATGAAAAAGGTAATCGCATTAGACTTTTTCACCATCACCATAGTCAAATCATCAACTAGGTATCGAACTATGTAATGACCTTAACTAGAGTGAGCATTCCGAACGCCCATACTTTGGCATCAACTCTTGCGCACTTGACAATGAGTCTGGGTCATCTCCGGTGTATCTGTTGTGGCAACAGAAACGCGGAGAAAAAGCAAGCATAAAGTCTGAACATCTGTGGTCGCAACACACCGACGCGGGAGTGAAATTCGCCAATAGGGTTAATGTCCCTCAGACCAAAGCGATACATTCGCGGGACTTCAGGGTGTGTGTGAGCATCAGTACTTCCGCTTCAGTGTTAAGACTATGGAAGTGTCATCTGACAAAGATGAAGCTCTCTTCGTAACCGCATTGGCAGAAGACGAATACCAAGAAAGGAATATTAGCGGGCATAACTTTGATATTAAAAAAATACTATTTGCAATTAATGCTCAAACGCGTGCTTATATATAAGTATTTGACCTAATCATTTTTATTGATTTTCGGACTGAGTAACAGATATTTCTTAACCGCTACAATGAACTCCTCTGTCAAAATTTCTCACTGTAATTTTGCGCTAGACTAGTCGCGGGACGAGTGAAACACGGCATGCAGCAAACTAAATAATATTCGCGGTGGGTCCGCGCTCTGCCGGGCAGGATTCACGTCGGTTTGTGTGTATTGGTATCCCGCCGAGTGATTTTGTCCTGCGCGAATTTCGCCCCTGCATTCTGCGCCGGTTTGTGCAGACCTTAACACCGGCCTAACTGAGCATCCACGTAACTCCACATCCATGTAACTCGAATCAACGTAAGACTTAGTGTGTACTTTTTGTCAACCTCCACTTAATCTCATCCTACAGAGTGTATTGTGGAGTAGTATCAGCAGGTAGGGATGGTTGGATCTGATCTGTCGGATCCAAAGATCCGTGGATCTTTCACTATTCTCGGATCTGGATTCAGGTCCAAATACACAGAGTAAAATCAGTACTAGATTGTAGATTTTAAATTTTCGTGGCTTCGCGATTGAAGCACCCTTCAAGTGGAATGTAGGTGCAGTAGATATTGACTAGGAGAGGTTATGTAACTCAGGTCAAATTAGATGAAAAATTTTCCATGTAACTAGAAGCAAAATAAAAAAATATGACTTTTTTCCCCAATACTCCATGAGGAGGGGGGAATTATGTCGAATGTTACGTGGGTAGCCTAAATTAGCCCAGATCAGGTGGAAATCGAGAGCTAGTGTACTGCACGAAGTTCTATCCTTGTTGCAGTTTAATTATTTCCTTTCAGTCATTGCATTGAAAATTTTTTGAACTGCAATTTTCAACCATTACATCTGAATACTCACTTTTGTATACACTTACATTTATTGTTTAAATTGGATAAACGAATGTATCACTCAAAAATTAGAGTTTGGTCGGATCAAAATATCTATGGATCTTTCATTTCATTTGCTACTGAAATCGGATCCCATGCGATCTACTTTGTAGAATTTGTGTCCAAGAGAAGCGATCTGCAAGAGTGCAAAAACACCTTTTCAGGGACGAGACAAAGCGATAAGCGGCATTTCCACAAACTAATAGCAAGGCATCGAATGCCATCTTTGCCAAAACACTAAGCGGTACAGGGATTAAAGTTCTCAAATGCTGGATACAAATGGAAAGACTATGGTAGGGTTATCGGGCAGGAAGGGGATTGTCGGCCGTGCAGTGACCACGGCCACTGCTGTACCCTTTCCTTATTGCAAGGTATGAGTGGCTGAAAGTTAAAAGGCTCAGAAATGTGTGAATAGCAAAATACGTGAGTGCATAACGTTAAAAATTGGGTTTCCCAAAGATGAAAAATATTCCCACGCTTCATGAGACAAGCTTCCAACTTGCCAGCATACGCGTTTAGTTTAACCTTGCAAATGTTATCTTTCTAATTAAAATCGTAATGTGCTCATTGAAATAAATGGAACAATAAGGCTTACATAGAGTGCATAATGCATACTGGTGTGGAAAACACGAGTGTTGTATCATTTTTATTGAGTAATCCATGACTGTAACAAATTCTGAATGAATTTCTGCATCTCAGCTCCATGCTGCTCGGTTGGACCCCTGTGTACATAACTTGATGGGAGTGGTGGGGGGCGGGATTTTTCTTTTGAACATCTAAGTTGACACTTTTCTGTATAATTTAGTATAACTATTTTTGTTGCTAAAGACCGCTAACATTAAGTTTTTTCCTACCTTATGGTAAAAATACGTGAAAAATAGCATATTTTAATCGTTTAATAAATTTTAAAAATATATTAATAAATTCTAAATGTTCACTGTACTTAATTTGCAACATACACATTATTATGTTGGTATGCTTAAAAATTATGTGTCTCACATTAAAACGGAACAGTAGGAAAATTCTTCCGTCAGTTTTATAGAAAAAAATGGAAAGTAATTTTTGATCATTTATATAAACTTCACAGACGTCTGCCAGTCTAAAAAAAGCACTTAGAAATAAAATTCTTTCAGTACATTGAACAATGATTATTAAATATCAGAAAATATCATTAGATTTAGATTTCATTGTTTTGCAGTGTAGTACCTTCAAGGAGGCCCTGAGGCACTCAGACCTATTGGCCCATTGTGCCAACCACCCTTCTAAGGAAATCACCCATAAAGGCCAATCGCCTTGCTAAAGGCCAACAGGTCCCCTATGGGGATTTCCCTTACCTCCCTGGGTTCCAAAAATGGAGACCCCTGGTACCTATTTCGAGTCCTCATCACAGCAGGGCACTCGCATAATATGTGGGATGTAGTTTCATCCCCTTCTTCGCACCACCTGCATCTAGGTGAATCTACAATTCCCAGGAGGTGCAGGTGCCTTATCACCTGGTAGTGCCCCGTGAGGAGTCCCACTACCGTTCGTAATTGACTCCTGTTCAGTGACAGGAATCTTTTGGCAAGCCCAGGCCTAATTTCTCCTATGTGTAGTTTGGCCTGTCTAAGACTTGGTGTAGTTCGCCAGATCTCAGAATGCCGGGCTAAGCCCCACATTCTAATTTCTGCTATCCCTATTGACGTAGCAATAGGTATGGTTGGCTCAGGCCCCATCGGATTTCGGCTGGAACCAGCCCTTGCCAGCTCATCAGCCATCTCATTTCCGGATATGCCTGCACGACCAGGTGTGATTTGCACCATGGTGATGTCAGCACCTTTAAAGCTGCCTGACTATCCGTGCATATGTGTATCAGTCTGTTAAACATCCCAATCTCCTTAATAGCATACGCGCCAGTCAGAAGTGCATATACCTCCGCCTGGAACACTGTAGCATATTTTCCCAAAGGGATTGAGAGCTTTCTTGGTGTACTACAATTGTAGATGCCCGCTCCCGCTCTTCCTTCTTTCCTAGAGCCGTCCGTATACCATACCTCAGCCCCAGAATGAAGTTCTTTCCCCTTTCCTCTAGCCCACTGTTCCCTATCCAGGAAGTGGGTTTTGAAGTAGGGGGGTGTTTGGTTGAACCTGGCTATCATTCCATCACTGCCCATCCCGATGATGGGACTCGACTTCATGAGCTCTGTCCAAACTTGTCTGTGACCATAGGAACTTCCTTTGTCATACCACTGTCCCATGCATTTGAGACGATAAGCCGCTGTCCTTGCCTGCACCTCAGCTTCCACATGGAGTGGAGCGAGGTTCGGCAGCGTTTCCAGCACCAGAGTTGGGGTTGTTCTCATAGCCCCTGAAATGCCCATACAGGCCATTCGTTGAAGGTGGTTCAGTTTGTTCCCAGCAGTTTTGAGCCGGACACTCTTCTGCCAAACTATAGAGCAGTACAAGAAACTAGGTTTAACCCTTTCCATACGGCATGACGTGAATTCACGCCCAGCACACTTATTCGTAGAGAACGGTACTACAGCGCCTCAGCCGTCCCGAAGAGCTCGAGCGGGCTCTCAGTCATCAGTGAGACTCCAGTCTTCGCTCTGGATAGGTCAGTTTTTCTTGCTTTCGTGTATCGTGGGAGTGTCTTCATTTACTCTTGGAGGTGGGTAAGTGCTACATTTTTCTAGTGGTATTTTATTTACTTTTGTAATTTTACATAATCTGCAATTTATTTTCTAGACTTAATGCGTTTATGTCTTTTATATACAGGTCACCAACAGAATAGTTACAGTATTCGGATTTATGTGAAGTTTTTTTATATATTTATCGAGGTAAACCAGTTTTTTTCCGAACTTTTTCTTTATATTTTCGTTGCTTCTTGAATATTTGTGTTTATGATTTATGGAATTAGGTTTTATTTCTCTTTAATGGAGCGTGCATATTACATTCCGCTAAAATCATCCAGGTTATGATTTTTTTCAGAAATTACCTACTACACGTGAAACCAAATCAGCCGAAAATTCTGCATTTTCGCTGTTGTAGCGAACTCTGACACCAGAATTTTTCCATTTTGTCAGATTCCTTGTTTTGTTGTCACTTTTGGTGAGTAAACTAGTAGTTCATGAAGTTCTTTTTATTTCATTTTGTTTCAAGAATGTGTTTACGAAAATAAACAACAATTTTATTTTTCAGTCTTTATCAATCATTGCAACATTGTTTATTTCCAGTTTACAATGGTCTATTTCCTGTTTTGGTGAGTATTCACATTGGTATTTTGTTGTATATCTAGTTTTGAACGCCCGACTTTTTGTAGAGTTAATCCGTATGTCAGTGAACCATTTCAAATCCACGTATCATTGTTCAGTATACCTTTTAAATTCGTTGCTATTACCAATATTAGTGACTAATGCCAAGGGTGGTGAATATTACTCGTTTAGTTATGCCATTGTTTCTTATCAATATAATGCTGGAAAGCATGCGTAAGAATAAAAAAAACTGCCGCATGATCTCACTGAACATTTTGATATTTTTAACCAAGCCTCTCAAGGATTCTAATTCGCGTAGTGTTAGGCCATGTAAACATTTATCCAATTAATTGTATACTTTGTTTCTGCGACTCGCATAGTTGGAAAATTTGATAAAAATAACTATCTACCTAAAGTGTAAGTTCCTGTCAAACATGCAGCCTCTGAGAGAGGGTATTTTTTGAGGTTGGGGAATGGTTAGGTCCTTGCCATTCCCCTGATTTCAGAGAAAATATTCTGTTATTGCTTTTGTCTGGTCTCTTGCCGGGGTGCTGTGATGCACGACCGAGTCAGACTCTGCTGGTGAAAGCTTCACAGATATGGCGAGGGTTTATTGCAGCCCGGAAAGGATTAGGGATGAGTGGGTAGAGCAAAAGTAAAAAGAGAGAACAGGACGGTGTGAGAGAGGGGATTTTCCTAGAGGGGTGCTTTGTTTGAAGGAGAGTTCGATGTTGTGCCGGACAGCTTTTGGAATTCCCTCGGTGAACAATTTGAGACATATGTTAGTGTATGGTGATGAATCGCTATTTTTTCCTAATTCGTAACGTCTGCAATATAATAATCAGGGTCAAATTTGAATGTTTCAACCAAAAGAATTTTCAAAACCTTTTTCTTTGTTATGATTTAGAATAAAAAGTTCTCGAGTTGTGTAGTTTTTTGTTTGATTCCACCTATGCCTGAAGTTTCGGCTAATAGGAAAAAAGAAACATTTTCTTGTGCCCCAAACCATAGATAAATGTCAGGTTACGCATTCATGAACCCATATTTCTGCCTATCAAATGAAGATATTTTCCTGAATTATGTGATATTGGATCACTTCAGCTTAAATTTTTTATTGTAACTGATGAGCACAACGCGCTTGTCACCTTCGATGAACTTTTAAAAACGTGGCGAATAAAAGAGTGAAAAGCGTAATTCATGGCAGTACCTAACTAGGTATATGCACTAATATTCTAATATTACTGAATAAATAACTTCAAAAATACTAAGATATTTACCCTTTATTCTATTTAGTTTCTTTCTTACGCATGATTTTATATTCATGTAAAGCTTTATAAATTAAAGTTAATTATGCAGAAATGATGTAAATGTAGTTGTACAATATAATATATTGAAATAAATTAACAATAATACTAGTGGTTGATTTTCTTTTCTAAAAATTACCAAAGAACCACAGACTCATAAATATTAGCCGCGGAAGTGGGGTAGAGTTGGAGAGAAGTTGGAAACCTTGCAGGTAAGATAACCTCATGGTTGTATTGTTGAATGATAATATACCTGATGTTTTCAGGTTTTAATGTTTTATCTAATCGTATTTCATACTATAGAATGGTAAAAACACAAGGAGGAAGGAAAAGGGGAGTGGAAGAAACACCTTCGAGGGAGAGCCCTCAACATCCCGAGACAGTCTCCAGCCGTTGTCTACTCCAGAGACTCTGGATGTTTCGATAAATCCACCCCACCAAAGTCTTGAAGGCCAGAGGTATCAAAAATTATTATGGATATGGTGGAACTCCAGAGGCTTCTTGAGGAGGAAGAGGACAGCAGCGGGAGTGATGACGATGAAGGGAGTCATTTCTCCGGGGAGACTGAGTGGGGAGAGAGCGGCGAGGATGAATCAGAGGAGGAAGGGGATCCCTCACAGGGTAATGTACAGTTATCCCCAGAGTCTGGCCTACCCGGCCCTTCTTTGCGTGCCACCATTTCCAGGCTGAGAGAGACCTACTCTTGGACTTCTGACAGACCAACAAAAGACCCAATCCCATTCACAAAGACCCCTGGCATGACTGCCCCACCCCAAGGAGATGAACCCCAAGACTATTTTAACCTCGAACTGACTGACAATATTCTTGACCTTACTGTGACAGAAACGAATATATTTGCCAACGAGCTAAAGGCGCAGAATGTAGCCCCTAAAGCAGGATTGTTAAATGGAAGCCGTTGACCAAGGAGGAATTCCTTGTTTTCCTTGGCATCCTGTTTCATATGGGAACCGTTGAGCAGGGTAGCTGATTTTTGGAGCACGGACTTTCTTTTTAACTTTCCTTGTTTTCGGGGCTGCGTGAGCCGTGACAGGTTCTCGGGTATTTTGCAATGTTTACACTTTGCAAAAAAACCCGGAACCCAGTCAGCCTCAGCCAACTGATCGGCTCTATAAAATACACCCCCTAATTGACCTCTTCCATGACACCATGACCAATGCTGTGATGCCAACGCTAAACTCTGCATTGATGAGTCTATGCTCCTCTGGAGGGGACGACTAGTTTTCTGAATGTTTTTGAAGGGGAAAAAACATAAATATGGTATAAAAATGTATATGCTTACAGAACCCTCTGGTTTAGTTCTCAGATTTATCATGTACACTGGCTCTAGTGATGCTGATGTAGGAGGCCGAGGCCACGTTGACACTGTTGTAAATAAACTAATGGAGGGTCAGCTTGATGCCGCCCATTCATTGTTTATGGACAATTATTACAACAGCGTCAATTTGGCCCACCAACTACTGGAGCGGAAGACCTATTGTACCGGAACTCTGAGAACTAACCGGAAGGGTAATCCTGTGCAAATTCTTTCCAAAAAATTAAAGAAGGGGGAAATTGTGAGTGCCTTCACTGAAGACGGTGTCTGTGTCTTGAAGTGGAAAGACAGGAGTGAGGTACTGATGATCAGTTCGCAGTATGGTGGTGAAATGGTTGATGTCCACCGTCGAAGGGGAGGGGAGCCTATACCCAAACCTGAGGCAATTGCCAGATACAATGAGGCAATGGGTGGCATTGATCATACTGATCAGATGATGTCATATTATCCAATTGAGGGAAAAATGCTCAAATGGTATAAGAAGTTGGGCATTCACATTTTCCACCTTCTTCTCCTGAACAGCTATTACCTCTACAAAAAATCCCACCCCAGATCCTCGCTATATGATTTTCGGCTTTCGGTCATAAAATCTCTTCTTTTCCCAGCTATTTCTCACCCTTCCCCTTCAGTCCCTCCCAGAGGCATAGGCCTAAGCATTTCCCTCCCAACAGATGACAAAGCCAAAAGAAAAAGAACAATGCAAAGAAGGTGCCGAGAATGCCAGAAGATGGGGATACGTAAAGACACAATATATTTTTGCCTTGTATATGCGAGGGACACCCTCCCCTCTGCATTCATCCATGCTTTGTCAACTTCCATGCACACATCAGAGCCTAAATGCGAATAAAAATGCATGCATGGAAAGAAGGCAGTAAATTAATGATGTTTGAAGTTAATAGTAAAAATATATAAAATGTTTGAATATTTTGGCAATTTTCAATAAATAATTTCTTATTTTTATGTATGCGTACGTGTGACATGACTGTAAATATTATATGTTACTATGTAAGTAATGATTTATATTTTATGCAATTCTACTCGAATTCAATGCAATGTAAATAATGATTTATATTTTATGCAATAAATACTGGAAATTCAAATTAGTAAATCAATAATTTTTTCAAACAAATTCATAATTATACATCGTTAACTTCTCAAAAACATTGAAAAATGTAATCAAAGGTTGTGTTGTAAGGGATTTTCATAACTCTTTCCCATTACGAATCATCTCGTTGAAAGCATACAAAACGTTTATTTAGAACATTCGCCTCCCGGTCCACCCGGCTGGAAGAAAAATTTGCTCAAAACATGGCAACGAAAAGTAGCACGGAAATATTATTAGATCGATATATAATGAGCTGAAAGGGTAGAAAATAATAAGCTCACGCTGCATTACGAATATAAGGTTTGATGTATTTTCTTGTACTTAACGTGGAGAGGAATAAATAATAAAAATTAGAAGAGTAAAAATTATTTCAGGGGCAGCGATACTACCGAGCATAACACACAACAGGTTCTAATTAACGGCTGACGACATGAATTCACGTCACGTTAAGAAAACATTTTTTAACTACTTTTTTAAAAAGATTTTTAAAAATAAATAAAGGCTATATGTTTTTCAATTGAAGAAGTAGCAAGAAATCCAAAAAAACTGCATTCAGTTAGAAGGAAGAGTTAACGGCTTAAGAAATAGTGGCTCAGCGTTGAAAGGGTTAATGACTGCCATATAAATCTCTCTAATGGCTTTTGGCTGAAGTCCCCGTGTTTTACCAAGGGTCCTCCTGCACATCCATAAGGAGGCACAGGCTTTCTTTGCCTTGGTCTCCGAATGCTCTCACCAGTTAAGCTTGGAGTACCGAATAACCCCAAGATACTTAACTGATGGTGAGGTATATAAAACCTTTCCCTGCAAAGAGGGAGGTCTAAAGCCCTCCATTTTCCTTCTATTGGTAAACAATACAAGCTTAGTTTTCTCTGGATTTACAGTCAGCCCTGTTTCTGCACACCAACCCATTGCCTCATCCAGGGCTTTCTGCACGAGTCCAGAGACAGGTATCGAGGTACTTTCAAGTGATGACTATAGCCACATCATCTGCGTGCCCTTGAGTGTATGCACCAGTCCTATTCAATTTTAAAATAAGACTGTCGACTACCATATTCCAGAGGAGTGGAGATAACACTCCTACCTGAGGGCAGCCTCGAGTCACCGCTACCTTCATTGAACTGTCTCTCTAGACTACTTTGACAGTTCTTTGTTCCAACATGTATCTAATCCAGCTCACAATGTGAGCATGGATACCATGTCTTCCGGCAGCAATGCAGATTTGATTGAAGGACGTGTTATTAAATGCTCCCTCGACATCAATAAATGCCCCCAGTCCGTACATTCAGTGTTCCAGCACTCCCCCAATCCTGCTAACAAGATTGTGGAGCCCTGTCTCCATGGATTTTCCCTTCTGGTACACGTGTTGATACAGGTGCAGGGGGTGATCCCTTAATGGCCCATCCCTAATGTACCTGTCCACTATCTTTTCTAGTGTCTTCAGTAGAAAAGACATGAGACTGATTCCTTGAAAGGAGTCTGCTCTTGTGTAGTCCGTCTTACCTGGTTTAGGCATGAAAACCACCTTGGTGACCCTCCAGGCTTTTGGAGCATATCCATAAGCCAGGCAGGAGTGAAATATTTTTACCATTGGAAGGAGGAGCAGATCCTGCCCTTCCTGAAGGAGTGCAGGAAATACCCCATCCTCCCCAGCAGCCTTAAAGGGGCTAAAACTCATGATTGCCCATTTTGTAACTGTGTACGTCACGATGCTGGAGGAAAGTCTCCATTTCGTCTGAGCTGGACGGATGGGATTCCTCCCATGATGCATCTCCCTCAACTCCCTGGAGCCTGGAAAGGGCATTTCCAACATTAGCTTTAACGCTTCCTTGTCGGAAGACGTGAAGTCACCCGAGGGAAGCAGCAGAGAACCCACCCACACTTCCAAGTCTTTCGATAGGATCTTATGAAGTCTTGCCATCTGTGGAACAGTATTTACACTCTCACAGAAGCTCCTCCATGAGTCCCTTTTACAGTGCTTGATTGCTGCTTTGTACCTCCCGTTGGGCAACACCCTTCCTTCCTGGACCATAGGGGGAAGCTGTCTTCATAGGATGTGATGATACTTCTCTGTAGATAATCAACAGCTGCATCTACCTCATCCGTGTTTCTAAACTTGCACTGAGGTGCCCCCTCTAGGGCAGCTCCCAGCCTTCCTCGATATAGTCCCCAGTTGGTAGTCCTGGGGTTCTTATATGTTATTTCCCTGTGATTGGATTCTAAAAGTGTGAAGAGTATGTGTCTGTGGTCGGACAAAGTTATCTCCCCTGACATTTTCCACCCATCAATCCTGTGCAGCCAAGAACTGCTGCACAGTGTAATATCTATCACCTCCTGCCTAATGCTATTTGCAAAGTTAGGTTGTGATCCTTTATTGACTATTTGTAACTCCGTAGACATAAGATACTCCAACAGTGCCTCTCCCCTTCCGTTGGTGCTTCCACTCCCCCACACAATGTGGTGCGAGTTAGCATCACAACCGATCAGAAGATCCCACTTGTTGGTATTACAGTGACTCACCAGCCTCTCCATCTCATTTGATGGTGGATGGAGGAGCCAGTGCATCGTGGGGCAGGTAGGAGGAGCAGATGACCACCCTCCTCCTGTTCTCACCTTCCCCCAGGGTCAGCAGAACTGCTGTCTGATCCCTAGTGGTAAATTCCGATAGATGCAAAGCACTTATCCCATTCACATAGATACAAGATCTAGGCCTATCAATAGTGGTACAGTAATATATTTTTCCCCGTCATGCTCAGGCCCCTGACTCTTCCCTGGAAAGCCCAGGGTTCCTGAATTAGAGCTATTTTGACCATACCTTCAGAGAGTATCCTTTGCAGAACCCCTGAGGCAGCCTTACTGTGTTGTAGGTTGGCCTGAAGCATGGCTATGCCAGCCAGGGTCGGCCCCGCCCACATCTTCTTCCTCCCTTGTCTCCTTCACTTCGAGGGGATATGGAGCCTTCCCTTAGGCCACTACCTACAGGGGCTCCCTAGTCACACTCTACCCCCATGGGGGAGACCAGTCTCTTTGAAGGTGGGCCCAGAGAGGTTGAAAAGGGTGTCGTCCTCCTCTCCCCACGAAGGGTATGAGGGGCAACTGGGATGTGTGGGTCTCCCAGAAGGAACCCCCGCAGGCAAGGTTAAGGCAGTAGAGGGTGCGTCCCGACTGGGATCCCCATCGGGGCTCTCCACCGGTATCTCATCCCCCAAGGAAGAAGACGGACTACTAGAGTCCATGTGAAGAGTGCGCATCTCAGCACCCTCCATAGTTTTGTTTGAAGGTTCCAAGTTTGGTCCCACGAGTAGCTAGGGAAATATGGGGTCCGCCCATGCAGAGCCCCGCATGCATGGGTAAGGCTAAATAAAACCGGAGGTCACCCAGTATCCGAATTCTCTCTGTTAGCGACTTCTTACCCTCCGCCCCGCAGATGCAGTCACCCTTAGCACACAGACCGTTCGTTTCAATATCGTATGTTGTAAGATCCTTCCCGGGAGTGCTCAAAGGCAGTCGGCGATATGCTGGGCGCCAGCGTTGGTAAAATAGATTCTTCCGCCCATACATCTACATCTACATAATACCCTGCAAGCCACCACAAGGGTGTGTGGCAGGGGGTGATTGCTCACCAAACATGCACTACATATCATGCATAAAAAAGGAATAGTATTAATATAGTAGTCAGAACTACACTATTTAAAAAAGATAGAAATTGCAAAGAAAACATGCAAAAACATTCTGTTAGTAGGGTTAGCTTTAAGTACTCATACCAACATGCAGCTACCAATGCTATTCATTGCTACTCTCTGATAGGACATATTTACCGTTATTCGTATCTCTTATTGTGCGAGGGAAAAAGGACATTTTGAATCTGTCAGTTCGGCAATCAATTTCTCAACTTTATGATTATGGTCCAGTCTGCCATAGTAAGTTGGGGTTCGTAAAATATTTTTTACATCATCACTGAAAGTATTGCCTTGGAATTTGTGGAAGAGATTAAGTCTAAATTTCAACCTGCGATCTGACAATGATTCCCATTTCAATTCATTTAATAGACTGGTTACGCTAATATAATTATCGTACATCGTCCCTTTACAAATCTTGCCGATCTTCGCTGCACACGTTCAAGTTCATTACTTAGACCGATTTCGTAGGGATCCCATACACCATACTCATAATCCCATACTCGGAAGGGGGACAAGGATGAGGGTAGGAGTAATATATCTTAAGATATGTGATTCTCTCAGACTAGGTGGCGTCCGGCAACTACTCGTTGGCTCGAGTACCTGTTCATCACCGAGAATGAGGGGAGGTTAGGAAACAGGAGAGGGTAATGAAAGGGGAATAAGGGAAAGAACGGAAAGTGCTTAGGCTACCGCCGATCTTAAACGCCGAAAACCCAAACGACGATGCCCTAATCGGCCTAACCGAACGACAGGAGTCACTCGAGAGTTCTCGACCCAGTATCCACAGTCGCGACACTCAACGTTAAAAAACGGAGACAGTCTAATAGCAGACGATCTAGTACAGCAGCGCCAGAGTGGTGGCGGTGGGAGTGGGCAGAAGCTCCGTGCCATATATGGTAATAACCTCCCCTACTTTCCCCATCCCAGTTCCCTTCCCCTACATTACCCGTCCCCTCGTTTCGTACTGTGGCGCGGGTTGCGTTTACGCAGGGGTTTCAAAGGGGCGTACACAAATGAAATCCATAAAATTCACTAATGGCACTTTATTGTTTCACACTGGAACTGATGTTACAAAAAATACTAAAGGCACACAAAGTGAAAAAATATCAGTACACACGAAGGAAATAGTGCGTGAAATATAAATACATAGGTAAGTTCCATATACGAAAAAGAAAATATGAAAATGATTAGGCAACATAAAAGATATATTAATCGTAAATCATACAAAACAAATTCATGATGAAGCAAAAAGTTATCGAGTGAATACAAAAAAGTAGAATTATTGCAATTATAAAAAGGAAATAAACAACTACATTCCTTCTGAAATTGAATTACAAAAAATATTACCACAGCCAGTGACAAAAATCAAGAGATACATAGAAAATGGTGCGTGAAATGAAAATAAGTTCCATGTCTGAACAATAAAATGTGGATATGATGAGGCAACATAAAGAATATCACTTTTAAATCATAAACGAAACAATCCAACCTTCAGGTTGAAGCACTGAGCAGATGAATGCATTCAAAAGTCAAACTTATTGCAATTATAAAAAGAAAGTAAACCATTCCCTTAGAAAATTTTATCCATCAGCGGAAGAAGTAAGACTTAGAAGTAGTAGGGAGCCAAAGAGGAGCCATACACAAACTTGTGAGTTGTGTGTTAAGCTTTCCGATACCCGTTCACACAATTGCACTGTTATGTTTCACTAAGAAGTCACAATACATGGTGCAATAGGCTCCATGACTGCAAAAAATGGTCCGTAATCAGCCTGAAAAAGTCCCCATACCGCGGGTTCTGCCTTCCCAGTGCTTGTCGCAGGCACAGCACTAGATACATGTATTCACCGGCATCACTATATACACACAAGCCTACAAAACACTATACGACACTTCGAGCATACACTACATCCAAACAAGCTGATCACATTGGCGAACTTCACCTTTGGCGTGGTTATTACACTATCTCCTCCTGATAAATATAACTCTACCATACAATGTGAGATGAAGCACTTTCCTCAAGGTACCTATAAATATATATTGACCGCTGGTAATGCTCCTGCTTCCATTCTCAGCAAAGAACTTGATAGACAACTGCTTCATGGAATAACCGCGAATGAGGTCCATGTATCGTATGTTATCACCGGTAAATACAGTGAATTACAGCCATCCTCACCGGCTTCTTCTGCATACCGTTTCCCACGGCGTCAATTTTCAAATGCCAAAATCAATTCTCATTGGCCGACGGCGGGACGAAATGATTGGCCGCCGAAATAGAGAGAGAAAGACGGTGTGTGAGAGAGAAAGACAGTGTGCGAGAGAGAGAGAACAACGTGATTCTTCAATAATGGCACTCAATGAACTGTAAAGAACAATTTCTGCTTCAAAAATCATAAATTTCTTTCAGAATTCATATGTTAATTAAAAATTTTATACTTGAGCATCTTTCGAATTTACAAGTTTGCCCACAAATTGTCGTCTGCTAGAGTCCACGTAGCCAAATAGGAGTGCATCCCCCGTGCCAGTATCTCCCGGGGCTGGAGGGGGGTAGCCACCTCCCCTCCCCTCCACCAACAGCGGTCTCCGCGGCCGTCCGCGGAAACAACACAAAAAAAGAAGCAGTGGGCGTAGTCGAGCGCCAGCATAAAAAACGTTACAATGTGTGTTGACAGATTATTTGTTTCATTAAGCTTTATGCGTGAAATATTGCTACCAGTTTGAGGGCAAACCGGTAAACAGCCGTAACACCGATAATTCTGTATTTCATTCGGCCAAACTTTTTGAGCATGCATTCAGTTAGGCGACGCGAGGGCGGTCAACTCAATTAAAAAGATAGTTTGTTAAGATTTGGAGGTGAAACTCAAAACGTGACGTGACGACTACTAGCACATCTTAGAATGCCTACCGTAACTGGCTGAGATATTAAAGGCAATTTCATCCGTGGAGCACGCATTTCTACATACAGCCGCTAGATGGCAGAACTTGTACAGATTCATAATTTCTTCTATACTATACTATATATTCTTGGCACTATTTATCCCGTTAATTTTTCATTTTAATCAAGTTTTCGGCGAGAAGTACAGCAACCCTGAATAGAAAACAGTGAATGATTGATTAAATAAAGTAAAAGTCCAAGCTCAGTTTGCTAATTTTGCATACCCGTGGCTAATTATTAATTGAGAAAACACACCAATCACTAAATTCTTGGCAGTTTGCACTACGTTTCCTATTCCAAGACTGTTCTACTTCACACACGAAGTATATGCAGCATTATCTCCATCGAAGGAAATTAAATATCGTTACCGGATGTATATGAAAAGGCACAAACTCTGAAAATAAATATGTGGAAAGGAATTCACATTCAAAATAAATAGAAATTTGTACCTTTTGTACAAGAAGAAATTTATTTGGCTGTGATTGGCAAACATTACAGATACACCTGTGAACATCTATTGTTCAAATTAAAGCATCACCTACAGCTTTCAAATTATGCCAGTATTTAACATGTGACACAATATTTTTCAAGATAGGGTTAAAGTCGCTCTCGTGGGAAGGACCGACGGTCAGACCCTCATTACCTCTCGAAGCAGCGAATCCAAGACCCTTCCTCGAGTTCGGGGCTCGTATGGACCCAACCCTCACTGCAGGAGGCCCAACCACAGAAGTTGACCATTTGCAGTTAAATATGCAATTTAAAAGTTTATAACTTTAACCCAAAAGTATCATGTTTATCGCATAGCCGGCGAAGATACGACTAAGTAGGTTTTTTGAACGGCATTGTGCGATAAAATTTAATGATTATTGAAAAAAAGTAAGATGTTCCCTATAGCGATTTGGCAACCATACAGATCGCCAGAGGAATGGGGAGGGGGCACAGGGATAGGTGAGGACGACTATCGCCGCGGGAAGCCCAACCTCAGAAGTTGACCGTTTGCAGTTCAATATGCAATGAAAAAGTTTAAACTTTTAAGCACATGTATGATGTTTATCGTATAGTACGCGAAGGGACGATTAAGTAGGTTTTTTGAATGACGTTGTGCGATAAAATTTAAGGATTGTTGTAAAACCTAAGAAATGTCCTATTGCGATTGCACCCTTACTATGAAAGCCACTGCTGTGTACAACTCTATGATTGTCTTCTTCTAAACATTTTGTAGACATAAAGCCCGAGATGTCTCAAAAACCTACGATTCATCAAATATACACTACCCTCCATGCTGGATTGTTAGCTGTAGTACACTAGTAGATACAAAGTACTGATGCAGATATAATCGTATGCACAGAAAGCTGGCTTTCGAAGGACACACCACACATATCACATATGAAATACTCCCGAAGTGTTTTACCGAAGTTTTCAACTCAATCATTAGAAAAGCAGTAATATTCACAGACAACCCCTTGGAATGTGTTTGGTGTTCATTAAGATGACCTAAATCTATCGAACTTGAACGTGTGCAGCGAAGATCGGCAAGATTTGTAAAGGGACGGTACGATAGCCTTATTAGCGTAACCTGTCTATTAAATGAATTAAATTGGGAATCATTGTCAGATCGCAGGTTGAAATGTAGACTTAATCTCTTAAATAAATTCCTAGACCATATTTTCAGCGATGATGTTAAAAATATTTTGCGGACCCCAACTTACTAAGGTAGACGGGACCGTAATCACAAAATTAGAGAAATAGGTTGCCGAACTGACAGATTCAAAATGTCCTTTTTTCCTCGTACTATTAGGGATATGAATAACGGTAAATATATCCAGTACGAGAGCTCAAAAAGTTTGGCCTGAATGAAATACAGAATTATCGGTGTTACGGCTGTTTACCGGTTTGCCCTCAAACTGGTAGCAATATTTCACGCATAAAGCTTAAGGGGCCGTGATACATAGCTGTTTTTCAGACCTATTTTTCAAGGAAGATTGCTCCAACAGGAAGCTAGATATCGGAATGGGGTTTTCAGTAATTAAAAGAGAAAGTATCAAACTATTACTCTATAATCCTAGATTTTACGTAATAAGCCTTGTTAAAAATATATCTCGATGTAAAAATAGACCTTTTTGTTGCAAATATTGGGAGACAGAGGGGCTATTTTTTTAACTTTCGTTATTATAGAGTACAAGATTCAAGCTTAGTCTGTTGGATCCTTGAAAATTATTGATTTTTATTAAAAGACACGCTGTTGAGATATTCTGAAAGTAATTTATGTTTTTCGCCAACTCCAGCCCAGGGATACGCCTCTAGCGACGTGCAAATCACGAAACAGTTCACACATTCTCCGCCTACTGCGCTACTCAAAAAGTGGCACGGTCCCTCTACCCTATATCCTAAAACGGTAACCTTGAGGTGTTGAAGCTTAGGGGAAGGGAAAGTGAAGGCGGGCGGGAAGCAGAGGCGAGTGAGACGGAGTGTCTGATTTACTGACGGGTTGTTTCTTGAGTCTCAGCTTAGGTTGTCGCTCTCGGGGTGTCTAGTAATAGTCAAACTGACTAATTGTCAAGTCTCGAAATTTCATCGGAAGCGTACCGATATCGGAAAATTAAAGTAGGCAGTCGCTTGACATTTTCGATGGCGAGGAAAAAAAGAAAGGGTGAATTTTTGGCCAAGCGGAGGGAAGAAAAAAGGTAAATATTGTCATTTTTTGTGAAAACACTATCTTAATGTAATGATATATTCATGTGTAAGTATGCAAATTACTATTATCCGAAACAGGCGTCTCAAAATAATGGGAACAGAGTCGCACGTAGGAGGAACTTCTTGCGCTATTGAAGAAATCCCGTCTAATATTGACGATTCAGTAGCTGATGAAACTTTGCATGATTCATTTGACGATATGGCAATTGCCGAAGAAGGGAAAAACGAAGGTTTATCCAGTGGAGTAACGGGAAGAAGAATTATCGACTTAAAATATGCGACAAATCGGTTTCCAATTTACTGAAAAGGTTTAACCTAAATTTCAACCTGCGTTCTGATAGTAATTCCCAGCCTAGTTCTTCTATTAAACTCGTAACACTTATACAATTATCATAGCGGCCTTTAACAAATCTAGTGGATCTCCTTTGCACACGCTCTAATTCTTTTATCATACCTTCCTCGTACGGATCCCATATACTAGCGGCATATTCTAAATGAGGCCTGACAAGTGTAAAATAGCTTCTAGTACTCTCTCATCGCATTTGCCTAGAACTCTTTTTACGAATCCTGATATATGGTTTGCTACACTAGTTATTTCCCTGATGTATTTCCCCCACAGCATGTCTTCAATGTTGGTGACGCCTAAGTATTTAATAAATTCTACGTTAGATATTTTCTTTTCTTTGATGCAATAATTTTTCTGGGGAAAGTTATTCTTTTTCCCAAAGTTCATTATCGCGCATATATTCAAATTTAATTCTAGCTGCCAACTATCACACCAATCATCAATCGCATATAAATCCTTAGCTAAAGAATGACTATCCTCTTAATTTCTTATTTCCTTATAAACTACTGCATCAGAATAAATACGTAAATATGAAGAGATTAGCCGACAGGACTCAGTGGAGAGCTGCGTCAAACCGATCTGAGGATTGATGACCAATGATGACTGCTGCATCATCGGCAAAAAGACGGAGCTTGCTATTTTTAGCTACTGTATTCAAGTCATTTACGGAGAGAAGAAATAAAATTGGGCCTATCACGCTGGGGAACACCCGATGTAACTTTTGCTTCGCCTGAGGTGACACCATCTAATACCATTCATTGAACGCGTTCATGTAGGAAATCTCCTATCCAGCCTACCATATTACTATCTATCCCGTATGATGCTAACTTCGCGAGTAAATTACAGTGGGGAACCTTGTCAAACGCTTTTCTAAATTTAAAAGCGCTGCGTCTACCTGTACGTTACCTTCTCCGGAAACTAAAATATCATGAACGAAAAGACCTAACTGATTTTCGCAAGACCGTCCCTTTCTGGACCCATGCTTATTTGTTATCAATAAATCCTGGCTATCGAGGTGTCCCCTTATTGATGTAACTATCATATGCTGTATAATTTTGCACGGCAGTGACGTTATTGATATTGGTTTATAATTCGATGGATGTTCCCTATCGCCACTTCTAAAAATTGGGATCACGTTTGCTATCTTCCAGTCTTTGGGAACCGCGTGTTCTTCGAGGGATTTGTTAAATATTACTTTAAGATACGGTGCCATTTCGAGAGCTATTTCTTTATACACACGAGCAGGAATTTCATCACGACCTGAGCTCTTGTTCGGGCTAACATTTTTAGTAAGGATACGATTCCGTTATAAGATACAATTATCGATCGGGGGCATTATTTGTTGAAATCGGTCTGGTATTGTTTCGAGCAAACTACGCTTAGATTGATTAAAAACGCTCTGGAAAAATAATTCAACAAATTAGCCTTATCTAAATATTTCGCCCCTATACCCTTTCAAGGAATTAACCGTTGAAATTTTAGTTCCCTGTACTTCCCTAACATATGATCAAAATGCTTTCGGATTCCCCTCTAGTTGTTCTCCAAGTACTTTTCTCTTGAAACCACTTTACGCTTTTCTAAGGGCTATTTTTGCGGCTGCTTTATATGTAACGTTCGATAATTTTTGTAGATCGCTATTAGCTACATTTTTCTTAGTTTCGCGTGGATAACTCGTTGTCGTTTTAAACATTTTTTTAACCTCCACGTTGTACCACCCTGGTTCCCTATTCTCACTCTTATACTCACTCACCGTGTAATTTGGAGGAACTCTTTCCATGTCTGCATCACTATTTTTTCTGATGTTTAGAATTTTTCAAAAGAAGTCTGTAAGTCACGCCTAAATCCGTTAAAATCTGCTTTACTTAAAAGGCAAATCTTTCTTTTTAATTTTACATTTTTGTCAGTATTGAGGGATAATGTAACGTGTACTACCTTGTGGTCACTTATTCCATCGACATTTTTAACTTCAATAACTTTTTCATGGATGTTTGAGGCAAGTAAATCGAGAACATTCTCCCTTCTATTATGCAAATTTACTATTTGATGTACTGCGTATTATGCGAACAGGTTAAAAAATGACGAGCAGATTTCTTTTTCCCTACCCCAAGACTAATGACTACATGTTTTCCAATCTATCGATGTTGTATTGAAATCTCCACCTTTCAATAATCTGTCGTTCGTTGGTATGAGAATTAATGTGCCTGATCTGTTTCTCGAGTTATAATACTGAGTGTACATCGGAATGGGGTGGTCTGTAGTAGGCACAAACGTATATTACTTTCAAATTACCACATTTAGACATTAACACGTGCAAGCCAAGCTACCAGCTGAGACCACCTCCTATTTGTTGCAGTTCTTACGGCTAAACTGTTGTCACAACAACCAATCAACGCGGCTACCCTGAAAAATGAAGTCTATTCATGACTTGGACCGCGGACGCGTTCTCCTGCAGCTACGAACCCCACTAGGACCAGACCGGCTCGGTTCTTAGAAAAACGTAGCGAACGCATTTCCGCGAATTCCACGTTGCCACATGGTATAATGTGGAGTCTGCCAAACAGTTTGGTCCCATCGTATGTTGAAATGGCAACATTGCGTCTAGTGGTCAGCAATGGAAAACTCCGCGGACAGAGGGGATGAGAGGGAAGGGTCGTTATTGCCTCATCACCTCTGCGCAAAGAATTAAAGCGTAGAGGAGACACTGAAAAAAAATATGGCTGGTTGGGTAGGCGCCGACTCTGGTAACTCTACCGGTCGACGGAAAAACTATCACCATCATCTCAGCACTCGAAAGCGAAAAAATAATCATGTACCACGGCGCCTTAAGGAAACAAATAATCTGTCAACACACATTGTAACGTTTTTTATGCTGGCGCTCGACTACGCCCACTGCTTCTTTTTTTGTGTTGTTTCCGCGGACGGCCGCGGAGACCGCTGTTGGTGGAGGGGAGGTGGCTACCCCCCTCCAGCCCCGGGAGATCGTCGGGAAGGTTTGTACTGGGTCGAGAGCTCTCGAGTGACTCCTGTCGTTCGGTTAGGCCGATTAGGGCATCGTCGTTTGGGTTTTCGGCGTTTAAGATCGGCGGTAGCCTAAGCACTTTCCGTTCTTTTCCTTTCCCTTATTCCCCTTTCATTACCCTCTCCTGTTTCCTAACCTCCCCTCATTCTCGGTGATGAACAGGTACTCGAGCCAACGAGTAGTTGCCGGACGCCACCTAGTCTGAGAGAATCACTTATCTTAAGATATATTACTCCTACCCTCATCCTTGTCCCCCTTCCGAGTATGGGATTATGAGTATGGTGTATGGGATCCATACGAAATCGGTCTAAGTAATGAACTTGAACGTGTGCAGCGAAGATCGGCAAGATTTGTAAAGGGACGATGTACGATAATTATATTAGCGTAACCAGTCTATTAAATGAATTGAAATGGGAATCATTGTCAGATCGCAGGTTGAAATTTAGACTTAATCTCTTCCACAAATTCCAAGGCAATATTTTCAGTGATGATGTTAAAAATATTTTACGAACCCCAACTTACTATGGCAGACTGGACCATAATCATAAAGTTGAGAAATTGATTGCCGAACTGACAGATTCAAAATGTCCTTTTTTCCTCGTACTATTAGGGATATGAATAACGGTAAATATATCCAGTACGAGTGTAGCAATGGATAACTTTGGTAGCTGCATGTTGGTATAAGGACTTAAAGCTAACCTAACTAACAGCATGTTTTTACATGTATGCTTTGCTATTTTTATCTTTTTTTTAATAGCGTAGTTTTGAACAGTACCTATACAAGTACTCATCTTTTTTATGCATGATACGTAGTGCATGCTTGGTGAGAGTTCACCCCCTGCCACACACCTTTATGGTGGCTTGCAGGGTGTTATGTAGATGTAGATGAAATCCAAATCCGCGGGAAGCGCAACCTCACTAAGTTTCCTATTGCGATTTCTATCTGCGCATTCTCTGGGCCCCCAAACACTGATGTTGACTCAATATTAGAGCTGGGAAAGCAGATAAATTCTATATAGATATATAAATTCTATATATCTATGTATATACGTAACAGCGAGCGTAGTATAATAATAGGTGGAGATTTCAAATCACCATCAATAGACTGGAGAACATTCTGCATCAAAGCTGAAGGAAGGGACAATTGGACATCTGTGAGACTCTATTAGATGTATTCTCCAATAACTCCCTACAGCAATTAGCTACAGCACGTAATAAAGGGGAATAAAATTCTTGAGTTACTGGCAACCAATATCTCACAAGTGACAATGATTAACACGGTTGATGGATCAGTGACCACTGAGTTATAACAGCAAAATTCTTACTATCTTTAGATAAAACTTTTAAACAAAAAAGAAAGATTTACATCTTAAAAAGAGCAGACTTTGCTAACTTTAAAATTTATTTAAGAGATTCCTTATCGGATTTCAAAAAGTCTTCCATTCACGTATGTACGAACGGTTCATGGAAGTCGTTTATTAATATCATACGCTCTGGGTTCAATAGATATATCCATAGTAAATTTAAAAAAGAAAGCACTGAAAGTAGGTGGTACAATGCCGAAGTGAGAAAATCCCTGAGACGGTAGCTAATATGTCATGCTAAAATGAAAAGAATTAGTAAATATATGCCCACTGATGAGCATAATGTAATATTTGAAAACTATAAAATTTCAAAATCCACTGCAAAGACAGCCCTTAGTAATGCATTTGCAGAATTCAAAAGAAAAACACTTGGGGAACAATTGAAGGAAAATTAAAGTCTTCTGGTCGTACGTAAGGGAGGTGCAAGGCCATGAGTCTGCCGTCCATTCACTTAACAATGATAAGGATGAAATTGCCACAAACCACTTGACAATGTTAACTTGCTAAATTCCTTCTTCCTAACCATGTTCAACCCACCTTCCGGGGATTCAACTGCCGTCTTACCTGACCTCTTTCAGGGGCTGAGGCAACCAATTGAAATTTCCTATAATGGTATTGAAAAGTTACTTAAAGTAATAAGCCCCAACAAATCTCCTGGCCCTGATTAAATTCCCTCCCGCGTCCATACAGAGTTAGCTTCCGAAATTTCCCCCTACCTTGAAATAGTAGTTAATAAATCCCTGACCGAACCCGTCGTACCGATGGACCGGAAAGCAGCCGATGTAACACCCATTTTTAAAAGTGGTGATAGGGAGCAACCATCTAACTATATTCCTTGCATCCATTTCATGCATGGTCCTGGAACATATAATGGTCAGTTCAGTCATGAGACACCTACTTTTTTTAGTAGATAGCCAGAATTTATTGTCCCATGTTCAGCATGGCTTCCGAAAGAGCAGATCATGTGAAACTCAACTTGCTCTCTTTTCCCACGATATTTTAGTTTCTGGCGAAAATATAATATTCCAGTGGATGCTATATATCTCGACTTCAAGAAAGCTTTTGACAAGGTGTCTCATAGCAAACTAATTTTGAAATTAAAATCTTATGGGTTAGACAGTAACATTATATCATGGATAAATGATTTTCTAGATGAGCGGATGCAAAGTGTTGTTTAGGACGGTGTTACCTCACCGGCAATTAAAGTCACTACGGGTGTCCCACAAGGTAGTGTGATTGGTCCACTCCTGTTCCTTCTTTACATAAATGAATTTGTAAAAAAAAGGTGGTAAAAAGTAAAATTAGTCTATTTGCCGAAGACGCAGTAGTGTACAGGGAAATTCTATGCCCAAACGATAAAGAATATTTAAACGATGACCTACAAGAAATCAAAAATTGGTGTGATACATGGCAGTTAGAATTAAATTTTAAAAAATGTGTAGTAATGAATTTTTGGAAAAAGAATAGCTCTCCTCCCAGCACTTACAAAATAAGTAATAATGAATTAACAAACGTGGAATCCATTAAATATCTTGGAATAAGACTGCCTGGGGTAAACACATACGTGAAATAATGGGTCAAGCTAATCGTAGACTGGGATTCATCAAAAGAGTATTGGGTAAATGTGACGATCATGTACGAGAAATCAGCTACTTTTCCCTTGTTAGACCTCATTTGGAATATGCTGCCAGTGTATGGAATCCCTACGAAATCGGTCTAAATAATGAACTTGAGCGTGTGCAGCGAAGATCGGCAAGATTTGTAAAGGACGGTACGATAACCTTATTAGCGTAACCAGTCTATTAGATAAATCAAAGTGGGAATCATTGTCAGATCGCAGGCTGAAATTTAGACTTAATCTCTGAAACAAATTTCAAGACCATATTTTCAGTGATTACGTTAAAAATATTTTGCGAACCCCAACTTACTATGGTAGACTGGACGATAATCACAAAATTAGAGAAATTGATTACCGAACTGACACATTCAAAATGTACTTTTTTCCTCGTACAATCGAGGATATGAATAGCGGTAAATATGTCCAATACGAGTGAATCAATGTTTAGCGTAGGTGTGAGGACTTGAAGGTACCCCAAATTACAGCATGTTTTTGCATGCTTAATTTGCTATTTTTATCTCTTTTAAATAGTGAAGTTTGGCTAGTATATAAATACTAATCTTTTTTTATGCATTATAGGTAGTGCATGTTTCGTGAGAAATCAACCCATGCCACACAACTTTATGGTGGCTTGCAGGATTATGTAGATGTTTGTCAGTAGAAGAGATCTTACTTAAGGGGGCTGTATACTCCGGGCGAAAAGCGTCTTTTAGTTCTCGAATCCGCCACGACCTTGGAGATCCCCTCGGTTCTCCGCCAGCCTTTGGCGAGCCTATCCACCTTCCCCTCCATTCCCCACCCCACAGAAAAACGTGCTCTGCTGATAAGGTGACGAGAGTAGGGGAAAGTCAGTGGCGGTCTGGCTAGTTCGGTGATAGACGAGGGCCTCCGGCGCGAGGCGGCTTAGAGGGGCCCCTGACTGGGGGTGACAACAATATTAGCAAAGACAGTGGACAGTCTACCATCGCGCCTCACGACAACTGACTCACTCGACAGCTAATTGCCCTCCAACCAGGCTATACCCAACATGTCGTTCATTTTTTTATTCGCCGTAACTTTCACAAAACGTGAAATACAGAAATCTAATTTAATGTAAATTCCTTTTTACATCTTAGGAACTGACTATTGCTTGCGATGCAGTAATTAAAATGCTTGGTGCTTCATGAAAAAATATTGAAAATGGTCTGCGGTCCGCTGGACCCCAATGTGTATTTCATGGTAAATTTTGAGACATATCGAATAAATCATATAGCATTGTGTATCTCCCTTTTTACTGTTAATGTATTTGTAGATATAGTATTTAATCATTTTAATTATTTAAAAACAATATTTATAATTTTTTAAACTATTATAGGATATTTGGTACCATCGAAGATATTTCGGGAATTATCCAATTTTCCTGCATTCTCATTTGAAATTTAGAAGTGAAATGTGAATAGAAAAACTTCACGTGCATGAAGCGTAGTTTAGCAGCATTGAAGATTATTTCTTGGTTTTTCGATCCTAAATAATGCCTTATAATAATTTGGCGTTCGTCATCATTTGGATATTTTATGTATTGGAAACTGTAAAGGGGATTATATACACAGCTATAGACTGCAACCTTTTCGGGACTTGCACTTGTCACAGAATGGCAATGAGCTGGCGCCTCGGAGAGCACAAGGGAATTCACAACTAGGGCCCGGGAATTTGCTGGGAAGGGAATGTCCTCAAAATTCATGAAGGGAGTAGGCATTTCTTAGAAGTAGTGGCTTGCGACCCGAAGCCCATATACGTCAAAATCTGTGGAAAAAGAGAGGATAAGTCAATTGCTGGTCATTTCAGCTCGAGACCAATTGGTAGCCTGCACATTTCTATAGCGAGTCGGTGCTGCGTTAGAGATGTCTTCCTCGTCGCGATTCTACATGAGGCGTGATGAAGATATTCGTCAGGCATTGCTGGTGTTAAAAGAGGAGGAGCAGGAAGGGATGGGGGTAATTCGTCAGGCAGTGATGTAGATTCCGCACATGAGCAATCGGATTCGGAGAGTGAGGAAGATTGCGCGGATGCAGATAGAGACAGCGGTAGTAGCGGAGAACCTTTATAAGACGAAAGTGTACCAGCGACAAAGCGACCAAGAGGGAGCCAGGCGAATAGAGGCAGAAAGGCAACCTACAAACCTGCGAGGGAAAGACGGTTCTTGTTGCCGGGAAAAAGAGACCAAAAGACGATGAACTATTTTCCACCTAATGTTTTCAGAACTAAAGACTTTATTTATTTATCGCTAGATTTCGCTCTGTAAATGAATTTCCCGGTCGGTTCATAACGATTGTTTTCGATGCGTGCTTCCGAATACCTCTAACTAAATTAGCACCTACTTTTTCTCATGAACTTTAATTCTGATTTTAGCATCTTTACCTAAACCTTAAATGGTAAAATTACCGTGCAATGATTATTTTTTGTTATGTCACGATTTTGAATACTGTCCGAAGACCCTGAAAGTCGATGGATATTATTGATATTACACTTATTTTATTTTTCTTTCTTTTTTGTATTTTGGAGAAGGAAACAGTAAAATTTGATTTCAGAACAACCCGGACCAAAAGGCGCAACGAGTGATATCAAAACTCCTCACCAAATTCGACAGTTATTATTTGATAGAGCTTTGCGAAATTTAATATCGATGTACAGAAATGAGGAAATACAACGGCAGCGCTTAGAGATTTAAGTTCCCAATCGTATCATAGTGATGTAGATATTGAGGAGATGGAGGCATTTTTTTGGACTTTAGTATTTTTCTGGGGTGCAGAAGACGTGCAACATTATGCTGTATGAGCTGTTATAAACTGAGTTTGCATACACTATATCAATGTACCACTCCGCTACAGTGTCTCCGGTTTCTGTTGTCAACACTGCGTTTTGATTACTTCAAGATTGCAGGGCAGGGTGATCGATCAATGTTCACCAATTCGTGAAATTTGAGAAGACATGGTGGATAATTGTAGGAATTATTACACAGCCCATGAATACCGCACGGTTGACGAACAACGCTAAAAATTCTACAGATTGATGGGCATGCAGTGCAGCAACGAGAAGGAAGGTTCGACGTAACTTATGCCCGAGTGAAAGGGAAATAAAAATGAGACATCTATGCTCATTGTGCAGCACTCCCATGTGCATAGAAGTTATCTGCGTACTGCCTGTACTGGAGTGAAAAATCAACTTCTTTCCAGTACAATGTGAATATTTATATTTATTACGCAAAGAACTATAAATTTATAAGCATTTTAATTGACATTATAAGTGTTTATGAAATTTTCGAAAAAATCACGTCACGCGCTACGAAAATCAGTGACTATCACCAATATGCAAGATTTTGTTGTGTGAAATGAGCCGTACTGTTCTGTGGATTCCGAAAATTACCTTCAAATTCCTACATCACCTCCGGTTTTTCCACAAATCACGAAAACATGAATATTAGAACAGGCAATTTTTTAATGTTATTGCGTGTTACTGGTGTTAGTTACACATCATTTGATTGGCCCAGAATCTGTCAACCCTCTTAAATTTTCATATAAAATGCCCCGTGGGGCCCAAAAAATAAAAATGCAATACTCCTTATTACAATGCAGTTGTTCTTGAACTTGATAATAATATTGATGATCTCTTTTTTGTTTTAATTTCCCTTCAAGAATATGGCAAAACTTGGTTATTTTTAATGCGTTCAATAGGAGTGACCTCCCTACAAGATCAAGGGCGTTTTATTTCCAGAACACCTCTACCATCAGGTATTAGCCCATTGGCGGAGCCGCCAGAAATGGCAATTCCTGGTCTACAAACATTCCCTGTGCATCCGCTTTCCCCCGCGTAGGCCTCAATGGCTCTTCGTTCCATAGCCTTACTGTATTCTGTGGATTTGCTTCCCGAGAAGGATGGGCGTAAAATGGACTTCACAGTATTTGTCCTGGTTGCTTTGGGCCTCAATTTGCACACACGGCCGAATGTGGATGCTGTCGTTCTTTTTAGGCTTTCAGGCATCAACGGCCTTGAGTACCGCTGATTCCTGGTTAGTGCCTCTAATTCCTCTGTCTCTTTCTCATTCAATGAGAGCGATTTCAGGAGGCTGGTCTTGGAGTGCTCATCTACTTCCCGATTGTCACTCTCAATGCACGCAGAGTTCTGATCTGCACCCATAGGATCTTTCTCTCTCTCCGCGCATGTCCTACCCTTCTTCATCCCGTCCATAAAACCTATTCTCATCCTTCCCCTGCCCTGCTTGCCAAACATTATTCCCTCTATCACGACTCGGAGCAACCCATCGCCCCTCATTACCTGTTCAAGCCACCTACTCTGCCTTCCCCTAATCCCATCCAGCAGCTTCTCCTCCTCCTCCCAAACGAAGTCAAGTACTCCTGCATTTGCGTTTCTCTCCGTCCAAAGCTCATTTTCCTTCTTCCTCCACACCCACATCTCGAACGCCTGCAATCTATTTTCAATTTTTCCTTTAGTCTCCATTTTTATATAGCTCCTACTTTTTCAATACTCTCCCTCTGTGTCGCACTGCCGTTATCTATCACATGTAAAAGGGTTTTGATATAATTGGATATATGCATTTTAAATAAGGTAAAATTGTACCAATCAAGATATAATGATATCTTTGTAAAACTGTCCTAAGCTAGTTGTGATGTGAATGGTGAAAAGAGTTTTACGCAAATATACATATAAATACCAATCTACATAGGGACGAGAGCTTCGTCTACAGCGAGATCGTAAAACCAACAGTGACAACTATGAACCAACCTCACTCTCCTCATATGAGTTATGAAAAATTATGATCTCCGGCAACACCGGGTAATTCAGCTTTCTAAAATATTTAAAAATAATATGCAAGGATTTTTAGAGAAATGGCTTTTAAAGGCAATGCATTGATTTTGATATTTTCCATGCTGTTGAAATTCAACGCCCCCCCCCCTCCCCCCCGCTAGTTCATTACAATTAAAAAAAGTAAGTAGAAATAGCATCGCGTACCACTCCGGAAAGTGAGTTGTAGTTAGTCCAATACGATCTTTTCCTTAAAGACCCATTGGCAGCCACTGCTATCAAGGGTATACCATCGGTATCCACGTCTCCAGCCTGCACGGCGAGATCATATTTCTACTTCCCGGCACGCCTCATCACCTCCCACGCAGCATCATGCATTCCTAGGATGCAGTATTATTGCATTTTTTGGTACGTTCTAGGAGTAATACACGGCATATCGAGAACTGCACTAAGCTCCGCTAGTTGTGAATATCCTTGGTCAGTTCATATCGTATTTGCAACCTGTAATTAAACCCTTGTCATTATCCCACAGTTTATGGCACCCGCTTCGCATATATATTTCCAAAGCACATTAGCAGAATTTTGATGGTGGCATGTCTCGAGAGAGAATGCCATGAAGTTATTTACTTGAGAAGATGATATTTATCTATGATATCCCAAGGTATTTTAGAAATGTGGTTATTAAATTGGATTTCCAATACATAATTTTAGTCTGAGTAGATTAGGGTAGTACTTGAAAACTTTAACAGTACGATCTCTACTTAATATCATTGTATTTGGGATATTTTACAAACTCGTTGGTAGCAATGTGCGCGGGGTCAGATCATCCCGTAATGCTATCAAAAAAGGAGTCAACTATTGAAGACCGAATTCAGAAGTTCAAAGAAATGCACATCTTAGAGGCGATATACAAGATATGACAAGGAATTTACAGTATAACCATGCCTTGTTAACTGATACGATTTTTTTCATTAGGGTTTTCAGTATTTAAAAATATTTCCATGTTACACATCTGACGAAATTTGCTGAAAACCCCTTTCCTTTTTTCCTCTATCACTTCCATGTCTGATATTATGCAAGAAAGCATGTTTTCCCATAGTTTTTAGGGAGGAAAAAAATGTTTTTTCCTCCCTAGAAGAAAAAGTTTTATATCGAAGATTCGTCTTCCGGTTGGATCGTAAGCTTTTGACACCGTAGATTCCGGCAAAAGTATGGCATCACCGTAACGTAGACATAAAGTACTTTCATTATGTTGAGAGCAATGGATGACCATTTGATCAATAAGGAACAGACCGTTTAAGCAAATTTGCAAAGGAAAAAAAATAAATAATCTCCAGAAACGTTTCCTGGACAAGCAATGATAGATTCATTAACGCGATTGAGGCAACAGACAGACCTACAATTTATCGTAATATAGTAATAACTTACAGGTGCTCGGATGATCACCCCCCTCCACTCTCCACTGTCTACGCCAATCACTACGACAAAGTATTTGACAAATCCGAGTACAAAAGGACTGGTTGAAGAGTGAATATGATCCTTTACTAAGGATCGATCGATATCGAGCGATCCACATTGGGAGTAAGCGCGAGCAGCAAAGACAGCTGTGAAATCTTATCCCTCATGGTATTTTCATGGGGGCCTCGTACCATGTTGAAATACAAGGTCGAGGGGCGTCCCAAAAAGCTACACCTCCCCTCATCGCTCGCCCTCCCCTACCCGCTCTTCCCCCCTCCTAAGCGCTGCCACTCGCTCTCAGGCTGACAGCGGAAATCGCAGCGCCGCCGATGGAACACGTAATTTAGATCGAGGAGTCGTGAAAAATGCGTTGCATAGGTCCACGAGAATGTTCACTATGACGCTAAAATACGCTTTATGGAACATTACCACGTTCCAACATGGAGATGAAGGTTGGTTATATAGCCTGAATGAAAAGATTTTAAAGAAATATGCGTCCAAGGCTTCATGGCGAGCTCCTGATTTTGGACAAATTTACGTTTTTCAGCTTTCGATCTATTTATATAGAAAGTGAAACGCCCATAGCTGCAATACTTATGCTAAGTATTAATCCTTATTCTAGAGTCCTGCTCAATCAGATTTGCAATAACTAGTATATTTAAGTCGTAAATCAAGAACACGTAGACGTCTGCGGACGCGTTTTTTTCAGTGGTATAGAGCCCCCTTAAGAGCGCAATATAGAAAGTATTGGTGTTCCGTTAAAAGTAAAAGTGATAGCACGAAAAGTATATATGTAAGTGCATACTACAGGCCACAGGATGCAGACGTCAATTCTTTAATGGAACTAGAGTCAGAGATAGGAACATTGCTTTCTCGGATCAATGATAGGGGAATAATAGTAGCTGGAGTCTTCAACCTTCCTTCAATAGACTGGCATACGTGTAGTTTTATAACAGGAGGTAAGGATAAGGAACTCTGCGAATCACTATTGAACACCTTTACGTCACATTCTTTACAACAGCTAGTAACAGAACCCACCAAGGGAAACACATTCTAGACTTATTAGCAACAAATACACCCGAAAAAGTTCTAAATATAGTTACAGTCACAGGAATTAATGATCATAAAATAGTGCATGTGAAATTTGTTATAGCTGTTGAAAGACATTATAAACCCAGGAGGAAGGTATACTTATTTGGCAAGGCTAATTACGACGGTATGAAAGAGGAATTAAGGGAATCGTTTAATGTATTTATCAAACAAAGCAAAGGATTAGATACGAAGGATTCGTGGAGGAAATTTCTGGAGGGCACCCGTAAAGCAGTTAACAAATACATACCAAGTAAATTGATAAGTGATAATATAGAGCCAAGGTGGTATAACGTGGAGGTTAGGAAATCACTAAAGCGACAAAGGGTATGCAACACTGGGATGAAGAATGCAGGACAGTGTCTATCGGTAGAGGAAAAAATGAGTTAGTTCAAAACTATAAAAAATCGAGAGCATTGGCAAGGAAATGGTGTAGGCAAGCGTTATCACAATTTCCAGAGCAAGATGTTAGGAGAATATTTTAATTATCATATGTGCTTCTGGGAAATAGGTCCACAGGGCACGCACTTAAAAGCGATGCAGGAATTGGAGTCACTAGCAATTTAGAAAAAGCCTATTATTTAAACGCCTTCCAAGGCGTATTCAACTCATCGCCACACAACACAGTCGAAACACCGCCGAACACTTTCAGTGAACCTATGCCCGAAATAACAATTTCATGTCGCGGAATAGAGCACCAGTTAAAAAACATTAGTAAATACAAATCACCAGGTCCCTTCCAGAGTATATAAAACATAAGCTTCTGAAATAGCCCCCTATCTAGAAATAATATTCAATTAAACACTAATGAACAACATGGTACCCAAGGATTGGAAAGAAGCTAACATTACACCTATTTTTAAAGACTGTGATGGTATGACGTGGGACATAATCAAAGTAAAACCGGAAGTTCTTCAGGGTAGAGTAATATGTCCGCTTCTATTTCTTTTATACATAAACGAATTAGGTACTGTAGTTAATATTAAGCTTCGAATTTTTGCATACGATGCGGTAGTGTACAGGGGTATATCAAGAGAAGAAGACAGGGAATTGCTTGGTAAGGATTTAGATGCAATTCAAGAGTGGTGGGACAATGGCAGTTAGAACTCATAGTATACACGAATAGGGTGGGAATTAAGATGGATCGACCGAGTAAATAACGAGTCCTAAGAAGAGTGGGGGAGAAGAGAAGTCTGCTAGCAACTCTAAAAAGAAGAAGGGACAACTTAATCGGCCATATCTTAGACACGACGGCCTGATGAAGACTGTCGTCGAGGGAAAAGTGAACGGGAAGATTGGAAAAGGCAGGCCTCGTATGAGATACATGGAACAGGTTGTGAAGGATGTAAAAGAGAATAATTACGTCACAATGAAAAGGTTGGCCGATAGAAGAATCGAGTGGAATTATGCGTCAAACCAAATTTAGGATTGTTGACCAATGATGATGATGATGAGGGTGGGAATCATATGAGAGCGTAACTTAAAGTTCAGATTAAATCAATTACAGAAATTTAAATCGGATAGCTTTACTGAATATGTTAGGCTTATATTAAAAACACCAGGTAATTATGCTAGATTCAACCAGATAAATAAGATTAGAGAGGTAGATTGTCATACTGATAGATTCAAAATGTCTTTCTTTCCTCGTACAATTACGCATATGAACACCTTGAATATATCCAATAATATAAATACAAGTGTATTGCATAGGTAGCTGCATATAATGTTGAGCCTGAAAACTTCTTTCATAATAGTGAATGCTGCATGTGAAGCATACGGAGAACCATGCAGAACAATGGTTTGGTCGCTCAACGGTCACTTTCCCTTCCCCCCTACCCACCCATTCCGTTGAATTTCTAACCTGTCTTAATTGCTTCATGACCAAAGGTTAGACTGCGAGGGTAGGCGAGGGAGAATTCTAGGAAAAAAGGATTTGAAAAAGATGAGGGAGAATTCTACGAAAATTCTACGCTGTTAAGTGGGAAAAAGGACTGGTAAGCGAGGAAGTAAGTGATCCTTGTGCGACCAGAACTTGGAAAAGAGAGTACTTGGAAAGTGTGATGAGAAGACAAAAGAGCGATGTAACTTTTCTCTAGTTAGGCTCCACCTTGAGTATGCAGCCAGTGTATTGGATCCGAATGAATTAGGTTTGATCAGAGAACTAGACAGTGTGCAGCGTAGAGCAGCTAGGTTCGTTAAAAGGTGTTTCGATACGTTGAGTAGCGTTTCAGAATTAATTAAAGAATTAGGGTGAGAATTATTATCAGAGCGTAGGTTAAGGTACAGATTAAATCTCATACAGAAATTTAAATCGGATAGCTTTACTGAATATGTTAGGCATATGTTAAAAACACCAGCGTATTATGCTAGATTCGACCAGATAAATAAGATTAGAGAGATAGATTGTCGTACAATCGTCAAAACATCATTTTCCCCCGTAATATATTTTTTATATAAAAGAACAGTATAGGCAGCATAGCAAAGGGATAGGTAGGGGAAATATTTTATAGTCTGTAGCGCATGATGCATGTATTAACAACCAATTCCTTATTACCATGTAGATACAAACAGTCTAGTTGCCTGAGAAGCTATAATTGCATGTTTGCATGTTTATAGTGCATGCTTGGTGATCTTCATCCCCTGCCACACACCCTCAAGGTGGCTTGCAGGGTATCGTGTAAATGTAGATGTGGAAATCTGTATAATACCCTTCAGGCCACCTCAAGGGTGTGTGACAGGTGGTTTAACATCAGCAGGGTCTTCGTGACTTTTATAAATTTCTTGAACTCCACTCCTGATTACAAACGAATACCTGGAGTTTAGAAAATCACTTCGTAGTAAACCAGATGCCATTCAAGGTGGTGCAATAAATGCATGCATAGCACATTTTCAGAAAATGTAATACATCTTTATTTACACGTTTTTGTATAATACTATGATGTGACCGTAATGCCTGTCTTTGTGCTCCTGTGATTTTCGGTTAGCTGCAGTAATTTGATAATAATGTAATAAGCACTAATTAATAATAAATAACACATGAAGATGCCACTTACAAGTAGCTTGATAACCATATTAGACACGTTCAGATGGCGTAATGAAGAAGGTACCCATTCGCTTCGATAGCGGATATGTTTAGGAAGTATCTAAGAAGTGTAGCTGTAAATTTGTTTTGTAGCTGACCCAACCTAACCAACTATTTCTCCAAATCAGGTGCGGCGTGACCAGAGCGGGAAGGCGGGGATTCCCGCCCGGGCCCTTTTAGGTCTAAAATAAAACGTTTATCGCAGCGAATGTTTTTATGTCGTTTGTACATTATTTGCAAACCTTTTGCCACTAATGAGCTGAAACGCGTTTTTAACACACAATTTTATTCAGAAGCGTTGGGGGGGGGACCAAAACCAGGCACCTCTGGACATGTAGCGGTGTGGGAGGGAACCCTCTCCTCCTCGCCACCTCCCTTACCCCTTTCCGAGTGGCCGGCACGGCGCGCCGCGGCGGTCAGACCAAGGAGGCTACATGAGGAGGCCCCAGAACTCAAGGGGAAAGCGGATTTCTGCTGTCACTTGACGCGCTTTTTATTCGTTCGCCAAAATCGGCCGCATAGCGGCGCTGATAGTCGAGCGATCCAGTCCTTTCCGACTTCGTCCATTAGCGGTAGTGCAAGTGGTTGTGTTTTGCTCGGCCGAAATCTATTTTATATAGTGTTTTTGCCAGTGAAAACTGTTTACGTCTTCTTGGCAAGTATTTTACGATGAGGACTAACCGCCGTTGTTGTGTTCCTGGGTGCGACGCTGGTTATGAAAGTGCCAAAAAGGGAAATAAGGAGCTGGGCTTACGGAACAGAAGCCTGTTCAAGGCGAAGGTAAGTAAGTCCCCTCGGGTGAAGTATGTTAAGGTGAAATTCTTAAATTGTATCATATATTAATTACTCTACGCAAGGTGAATACTAAGAGGTCATTGGATGATTGTACTGGTTAGCTATCGCCAGTGAATGTAACGCGTTGTAGGGGTTGTAAAGGCATTGTGTGTGTAAACAGTGAGATGGTTGCGATGCTCCTCGTGCTATTAATATTAAAATATCAAGTTGAACTAGATTTGTTTTCCGTCTTCTACCTTACTCAGGTTAATGTAAGTGCAGTTACACATGACAAGACATGTCTTTCACTTTTCAAAGAGTTTTTTCTGCTGTGAGGTAGCACTATTTCTGCTCATTCACTAATTGTAATTTATTTCCTTATTTTCCAGGTTCTCTTGATATTTTCACTTCGATTGGATTACGATGAGAGGAGAATGTTGAACTACTGCACGCAAATGTTTTCCAAAGTTTGATTTCAGTTTACGCTTATATAGCAACATAAATAGAAGTTATGACGATATACCTTTCTCAGAAATCAGGAAAGAATTAGAACCCTAGGAAGTGGGTATAGAGAATTGTTAGGCGATTGCTAACTGCAAGTGTTTATTCCTTTAAGGCTGATTTGGAAAAAACTCGTGCATGAAGATATGTAATATTTCATTGCCGAAAATCTGGGAAATAAGTCCCTCGATTGTATCTAAAGAATCACATTCTTAGGTTGCATGTACATTTTATTATGGCTTCAATATCACAATACTTTCTATGTAATGTGTATCATACAAAATACAATTTATTACTTGCATCGTATGTTGGTTTTCTGTATTTGATCCACTGGGCAACTAAAAGTTTATAATGTATTTTTCTGAGTGACAATAGTATGTTATAACATATAAAGTAAAGTGTAAAGTTTTGATTTCAAATAAATAGGACCAAATAGTCAGCATGATTACTGTACTGCTTATTTGCATCCTATTTTTATGAGTTTGGTAATGGAGTTTTCATTGACATCAACTGATCGCCAGTATTGTTGTTGTTAGTTGCTATTATTCTTAGACTTTACATTTCCTGATTTAAGTCCTAAAGTGCCAAGCGTTGCGTATCTCTGCTAATTCTTTTGTTATTATTGTATTTTCGATATTGATGGGAGGATTCAAATTCTAGTGATACTTACATTTAGGTCTAAATGGAAATCGCACAACTTCCATAGAATTTCTATGCATCCACCTAGGGGAATGTAAGAATTATTTCATCTTTGGAAAATATTCCGTTACGGTAATTACTGCGATAATCAATTTCTTTCCTTTGCCGGTAGACATATTGTATCAAGGATACCAAACACTTTATAGGCGGCCCAGCTTGGTCGGGGATTGCCGAGGCGCCCGACCCTCTTCGCATTCTCAGTCCTTTTCACCATTCACGAAGGGGCCCAAAATTTGTTTGCAGCCGAGGGCCTCCATCGATATGAAACCGCCCCTGTTTGGGAAGACGAAAAAGTTCTTGGGACGTGGTGGATACGTGAGTTACTTGCGTATCATGTGTATTGCTTGCGAGTGCATTAGCGGTGTACACGTCCCAATATAAAGCTGATTAATGGTTCCTCTTTGAGTTTCGGCTGTGAAATTGCATTCTGGTTGATGACAGTAAAGTTCAAAGTGTTCCTGCAGTGTTGACAATAGTAGCACATGCAGTATATATCTGATTTACGCAAAACATCAGTTCTGTTTCCCACTATTCCCATGTTATTCCCCGTGACAAATGGATCGCTGCTCAACTAGCGCCGCGAGTGGCGACTTTTGTAAACTCAATAAAATGCGCGGTGGGTGACAGCGCGTCTAGCGGCCGACTCAATAATCCTCTAATATAATATTCGTGGGTCAGACACTTGTCGCCGGCGCGTATTGTCCTTTTGGGTCTTTCCCGCCGCCGCACTGTGGTCTGAAATCGGATATAGCCGGACAAAAGTCCAAAATTGCTTCTTTTGAGGTACACACTTGAAACTTGTCATAAACGCTCAGAATTGATCACTGATCATGGAACAATAAGCCATTTTTGGATGATCTCATCCGTTTTTGAGGTACAGAGGCCCAAACTTGGCCAAGTTTCCAAAAACACACCCCATCTTGCTTTTCTTCAAAAATATTTGAAGTTAAGCTGCTGGTGGAGTTTTGGAATGATTGTTATGAAGTAAAAAACGTTATATTCCGGTAATATGGTACTTTATCTATATTATCTGTTAGTTTCGAAGATTTTGGTTAATATTAGTGTGGTATTACGTCGCAAAATGGCAGACCCTTTTTCCGGGTAAAATTTGACATAAAGTAGACAATATCTTTAGTTTAAGAAAATTGCCACCGCAAAAACTTTCATGAAAGTATTTAATAAAGATATTTTAAGAATGTAAAGCAAAAATCTTGGAAAAAAGTTTGCGGCTGCGAAAATGAACGCAATTTTTCGATCGCGCTTCACGGCACGGCTCCGCGACGCGGGGCCTAGAGACTCGGTGACTCCGTTGGATATTTCAAGTTGTTTGGAACTAATTATTGAAAATTGTCATTTTAACCATGGTATACAGTCTCTATTGACCTGAAATACTATATTGAAGATATTACGAGGATATTGGATTGATCGAATTGATCACTGAACGCGTGACTCTGGTATACATGCTCTGGTTTGGATACTTTACGGATTCTTGCCGCATGTTGGAACATCTTTTGGTGTAGAATTTAAGTTTTCACGCGAAGGGCACCCTACACATTTACCAGGAAAGGCAACAGTCAGAGATTCTTTTTCTACTCCTTACCCTTTTCACACTTGCCGAGGAGGAACGTGCGAAAAGGGGCTTTTTATGACACCGCGCAGCCTTTGACGGTATTTAACCGGTATTTCCGAAGGGGTTTTTCCTTTTCCCTTCAAAAACGGATTTTAGCTGGCAGTTCTTATTTGGATTCGGTGGATGAGTGTTGTGCCTGTAGTGATTTAGTGATTTGCTAAAATCTGTGTGTGTCTAGTGAATTGATTCGTCATTGAATATATATCATATACACGTACATGGAATATACATATATATCATTGAATTAGTATCGCTGTTTATTTCCTGTGTTGTTCAGCGGTGTTTCTGGTTTACTCAATAGTCTTTCTTTTTCAAGGTTAGTATTTTGAATATAATTTTCAGTATCGCTATTTATTCTTAGCATTTCACTTCGACGCTTATAATGTTCCTTTTTATAAAGCTTCACGGCGTTTTTTCGCCGATCTTATATTATGGAAAATATAATCGTGAAAGATATTCATCGTGTGACTCTCATTACATAATTTTATCTGTCGGATCCATACACAGATTTTTTGTGTTGTCCAGCTCTGAAATGACATCATATCAGATCACACGTTTGGAGCTACACAACAAGATAATTGAGATGAAAGGAAAATCATTGCACGATAAAAAAATATTCTTGCTGGATTTGTTATCTCGGACTCTCAATTTAGAGAATCATTTCGATGCCCTAGATAGTATCCGTGAATTTTTATGAAGGTTCTTGGTATATTACCAGAAAAAGTGGGAAGAATGTTTTCGAAAAAACGAGCAATTTTTAGCTCGCAATAATGCATGATCCAAAGAGCCAATTATTTTCCCGGAAGCAGTCCGTGAGTACCTACCAGGTACTTCTACAATGACCGGAATGTATTTTCTGATTTATTTCTTTTGCCCAATATCATGGACGAAGGTTTTTACATGGAATTTATATCTTAACATTATTGATTCATTAGGTTCATTGGGGCGACCAAAAAAATGTTTTAGGACTTCTTCAGACAGGTCAAAAAGAAGAAAAGTCCAAAATATTGAAAGTTCTTCCTCTGCTGCCGAGCTCGCATTGGCAGCCTCTTGGCAGAGAGGAAGGAGATAGTGCTACCGCTCAACTTCTCACGGAAGTAACGACTACCACTCCCACTAGAGCAAAAAGAATTCTCACTAGGTGGAGGAAAAAAGATGAGATGCAGTCGGAGATGTCGCCAGAGGAGGCTCTATCTCTGATGATCACCACTGAGGTGACAAAGAATCAGTATAATTGCTCCGCTCTTAGTTACGGGCACAACCTGTACCCTAGCTATGTGCGAGTGTTAAATGCAAAAAGCGGTGCATACCCCGAAGGTATACACATAACAGAAAACATTAGAGAAGTGAGTTTACAAGATCTATTGAACCATACAGAATCGCGGATACTGACATGCGTTTCCACGACTCTAGCATCCGGCAACAAAGTAAATTGCACATTAATTTGCAAATATGGATTTGATGGGAGTTCCGGCCTTTCGCAATATAAACAGTTGTGGGAAGAAGCAGATACTTCAGATGAATATTTATTTATGAGCGCCATGGTGCCACTTCGTTTGCTGAATGACGCAACTGGTACGAGCTTAAGGCATTTCTTGTTTCATACCTTGTTTATCTTTGGCCAATCTGATAGCAGTACAGTTGAGTACCAATAATATATGAACTATTTTAGGTGAGATTATCTGGAAAAATCCTCCCCCGTCGTCAACCATATTTTGCCGGCCCATTCGCCTTCAGTGGCTAAAAGAAACCAAGGAAGTTGCTATGGCGGAAAGGAATTATGTACAAAAGCAGATAGATGGCTTAAAAAATTGGAATTGGGGAAATTATTCTGTTAATTTCAGCTTGCTTCTGACCATGATAGATAGAAAGGTAAGGATTTTTCCTATTTTTAAATTGATGGACAAGTAAATGCTGGTGGATATTGTTAAACAAATCTATAAAAACATTTTTTAGGTATGCAATGCATTGACTGATTGTTCTACTATGATGTGCTACATCTGCGGAGCGAAAGCTTCCCAGATGAATGATTTAAGGGCAATGAAAGATCAACCAGCAGATGTTACTAAATATTCCTTTGGTCTGTCTACCCTACACTGCTATATTCGGTTTTTCGAATGCGTATTGCACATATCGTATCGACTGGAGTTAAAACAGTGGCAGGTGAGAAATAATCCAAACAAGCTGGAAACGGTATTTAAGGTAAAATAAATATCTTTAATGATAAATAAATAAATAATGATAAATCTCTTAATCGGCCCGCGGCAACCTAAGAACACAGCTAACAGAAAAAAAGATTAGCATTCAGAAGGCATTTAGAGAAAGGATGGGGTTGATAATGGATGTGCCAAGGCCTGGATCAGGAAACACGAATGACGGTAACATGGCAAGACGTTTCTTTGATTCTCCAGCGCTGGCCGCTGATTTAACTGGCAATTGTATAAAATGAACCCAACTTCTCAGCAATAGCCACCAATAGGAAAATTTTCTTTCCTTTCTAAGATTTATGTTCTGATGGGATGTGCAAAGGTAAAACTTACAATAGCAAAATTAAATTTCAATGTCGTGTTTACCAGAGTCACGCGTTCAGTGCTCAATTCGATCAATCCAATATCCTCGTAATATCTTCAATATAGTATTTCAGGTCAATAGAGACTGTATACCATGGTTAAAATGACAATTTTCAATAATTAGTTCCAAACAACTTGAAATATCCAACGGAGTCACCGAGTCTCTAGGCCCCGCGTCGCGGAGCCGTGCCGTGAAGCGCGATCGAAAAATTGCGTTCATTTTCGCAGCCGCAAACTTTTTTCCAAGATTTTTGCTTTACATTCTTAAAATATCTTTATTAAATACTTTCATGAAAGTTTTTGCGGTGGCAATTTTCTTAAACTAAAGATATTGTCTACTTTATGTCAAATTTTACCCGGAAAAAGGGTCTGCCATTTTGCGACGTAATACCACACTAATATTAACCAAAATCTTCGAAACTAACAGATAATATAGATAAAGTACCATATTACCGGAATATAACGTTTTTTACTTCATAACAATCATTCCAAAACTCCACCAGCAGCTTAACTTCAAATATTTTTGAAGAAAAGCAAGATGGGGTGTGTTTTTGGAAACTTGGCCAAGTTTGGGCCTCTGTACCTCAAAAACGGATGAGATAATCCAAAAATGGCTTATTGTTCCATGATCAGTGATCAATTCTGAGTGTTTATGACAAGTTTCAAGTGTGTACCTCAAAAGAAGCAATTTTGGACTTTTGTCCGGCTATTTCCGATTTCAGACCACAGTGCGCCGGCCGGTTCCCACACCCTTTGAGCGCACGTGTTCCTACCCTGCCGCCCGCGTCCTTTGTTCCCTGGGCCTTCCCCAAGGGCCAGGCACCCCTCACGTGCGCTTGCCCCTACCCCGGTCAGTGAACTGCGAGTTCCCTAGAACATAGCGGTTTCTGGGCGACTGCCTGCGTCATCGATGCCCGGCAGAAGCAATATTGAAACGGGCATCGAAGACGCAGCAGGGGGACATCCCCTGTCTACGGCCGGAACCCTTACTGGGTCGTCGAGACGTCTCCCTCCGCAGTTGCCTTGCCGGTCGCCGATACCCTGTATCCTCGGGAGACCCCTTTGTCGGGTCACCACTGACTCCTCGGGAGACCCCTCGTTGGGTCACCGCTGCCTCCGTGGGAGACCCCACAGCCGGGTCACCGCTGCCTCCTCGGGAGACCCCTCGTTGGGTCACCGCTGCCTCCGTGGGAGACCCCACAGCCGGGTCACCGCTGACTCCTCGGGAGACCCCTCGTTGGGTCACCGCTGCCTCCTCGGGAGACCCCTCGTTGGGTCACCGCTGCCTCCTTGGGAGACCCCACTGCGGGTCACCGCTCACCCTCGGCACCGAGTAAGTACCGGCCCCGTATTTCCCTCTAGCGTCGCCCCCTCTAGCGCCTCGCCACCTTTCCTCTAGCGCCCCGTTGTCACTTTGCCTCTTTGTTTTTAATTATAGTAACAGCAATAAATGAACTTTGGCTCCCGGATCCCGAATATCATTTCACTCACTTCACGCGTGCTCCCCGCCCATAACCCCGTCGTAGTTTTGCGGCCAACCCCTACGACAGCGGCACGGGCCCCTGAGCACCCACGCCGCCCCTGCTCCAAATACCATGGAGGGTACATCTACATCTACGCAATACCTTGAAAGTCACCGCGAGGGTGAGTGGCAGGATAGTGCGTATTTGGTGAGGCGGAGGTTTTGCAAGGCACAATTCGGACTATTTATCCACACAATATTTAGAAGCAACCCTAATTACTAGTAGAATACTTACTAGCAGAGACGCAGAGACATTAGCTCGCATAGTAATGGTGCATTCGCAATAGGGATTTTGAATTTTATCGCACAACGTCGTTCAAAAAACCTACTTAATCGTCCCTTCGCGTACTATACGATAAACATCATACATGTGCTTAAAAGTTTAAACTTTTTCATTGCATATTGAACTGCAAACGGTCAACTTCTGAGGTTGGGCTTCCCGCGGCGATGGTCGTCCTCACCTATCCCTGTGCCCCCTCCCCATTCCTCTGGCGATCTGCAGGGTTGCCAAATTGCTATAGGGAATATCTTACTTTTTTTCGATAATCATTAAGTTTTATCGCACAATGCCGTTCAAAAAACCTACTTAGTCGTATATTCGCCAGCAATGCGATAAACATTTTACTTACGGGTTAAAGTTATAAACTTTTAAATTGCATATTTAACTGCAAATGGTCAACTTCTGTGGTTGGGCCTCCTGCAGTGAGGGTTGGGTCCATACGAGCCCCGGACTCGAGGAAGGGTCTTGGATTAGCTACTTCGAGAGGTAATGAGGGTCTGACTGTCGGTCCTCCCCACGAGAGCGACTTTAACCCAAGATAGAGGTAACAATAAAATATAAATAAGCTATTGTTATGAGTAACCCATCTGCAGCCTCCATTACAAAAAATCCTGCCTGTTAAGTAAACGATTAATTGTCAGACAACAGAAATAATTTTCATTGAGATCTGCACAAGTCCCACAAAATATCAATGAAGCAGCAAGTGACTGACTTACAATAGATTTCATTCAAAAACGTTACCATATCTAACGGTGAATTCACGTCTACTGCATGCTAATTGATTCAACAACATAAAAGGTATTAAAATTAATATTTAACTGTAATAACATAAATTCCAATTAAACATGGAGGGGCACAGAATGGGCTATAACTTCCACACCAAATATCAATCATATTGACATCATGCGCAATGTTAAAAGCAGTCAGTACATTCTAATCAAATAACACAAGTTTTCAGCATAAGTTTAAGTACAATATATCCTACAGTTCTGAATTCCTTCAAAGGCCAATGTCTTGAAACTACAGAAATTTAAATGAATTGCTATGAAATCCAGGAAAATATGCACAAAAAAATATAAGGACCAAAGTGAATGCCCTGAGCTTGTCAATATTTAGAATTAATATTACAGATGCACGCACTAGCACAGATGCACAAAATTCAGTGGTGAGGTCCATATCACAATGAAAACAGGTTTAACACAGCTTTGATTTAAAGTCTTAAGACGTATGTACAGTGCAACCTCTTTAAAACGAGACCTCATGGTGCCCAAGAAAACCCTCGCTATAGTGATCACTACCAGTGATACTTCGAAGTATCGTCTTAGCGAGGTTGTTGTAAATAATCTCCATGAAACCTATTGTCAACAATTTTCTAGGAATCGGGTTGGTGTGGTAGCGGAAGTATAACCATCTGGAGAGTCTGAGCACAGATCCCGAAAGAAGGGGAAAGTTTTTCTATATCCCTGCTTAATTTACCAACTAACCACGAGATCAAAAAGCATCGTACCTGCTCCAAAAAATGCAAAAAGCCTTGAATTGCCCACCATTTTCCCAAATACACAACTGGCCAAGCTACTCTTTTCTAATGCTCGTTCCATTCTCTAATATTCATTCCATAATTTTGATTAGTTTTGCCAAAAATTTAAACCAAAACTGATTAATCAAAATTGTATCGCCTTTATTACTAGACTTTATGCTTTCCCTTGGTTGGTCTTAATTTTTATGATCAGTATGTTCACGTTCTTCGTGACATTTCGCGGAAGCCATTTGGATTAGTGTATCGCATTTGTTTCCGCAGACGAAAAGAGACCGTGGAAGGGATCCTGCCTTATGCCTCTTCTACACGTCCGCCTGCGCTCAGCGTACTTGGCTCAGCCTGAACGTTGAGCCACCTTCCTTTCTACACGAAGCACTTAAATCGACGCTTCGCCATCTGGTGCCGAAGTTTACAAATGACAATGTAAACACTCAACATGACTGGCATAGATGATTATTGAGAGAATGAGATAATTCTACTGGTATATTATCACTTTCTATTACCTTCGGTACTTTCCGGAACTTTTTCCCCGTTTCCTTCCATTGGATTGAGAATCTTATTTATCCAAGTTTTAAATAGCAACCGCGTTTTCGCGCCACACGAGTTGTTTAATCCGAACAAAAACAAAGCGTATTACTTAAGCTGGGGTCCCGAGGCTTGCTGAACCTACCCCTCGGCTGAGCAATGGTGGCGTCTCTACACGGTGGGATCAGCCGTTAAGTCGGCTGATCCAGGCCGCTCATCCTAGCGTGTAGAGCCAGCATAAGTTCATGGGCGGAACAATGGTGGCGTCTCTACACGGTGGGAAGAGCCGTTATGTCGGCTGATCCGGGCCGCTCATCCTAGCGTGTAGAGCTAGCATTAGAGGGCGTTTTCTTCCATCTGATGCAATGTCCACATTGAAAAACAATCTGCTTTACCATGCAATAACAATTTTATTGAAATAGCGGTCGTGTCACTATAAGTTCTTTTTAAAGATTTCGTCGGGCTTTCGAAGTACGTACAGTAATTTTGTCGGGTGTATGATAGAAAGGACTGAAAAAATGGGTCTAATGAAGAGCCCTCCTATACCAATAAATGTGTTAAGTATCAATTCGTATAATTGCTCAAAATGGCAGCAAAACATAGAAAGGAATATAGATGTTTTGAAAATCAATAAACTAAGAGCGCTACTCCTATGGCACTGCGTTCATCGCATTACTTCAAGCAGTTACAAGTATAGGTAACAAATAATAATTTGCTATTTTCAATAGTCTCATAAATTATAAAATTAACTCACGAAAATGTTCAACATTGAAAAATATAGAGTGAAAAAAAATGAAAAGAAATTTAGGAGAGACATTTGAGTGGCTTGCAGTTTTTCCCTTCCGAAACCTAAGTGTTTTTGGGCCTTGGTGTCCATCTAGGAAATGCTCTCAACTCACAGACGTGCGAGTGTGCTCTCGACCGCCCGGGAAACAAAAGAAGATCAAATACATATTTGTAACTGATAATACTGCAGTATTTCAACCATTATTAACAGTAAATTTATCGGATGGTGATTTATAACGTTCAGCTGATACTCAACGTTTCATATTAATTACATTGCTAACAGATTGGCAGATGTTGACCACTTTTGGTGGCTGTTTGTCGGTGACGGAAACTCTCGCAATGGCGGGGACTAACACCAAAAGGGTCTTGTAAAAACCGTATTTTTTTACACGGTAATCATTGACGGTGCCCCTGCAATCTCTCGTAATGGCGGGTGCCTCGCAATAGGCCGTACTACCGTGGTTCCACTGTATGTCATATGGCAATGATAGGTGGAGAAATGACTCCCCAAATCAGGATTGATAACGAACCCATGATGACATCTAAAGTACAACAGAAATGTCCCACATTCCAAAAAACTCAAGCATAAACTCATTTCTGCAGAGCAAAATGAGCTCTGACACAACAATGTTTTGCTTTGAGGACCATAAATTTCCTAACCCCTGACAACTAATAAATTGCAATGAATCATATTTTTTGCCACAATATGAATATCCCTTGAAGTATTCAAACAGGCAAACCCACAAAACAAGCCCATTTACAAACACCATGCAGGCCATAATCAATTTATATTAATAGCACATAAGTTTACAATAACAATACTGATACATAAGTATACATTTTGAAAAAATCTATTTCCTAGGTCACCATAGAGCAATTACGACGTAACCAACCAAAAAACTAAATCAGACAAGGATGGGAACTAAATTTTCCAAGGACTTGTGAAACCTTCAACGACAGGAGCTTGAATACATCATCAAGGAGGTGAATCCTCCTTTTAAAAAATGTTGTCTTGCTACGAGGTTCAGGAATAAAGAGTTAGGGATCATAATTAATTTAATGTAAATGAGGACACTTGGAAAAATTTCTTTAACACAGTCCAAGTGAATTGTGGATCGAAACACACCCCTAAGAGCCAAGGAAGTCATTTGGATCTTCACAACATTACACTCTCTCCTACAGTAAACGACTAAAAACACAATCAGGAACTAAAACACCACGAATAACACAACCATGTCTCGAGGCTCTGCGTGATGACTAACACGATGCTACAACTTTGAACGGCAAACGCTCGCTTCCCCGACCAATTACAGACTACAAAAAATGTATAACATAAAAAAAATATTTCCGACTTCCGGTAGGCAAGAATAAATACAGGGATACTATATTAATATGATTCCCGAGTCCCGCGAAGCCATTGATACCAGCCCAGTCGCGTAAAATAGGTTCAACCAAAGTGGCGCTGGCATCGCGAAGCGTCGGCAAACGTGAGTATAAGCCCGTCGCAAATACGTTGCGATGGAGCATTTTCGTTCGAAAACAAGTAATGAAGGACTGCAGAATAGAATTAAAAATATTGAAAAATCCCTGGTGCTATGCTCTTGTAAAATACAGGTGAAACACAGTAAATGATACGTAAAAAAAGACACAGCTCGAAAGCCTAACATTCAGGCATCGTACTCATACAAAAAACCTGTGTCATAACTCTAATAAAAAGGCAACGAGAATATGCTACGCGGGCTACTTTAAATCGTCAGTTAAAGAAGTGTTAACCAAGGCACGGTCACGGAGACACGCACTCTCACAACTGCTATAGGAAAGGAAAAACGATAGTGACAATCGGGAGATAGAGTAACTTAAACCTTAGTAAAACCCTAAACCCGCTAATATAAACTGGGAAACGCCAAAGACTTAAATAATTAACAATGAGAAAGAACGCATTTTGAAAACCGATATATTATTCCAAACAAACTGCAAAGAACAGTACAAAATGAGTAAATTAACAGTTAGATGCATTTATTGAAACATCAAAGAAAGTGTACACAATGACTTGAACAATTGACAATGAAAAAGAACGCATTTTGCAAACAGTATATTATTCCAAAACTGCAAAGAACAGTACAACATGACACAAGTTAACAGTTGGATGCATTTACTGAATAACCAAAGAATGTTTACACAATAACTTAAACAATTGACATTGAAAAATAACGCATTTCGCAAACTGTTATTATTTTAAAAAAATGCATAGAACATTACAACATGATCATGTTAACCGTTGGAAACTTTGATAGGAGCACTAGGTTAGAATGAAGAAATATAAGTGAATATATACTAACAATAAATTCTAAAGAGTAAAGCAACATTAACACCTAACACAGCCTTAAATAACTAGCATGAGTTTCAAGGTGCCATTTGGAAGAGGGAAAAACCTGCTGAGATATATGCCTGTAAATAAAATTAGACGCAATTAAAAACAATAACTCATCAACATTTACCACACAAATGAAATGTTAGCTACAAATGGCACTAAATTCATATGAATATATAGTACATGTAAAGCAATGAAATAGTACCTATTCCATTAGTCAGTTACCCAAGTACACAAGACATTATTACCTTTATACACACACACATCTTATGTAAAATATGTATATTTCAAAAGATCTCTACCATCTTAAATCTACAACATCTATTTTCATTTCCATATGTACCTCAACTATAATCAGTTACTGCCCCTAAATGTATGCAAAAAAACGAAAATTTGAAACTCTCTGTGATACATCGGTATTTTCTACTCCTGCAGGAGTTTTAATCGGTATTTTAACCTATGGTCTGAAATAATTACAACCCAATCCTTCTATATTGATTTCAATACCCGCACACTATCTGGATCTGTAATCAAACCTAAGTTTTTCTAAATAACCTAAATTATGCAGTGAATACCTATGTATTCACTGCATATTTTAGGTAGGTATTAGCAAGTAAAAAGTATCATCTTCCTTTGGATTTCTGTCCCTTTTCATAAATCCTTCCTTACTGTTGGCAATTGGCCGGATAGGTATATCTCACGGATGTCTTCACCCCACGATAATTTCTAAGCAGCTGTAACATCTCTATTATGGCTTACTGATGTTATATGGATTTCTCTAGTGATCATTTTAGTTATTCCTCTTCCAAACATTTATTGTCACTCGCTATATGAATGCTAGTTTTATGCGATATCGCCTCAAACTTAAATTCCTACATTTAGAGTGATTCACTATCTTTTACATTTGATATTTCCCGGTAAATTACTGCGTCGTCTACAATAAGTCTAAGCTTACTACTACTATGGCACATATATAGTTGATGCATAAAGGACATGGAAGGGGTTCATTACCATTCCCTGGGGAACTCTCCATGTAACTGTTAATGCATCGGACATGATACCACCTATAACGATCCTTTGTTGGCGTCCAGTAAACAATTAATTTACGTAACATCTGCTTCAATAACAAAACATTTCTACTTCAGGATTTCCCTCGCGATCGCGAACCTCCCATAGTAGATTATGCTATTACTGTATTTACACCTTCAGAGAAGCGGACCACCTCAAAATTTTAGGAGATTATTCTCAGTATTACTTTATAATTAATGCGATTGAATTATTAGATTAAATACGTCTTTCCGTTCAAGCCTTAGTGAAGTCACAGTCTAAACATGTTTAGACTGTGAAGTTACGGAGTTATACCTCAAGCATGAACACCCGCGACTACGTGCACATAACGTAATGAAAATACTTCGGTATGATATAATTTATATTGGTCGGCTATATGAGATGAAAAACAAAGGCAGAAATGCATGCATGTTAGCTAGGCACTACAGTTATCCGTACTTATAATTTCGAAAATGGCGTCTCATGACGCAGCCAAGCCATGCGGTACACAATGCGTTCAGCCACTTTAGTTTTGAGCCAAATATCAACCGATCTTGAATTGAAGCACTACAATAATCGATACTGACTTAATAATAAGGCATTTGCAATGCATTACATGATATATCTCACACTTAAAGATATCACAAGCGTAGCCCAGCCATGCGGTACACCATGCGTTCAACCACATTAATCTGGAGTACAATCTAAACTTATCTACGATTAAAGCGCTAAAATATTCGATACAGACTTAACAATACGACGCTTGCAATGCATCACTGGATATATCCCATTCGTAAAGATATCACACTAAACTTTGGTTCCTTATCCCCAACCTCTTATTTTCCTTTAGCTTGGATTCATAACCCGAGGTGCAGCCAGGCACAAAACAACGCCGTGACTTACTCATTGTTTCTTGAGGAAGTCTGCTGCACAAAATCACTGACAAATCTCCAAAAAACAGCAGTATTCAGTCATCCAAACTGCAGCTACCACAGGCACTTTCAAATGCACTTTGCGAAGAAGCCGGACGCTTGGCATAGGCAGCGCTACGACTGGCGAAATCTAGAGACTCGATTAAATGCACGGGAAATACATTAGACGGAGACAGACATTAATACAGACGGAGTTATAACGTAGTCAAAATTTGCAGTGGATATATCCCACAACACACTGATTAGATTGGTTAATTTCCCTGAGTAACCAATTTTAAATATTCTTCATCTTCAATCGATGAATGTGCCCTATGCTTAATCCACCACCTTGTAGCACCAATCTTTTGGATTCTGCAGAGAGTGCGATGTTAGACTAACTTCTGTGCTTGCTAATATTGTTTGCACCTCCAGACCCCTCGCACGGGCCCCTCGCACCCCCTAAGCCGCCTCGGGTGGGGGGCCCTCGGCGATCGCTAACCTAAAGACCGAGCCAGACCGCCCCTGGATGTAATGTGATATTCCTGCATATGAGTCAGACAATGAGATATCAAATATCCGAATGACATAGCAGTTTTGCTCACAAAGCCTCTACGCTCTGAGACGTTGAAATCTTCCGATATCTTTCGTTAGTGGTCCCAGGTGCAGAGGCAGACAGAGGGGTCGCTTATATATATATTGTGACGACCTGCTCGTGTGAGCGTGATCACGGCGTCTTCGCGCGATCGTGTGCATACAGACGGAGAGAGAGACGGCTCGCGCGGTGCTTCAAATTACCGTCCACCATTTTTCGATCCTCCATTATTTTTGAATATTAGTTGTAGCGCCGGTCGCAATGACCGACGATATAAAAAGGGGTTCCCCAGTGAGCTCGCCCCCAGACCTCAGACTCCAGAGTGAAAGACGGCAGACGGAAAGAGAGACGACTCGAAGGAAGGAGAGCGACGCGACGCAAGCTGACGCAGAGAACGGAGAAGCGAGGAGGACATATTGAAAGCAGCCATATGGCGTGGAGCTGGAGAGGCGGACCTGCGAAAGAGTCATCGCTTGAGAGGACACATCTCGTGCAAGCGGACGACACCGCAGCCAGGCGACAATTTCCCTGTTGGCTCTAAGGCGGACGTAGAAGGTTGGGCCGAGGCCGGTGCCAACGATTTCTCACCCCAGGGCCGGGAAACCCACGCGTCTCCGGGCATGTTCTAGACACCTTACCAGGCATAAGTACTTTCCTATCAAACCCCCCGAACCGATCGGCCAACGGTCGAGCGAACTCCGACCCCGTCTTCGACGCCCAGTGAATCGGGGCGAAAGCCGTCGCTACCAAACTCCTGAGTCAACTCCACCGTCCTGCGCAAGTGAACTCACATTCTCTAAGAGGGGCGCATGTCATTTGAAAATCAGTCCCAAGCAGACTGAATTTGTATCACTCTCCTTCCGTCCTAGTGGTCCTCAACCATATTTCAAACGAAAGGACAAGGAGCTTGTAAATATTGTATAAAGGGTTTAATTTCATTCCATTTCATTTTTCAAAGGGTTTCACTGTTCATTTTTTGTATCATTCATTAGTTCTTAGTTAGGTTAGCTATAATTTGGGTATATTTCATTAATGTCTCACGTATCACCGACTCATTCATCCTTCATTACAGTATAGGAGTGTAATTTTCTTATGTGTCTAGTAATAAATCGGTGTTTTTCCTGTGAGCGCGATTCGTCCTTTACTCCCGAACGCGGTGACCCGCGTCCATTCGATTTCAGGTCCGATCACCGCCGATCTCGGAGGGTAATGCTGCAGTTCCGCGAAGGCCTCACCCTAAGATATTTTTCTCCTTGATCTCTGCTTGCTGATCAGCTTGACCCCGGTTTTGAGTGGCACCCCTTGTCGCTTCTCATTAGGAGCGAAGCTTTCCTTTCCTTTCTCCGGAGTGGCGTTGGCACGTTCTCGTTCGTGGCTGACGGAGGGAATGGGAGAGGGGGGGGGGGGGGGGATTTGCCCGGCCGCAGGATCCGTACGGAGACAAATCCCGGCTGCGATGAGGTCGAACAGTCCAGGCACGTGTCCCGTCACAATATATATATATATATTGTAATATATATATATATATATATATTGTGACGGTAACGGTTTTACCGTCGCATCATGGTTTTGGATCCCCTCGCGTCCTTGTGCGCTTGGCGCTTGTCGTTTGTCTGTTTTTTTTCTTTGTTCCTTTTTTTCACCCCCCATCCCCTTTTGTCCCTGGTGAGGTGTACTCCTCTGAACGTGTTCGTGACCAAGGTCAGTGATGTCGCCGACAACGGGAGGGCATGTCCCCCCCTCCCTCTCCATTCGTCAACGGCGTCAAGTGGCCCAACGGGCAAGTCAAGTTGTGTTTTACTTCGATGTGTGAGGATTTCCCAAGTTACCCCACCCCCAGTTACCCATGTGGTGTGCCCACGGACGCCCCCCTCCCACATTTTTGGGTATTTAAGGGTGGTGAGCGCGCCGCGTCCTGGGGAACAGATTTGCAATTGGAGGCAGAAGGCTATGCCTCCCGGGAGACCGTATTAGTGACTATCGTCGAAAGGCTGCAGGTGCGCAGATCCAAAGAGCGACACGGAGCTGGAGAAGGAAACCAAGCAGAAGCCGCAGCACTTCCACCCACTGGCAGATAGCCCAAAGCGTGGAGGTACACCCGTCCACAATAAAATGTTACCACCTCGGAGGCCGAATTTACGAAGTCCCGAGTTGAAGGAGATTTGACAACACTGTCCCTTGACGCAGAGTTTAAATGCCCAGAGCTCTCGCTGCTCTCCCCATTTATTGGGGGTACCCTTCCCTCGAGAACAATTCCCTTTTTGCCCTTTCTCAAGTGAACAGCAAACCGCCTTGACCCACGACCACGATATTTGCTAGAAGACGAGTCTCCCGAGACACATAGGTACCCATGGCCACAGAACGGGAGAAGGGGCACGAGATGAGTTCCAATCACTTTTCACCACATTTCTGGTAGAAACATGATAGAAAATGATACTCGCTTTATAACCTCTTTCGAAAATACCTATCATTTATTCCGAGACCTCTTTGGAGTCCTATGACAACTGGACGATTTTCCGAGGGTAATAATTAATGTACTAAATGGTGGTTGCGCTTCCACGGGTATTATAAGACCGTAAAATATGCAATGTTCTGGTTGAAATTTTGTCCTCTAAACTTAACACTTCAAAACGCCTAATTTTTATTGATCACTAAGTCACCAAATAATTCAGATTCATCCAACGTTCATGTCGCAAAGCGTAGGTGTGAAGAAAGTCTTAGGAAGGTGTAAACAGAAAGCCGTAGTTTTATTATTCCGTAGTTTTTTGCACATGATCACTGCTTCAACTGCTCATGTATTACGTCTAAATGAAATTAGATCAGCTGCTAATATGATCTTCAGTATTATTGTAACGCTTGAACTCCTGGAATTTTATTCAAAATCCATAATTTATGATAATCAATAGCTATCGGCTTATGTGGGCCGAGCTTCTAACAAAGGATAAGTTTTTCCAGCCTCATTACATAATTCTCTCTAAAAGAGAGTTGCATAGAACGGCATAATCAGAGAAGCCTTTGAGCCCTTAGCCGATACCCTAATTTCGGAATAATTCCGATACGTTCAGAAGTCGGTCGGTATATTTTTTCACACTCAGAAACATTCCCGACACGTTTTATGATACCCACAGCCCCGAACAGTAAGCAGGTGGTGAAAATAGAATCAAGCCAGATCACAACAAAAAAAACTCATCCGGGAAATTAACCACAGATTTACAAATGTGCTGTTATGCACGCTATTCCGAGCAAGGTTTGAATTTGGGCAGGCTCTCCATTTCTTGACATTTCCACCTTCCGCTATCTAAATAGTGTATTGGAGAAAAAGGGGTATAGCAGCATTGATGACAGAAGGAAAATTGTATTGGCAAGATAAGCTTTTAGTCGTAGACGTGAACTGTTGACACAGGGCGTTAAGCAGGGAAGTAAAGAAAATACTAGTGAAGAGTTTGATATGGAGCGTGGCACTATATGACGCTTAAACATAGGCTTCATGGAATGAAGATGGAAATATACTCAGAGCTTTTAAGATGTGAGTACGTAGAAGGATGGAGAAATTAAAGTGGGTCAAAAGGAGGACAAATGATGAAGTATTAGAAATGGTAGGAGAGGAAAGAATTTTGATTGATGAATATAGAAGATAAAAAGGGCGAGGATGAATTGAAATATGTGATTGAGTGAAGGATATTGGTTAAACGGGGTAGAGTGAGGCGAAGAACGGGTAGCTTGGATAAAATGATGGGAGGTATGAGGGGCTGAAGAGGGACAGTGTGTGGAACCAAAACTAATGATAATAATGATTCTCATCACTGCAATCACATCACATGTTTAATTCCCTTGGAAAATATGAATTGATCCTCACCTGCAAATTCATTGCTCTCTATTTCATACAGCGGTCGATGATTCTAAGCACCAACGTAGCAGCATGGGAGATGCCGTTTTGCGTGCCGCGTGCGCTGCGTATTCGGCATTAATTTATAGGCAGATTAAAACTTCTAATTTTTTTACAGGCTCTTTGAATGCTTATGATAATGAATAAAACTTTATCACTCTATATTGTGCCAATTTGTTTGCCAATAAATTATAACGTGTCAAAGAGGCTTTAGGCCCCGTTTCCACTACTGACATTCTACCACGGTTATTTCAGCCCTCATAACCTACCTGCGTTCCAGTTAGCTACAATGTTACCCTTGTAATCACTGCTTTCGTCACATAGCGGTTACCAGTATTCCAGTTCAAAAGAAAATCGACGATCGTTATAGAAATGCGCAAAGATGGTAGCACATTGAAGTGTGTAAGCACTTGAAGTTTTATTCAAGAATCTATATTGATTGTTATAATAAAATGTCGTCGGGCTTATCGTGTACGCCTGGAGCAAGTCCGTCTCCTCGTGAGCAAAGTTTTTGCAATTCTTTTGTTCGGTCATTGCTGGGAAAATATACTTAAATTATGTAAACCATAAGTAATAACAACTCTGGAGCATCATTGAGCATAGACAAAAATCAAGTATTATGCCAAACAAAGACACCACACTAACTACGTTTTCCTAGATGCACACTCCGCGATCCTTCACCGCTATCCGTGATTCAACTGTTTTCCCATAATTCTTACCAGGATTTTGACTAACTTGCGTTCCAATTACAAAAAAGACATAACGGTAACCACTATTCCCTGATCTAACAAGGGTATCTCAATGCTAGTAGGACTATCTACCATGGTAGGCGTTTTCGAGCGTTTCCATTACAAGCATTGCGCGGGTAGAGAGTTACCGTCGTAGAAATGTCAGTAGTGGACACGGGGCCTTAGAGAGGCTTATTTTTTTAATTAATTAAATATTATTGCCTTATTGCATGTTATGATTACCTTCTGAATGAATACTTCATTCAGCAAATGCTTTAACATATGAGTATATTAATTGTATTCATTTCAGCTCACATCTGATATCCATCTCTGAATTTCATTACTCTAGGGAAGGATGCATTTATATATCGAGATCACTTCTACGTGAAAAATTTGTATTGGAGTTGGGACAATCATTGGCTATGTTATCAAATGAATGGAGATTTTATGGCTACATCTTGATTCATTCGAAGTTTCCTCACTTTGGAATATCAAGTGTTTTGGAAAATACTGCTAAGTATGTGGTTTAGGAGAGTGGCATCATTGTTCAAAAGGTGTTGTTCAGTACATACATAATTGTGGTATTGTGCATAATTTCTCGGCTAGGAAATTTATTTTACCATTTCCTCATTGGAATTTTATCCCATCATTTCCAGAATGTGTTATCCCTCCACTTGAGGGGATCATCTCTTTCATGCTTCAATGGTCATCAAGTTCACGTGGTAGAATTCACTACTTGAGGGACCTGCTGTTTACATCCAGCGTGCCAGAAGAGTCAGGATCACCTGGGGTTGAGTGACATAATTTAATGCCTTAATCATAATATTATTTAACTTCTGTGTACTGAATTTTGATGTTTTGTAAATAGTTTGTATGTTTGCAGTGAAATAATAACTAATGTATTGCTACTTCTCTTGCTTTCATTATATAGGATTTTATACCCCTTTCCTATACTATTTTGAATGTGAACCGATAATTAAACTGAATATTCCTGCTTTAGGCTTTTACAGGTATCTTGTGCTGGTATCTCCGTGTTTTTCGGGCAATGCTGCGTCGGTGTATCTTGAAGATGACAGTTTCGTGGCCAATGCAGGCTGAATATCTTCAGATCAGGTCAGAATGCCTATTTTGACATTCTGACCTGAACTGAAGATATTCAGCCTGCATTGGCCACGAAACGTCATCGTCGAGATACACCGACGTAGCATTGCCCGGAAAACATGTAGATACCTGTAGATATTGTTTTATATAAAAAATAAGCAAACTACAAATATAAAAGGGGGTGGGGAGAGGAGTAGGATTTGAATTTAGCGGTTAAAACCCTAGCGACATCTCTACGTACAAAGTATGCACTACGTGCAGCTAGGAAGAGCAGCGCCTCTGTCCGTGTCAAGAAACACTAAAAGCGACGTCAAAGGTCTTTAACACGTGATTTAGCGGACCTGGCCCGATGTATCTCTTTCTCCCGTGGATAAAGTGCGCATCTCGACAGTGATTTGTTGATTATTTCCAAAAATTCATTGCTCTGCGAATCGTCAGAAGCTATTTTTCGGCCCTGAGTAGTGTTTTAGGAATTTTATTAGCAAATTAGGTGACAGATAGTATTGTTACTCGATACGAATTACCAGTTAGAGTCAAGATAGTTTAATTTCCGAATCCTTTTACGTGCCAGCTGAGTTGAAATTTACTCACTGGGCGATGTGTTTTTTTGAGAACGCGTCTATTAGGTCTGATGCTCTCAAGTTAATAAAACAATGCCTTTACAAGGTAGATATACTTTGCTATTGATTTGGTGCCGAAGTTTTTTTTTATCTTAATACAATTGCATCGTTCCGTAACGTAATGTAGCGGCTTAGTGCAGTGCTCATCATAATCTCTTTAGCATGACGTGAGGCAAGTATAAGACCCAGGGTCTTTTTTTAACTCTGTATTCGAGACTTGAGAATGGTTTTATGTTACGGTGGTGTAGTTATAGTGTTGATGTTAATGAGAATTACATTCAGGTAATGCTACACTAACTCTGCCACAAAAGTTGATTGTGGCCCACAAAGGTATTTAATTAAAGGGCTACAAACAATACCTTCTTGGCAACAAAGTACATTTGAAGAAATTCAGGTCTTTGAATTATTATAGCCATCCACAAACTTGATGCTGGCATTGAATGTGATATGGTGATGATTAAAGAACACTGTTTAGCTTATACCTACTAATGCCTTTCCATAGATTGCTGGGTGTCGGACGGTAATGATTTTTAAATCAATAAGCTGGTTCATTTGTGTTGAGTGTTTTGAATATCAGTTGCTGATAATAAGTCAAGTAATAAGCATAGTTTACCGCAGTTATAAGCAGCAGACTTTTACACACAAATGTTAATTTTAATGCCTCGGTCCTACATTGTCCTTGCCTTCCAATGTTCCACGTACATCTTTAATTTACGCCGTTGATACCACATTCGTACATAATGTAAATGAGATACGTTGCACTAGTGAATTCTCCAGTTCAGTTATGTCAATAGCATCAAAGTGATTTTAAGCAAATAGTTTGGCTTTAAATAAGGACAAAACTGCGGTTGGCAGCCTTTTCATTTAGTGCATTGGCAATTCATTGTGACAACTTACAGCTGCTTGGTTTTAATTTAGATCGTAAATTACAGTCGGTTCCTCACATATCAAAACTTACCAATAAATTATCGAGAGCTACCTACACGCTCCGTAAATTAAAAACTCAGATTTCTCAGGATTACCTGCGAACAAACTATAACAAAAGTATACTTTTCCTTATTCCACTGCCATTTAATGTATGGGATCATGCCCCAATGTATTTATTCTGCAAAAAAAAGGACAATCAGGTTTTATGTTTTAAAACTGCACTTTAATTTCCTAAATGAAAATACTGAAGGTAAAAATATTGACATTTCCTTCTGAAATTGATGTTAATGTTGTTTTTCTTGACAAAGACTATTGCAATGTATTTTGCTGAATGTCCGATGAAAATCACAGCACTTAAACCGGTGAATGTTGGTAGAGAGGTCCCATGTAACACAGACGGTTGGGCCAACGTTGGGGAACGGTTAGGTGCAATGGTTGGCCAACCGTTATTTATGTCCGTTTTGCCAACTGTTCCCCAACCGTTGGCCCAACTGTTCCCCAACCGTTCCCCAACCATTAGCCCAACTGTTCCCCAACGGAACAAAATTGAAAAAAAGGGAAATGATCCAGGTTCTCACTCGATGACTAGTTGTACCTCGCATAGGTACTACAAATACACCTACCTAACAACTTATACTTCACGCATGTGTATGTGTATGTCAGGGCGACCTGACACATTTTCCAATTACAGGTATTAGTCATGGGTGTTTTCAAGTCTGTTTCCGCACTAATAGGCGCTTCAGACCGGGAGGAAAGGTATAAGGATAGGAATGGAAGGGATGGGGATAGGATCTACAGGTATTAGACTGGGATGCCATATATATACAGCTGCTGGTTGGCATTAAGTCGTTTGTGATTATTAACTTTACTAAAAGGGTGACACGGATAATTTGCGCCATAAAAACGTTTCCCTAATAACCATTTTCTGGTTAAAAATGAGCATGACCATTGTAAATATACATAACTGATATTCTTTCAACTCCAGGAGAGATAAATAAGAGTTTCCTCAATAATGCTGAGAACATGTTTCCCGGCGAGCGCATCAGTATTTTCTCCAAGTCCGATACCGTCTACGAGGGACTGAGAAAAATCATCCGTGGACCAATGTTCAATCACTTTTAAAGATCGTAAATCGCGTTTAAAACCACATTTCAGATGTACTTTCACTCTCACCGATCCTCCTGGCCTTAGATTTTTCCGGCGAGCACACTTGTATTTTTTCTAAGTCCAATACCGTCCACGAGGGACTGAGAAAAAGCATCCATTCATGGATATCCATTTGAATTGATATGACATGAATATGACATTTGAATCCATATCAGATGAATAAAAAATTAAATTTTCAGATTTAGGAGATGTCTAAGGTATTTTCCAAACATCTTGTAAACATTTAAGTATTTAAGACATTGAAGATATGCTGTAGATATCTAGTAGATATTTTGTGCTATGTGGGTACTAATGATGACAGTGATAAACACATAATGTATATACATTAACACAGTACGTTCGTTGCATGGAATACTCCCTCGTTAGGTCAACGAGGGAGGAAAGCTATGCAACGGATGCGTAAAAATCCAATAATATAGGATGGATGAAGAGAAACGTGCAAATAGGTGCATAAAAAAAATTAGTACTTAAAGGGTCATTATTCAGAGTTGTTCCTTACGGATTCACTACATCTCGGCTAAAACTCTTGGATAACAAAAGCCATGTAGGTGAGAATGTGCTAAGTGAGATAATATCCATCTTGGCTGCGCTGTAATCAGGCAGTCCCCTTACACCATCTCCCAACGTTGGCCCAACGGATCATAAATAATCGTGCGATTGGCACCGTTACCCAACGTTGGCCCAACGATTCATTAATCACCGTGCGAATGGCACCGTTTCCCAACGTTGGCCCAACGGTCTTAAAGTAACCGAACCGTTCCCCAACCGTGGCACTGTTTCCCAACGTTGGCCCAACCGTCAGTGCTACATGGGGTAAATGTGAGCATAAGGGTTACGACTTTCAAAATTCAGTGATACTTCTGGCGAAAATAAAGATATGTAATGAGATAAGTAATGCTTCAACTTCCTTTTACCTTACATCCAACAGCATGACGTGGATAAGCGTTCTTCGTACTTTGGTCTTGATAACAAGACATCAACTATTCCTGTTATATCGTAATTAATTATTACCAGTATACTATTTAGTTTCATTGAACAAAATAAATCGTACGCTGGGAAGTCCATTCCCTATAATGCACTTCAAACGAACAATTAAATCAAGGGTGAGTAATTCTCGATAAGGCAAATCCTCTAGATTTGTGCCTCGCTCCGATAAACTAACCTTCATTCTCCGCATTAATAAGTATTATAAACAAAGGATTCAAAGTAAATATCTCTCATTTATTCTCGTTGTATTCATAACAATCGAAATTTTGAGGCAAACGACGGTAACTTCATGCCGCTGGCTTTAAATGCATACATGTCCACGATGTCACACAAGTATTATCGAAAGCAAATAACGAAAAAAATCACTCGCATAACCTCATTGAGCTCCATTCGTAATAGTCCAAAGGTTTGTTTACAAAATTACCGAGGCAAAACCAGCAAAACAGCTGTAGGCACCATCATTTTAGGGTACGAGACTTTCAATTGGTCCTTACGAAGTTCATCAGCTTCGCCTTACAAATTTTTCATAACGAGAGTTTTCTCCCATCCGGTCGGGAGAAAAAGTTTTCTCCACTCAGTTACAGACTTCGGTCGGGAGAAAACTTTGGGAGAGAACTCTTTCTCCCAAACGAAGCGCCTAAAGTTACACCCCAGTTCGTCTTCTTCTTCCCATAATTCTCTCTGCTGCCACTTTTGCCCCGTTCACACTACAATGATCCTTACGTTCGTCCTTACGCGCGTAGGCCTTTTTCCCGCTGTGAACGCAAGTTAGGACGCGGGTAATTCGCAGTTCCGAACGCTGCCAGATTACAATGATCGGCGCTGCAGTCGCAGAGAAAACAGGAAATAAGAAGAGACGGACGAAAAGGCATTACACGCACACCTAATTCAAAATATCGCCGGAATGAATACAGTAAATTGTAAATTAGTGAATGTAATAGGAACCAGAGGTGGTTTCAGTTTACTTTCCAAGGCGCAAGTTGCCACTGCCGACCAAAATGCTATGTGCACACGAGTTTTAAGAGTACTCTTCAAACTCGAATTTATGAAACAACCAGAAGACCTACAGAAAATTAATTTATAACATTTTTTCTCAAATAATTTGGCGGGTACGACGTACGGCTTTCCAAGCAACAATTAGCCGCTGACCCATCTCATATCGAAACTTACAAGGAGACATCGCGAGAGTGATGTTTGGGATCCGAATGCCGATGTTATTTTCTGAAACTATAAAGGAAATGTAGAAAAAGCGTCACGGCTTTCTTTCCCATAGGCCCGGGTTCGAGAGATAAAAGCAAGTAAAGATTTGGCGCGGAATTAGTACCTTTGAGTGAAGCACCGTTTTCAACATCCACCGTGTCCGAGTGCTTTGAGGCGCGAGGCCAGTAACTTTTGCCCCGAGCGACCTAGGTTCGAGTCCCGGTGAAGTCAATTTTTTTTTCTTTCTTATAATTTAAGGAATCAATGTTACAACCCATCCCCATTCATTTAAGTCAGTTATGTTAGTATTTTTTCTTTTGTCAGCTCATTTTATGGATTTTCAATGGACCGAGGACTTACGACGCGAATTAGGGGATTTTATTTTCCCATTACAGGTTCACATGCTGCCCGATGCATTAGGATAGGATAGTGGATAGTGCTCAAGAGGTTGGTTGGTTATTTAGGGGAGGCGACCGACAGCTGAGGTCATTTGCGCCATAAAGGATAGGTGGGTAATGGTAGGAGTTTTTAGGGAACGGAGGAAGGGTGGAGAGAAACCCGGCGTCGGCATTAGCATACTCTTAACGAAAGGCGCCAAGGGGACCACGGCTTAACGTCCCATCCGACGGACGGAGTACTGTACTTGAAATGCCCTCCACTAGGCACTCAAGTGGGGACCGGTCTTCCACTGAAAAATCCGCCACTGCCGGGAATTGAACCCGGGCCCTCGGGATGGGAGGCCAGTACTCCAGCCACCACACCAACCCGATCCCCCCGATGCATTAGGTTTGGATTTCGAATATTCGTTAATACTTCTATGAATACCAAGGGCTTCAATTGTTCGCTGGACTACCTCAAGACCGTAAAGAATGAACTAAATGCTTATTACACTGCTTATTATCAAAACACTACTTTACACACCTTCAAAGCAACGCACAGCAACAGTGTTGTCTTCTTGGGATGATGACAACACCGATGGAGAAGTGTCATTATCATTGTCTGACAATGAGGAGCCGTCGCTGGACGACGGACAGATTTCTCGAACACTCTTCATTTAGCTTCCGAGAACTCCCGACACAACGCCGCAGATAGGTGAAAACTAAATAATGCACAAGACTTACTGCAGGAAACTTGAGCTACGCTTCACTTTACCTTCACTGATCAAGAGCTGGATTGAAACTGGCGAAATAGACGGCCCAATACAGCTGCTGTATATAGAGAACACCCCTTCCCAGCACTAAAAACGTTGTCTCAAACCGCGATTTTCCGACTCCTACATCCTTTTATTCATAATATAATTTCCACCTGGTTTTCCCTCCATTAGATTTTCTCCACAGCCCACCCACTGTCTTTCCAACAAATTCTCCCTCCTTACTACCGAATTCCTTCCATCCACCCTGTCTCCTTTATGACATGCCTTCTTGCGCCCTTCAAAGAGTTCCGCCCCAGCAACCCTTCCTCCACAGCTGATCCTCGCTAATCTCTCAATGAGGCACCGAGGTCCAACTGTGTGAAGATGGGTGCGAAAGATAGACAAAGAAGACTTCGAGACCGCTTTGAGCAGACTACTGGAACGCAGGATCATTGCACTTGACGGCCCCCTAAAGGGTAAAAGGGGGAAGCTGGCTAGGGTTAGTAACTGATTTTGAGGATAGCCAGTTGTGTTTATTTGGTGACAAGAAAGAGTTGAGATCAAAAATATATGAAGGGGTTGAGGGAGCAATGGCTGGGGCGTAGAAGAATGCATTACCTGGAATTTCACGTGTCGTTATATACGTCCCCAAATTCGCGTGGTAAGTCATCATTCGGAGGTCCATTGAAAATCAATAAAATACGCTGAAGATAGAAAAATACTATTGTAACTGACTTAATTGTATGGGATTGGGTATGTAACAACGATTCCCGCGATGAAGGAATATACCTTACTTCAAAAGTTTTATTAATGCCCATAATCAAATAATGGGCAATTACATGCCACGAATGAAAATTTAAATTCATTCATTGAACCGAAAGAAAAATAGTTTTATCCCTACATCATATTTATTTGTGCAGGAATTCAAAATCTTCCCGTCGCCCACGATAAGGGTTCACTTCAATAAAATACGTTGTACCTTGAGAAAATCATTTTAAATATGTTTCACATGCCCATCTATTTTCTGTCGATATCATGCTCACTATTTAAGGAAAAAAAAGTGATAAAAATGAAAATGTCAGGGCGGTTCCGAGGAATTTACGAGGGAAACCATCGCAGTGTAATAAGCATTTAGTTCATTCTTTACGGTCTTGAGGTAGTCCAGCGAACAATTTAAGCCCTTGGTATTCATAGAAGTATTAACGGATATTCGAAATCCAAACCTAATGCATCGGGCATCATGTGAGCCTGTAATGGGAAAATAAAATCCCCTAATTCGCGTCGTAAGTCCTCGGTCCATTGAAAATCCATAAAATGAGCTGACAAAAGAAAAAATACTAACGTAACTGACTTAAATGAATGGGGATGGGTTGTAACATTGATTCCTTAAATTATAAGAAAGAAAAAAAAATTGACTTCACCGGGACTCGAACCCAGGTCGCTCGGGGCAAAAGTCATTGGACGCGCGCTTCAACGCGCTCGACCACGGTAGTTGTTGAAAACAGTTCTCACTCAAAGGTACTAATTCCGCGCCAAATCTTTACTTGCTTTTATCTCTCGAACCCGGGCCTATGGGAAAGAAAGCCGTGACACTTTTTCTACATTTCCTTTATAGTTTCAGAATATAACATCGGCATTCGGATCCCGAACATCACTCTCGCGATGTCTCCTTGTTAGTATTTTATTCGCAAGACATGGATGACCCATGGGAATATACATTGATAAAAAATTGATTATATTATGTACTTTATGACAGTGTATAATATAACATTTGGATATCTAAAGGCCGTTTTACACGGTACAATTTATTGTACAGATGAATGGATGAAACTGAGCGAAATTGCATGGTTGTCTGAGTGGAATTAGAACAGGTTCTATTTACGATTCAGACGTTCGCACAAGCGTTCACACAATTGCCGCTTAATTCACAATTGCCCATGTCAAGCGGCAAATTAATTTGCCGCTTTACATAGTACAATTTTCTCATATAAGCGTTTGTACAAAAAATATACCGTGTAAAACAGCTTTCAGGATTACAACACAATGAGAATATGTTATAACATTAGAATACCATCCAGACGCAATAACCCAGGTAGCACAGGGGATATCGTTTCCCAGATATGAAGGGGATATATAACGGAAAAGGTGCTCTTCGGATTTTAGGGACGGATATCACGGAGAAAACATGTCAGCGACTATCCGTGGTCATAATAATGGATCCACTCGGAAGAATAGAAGTAGTTAAATATTAATATTGTAATTTAATCAATTGATTAAATTACACTGTTAATTATTTAGCCAGAGATTACTCTCAGGAATGACTAAATTCTTTCTGGTGTATTATATCTAATGCGGGCTTGAGCTACACGGTAGCAGACATTTGGCGAAATTTAGCTCGCTCTCTCGGCCAATTCCGGAAAAACATGCGAAAAAAAGAAACTCTTTGGCCATGTGAAACTCGCCATCTTTGGAGCCCGTCTTACTTTGGTAATAAATCCACGCTCGCTTCCTTGCTTTGCTCATTTCATTATTCCTGCTGCAATGGTAAATATTCAGATGCCGAGAAGAATCCAACAACCTATTTCAACGAATATACATCGCAACCAGCTTCTTGTACGAGACAATAAGGTAAGGTAACATTAAGTTTGCTTTTTTAAAATTTTTAGTAATTGTCATTTAATTTTTGTATCTGCCGGTGTATCGCTATTTTGTACTAGTACCTATCTTTTTGACCATATTATTACAAAATGGAAAACAATTGTTAATTTAAAGGTAATAATCTTTAATATTACGACGTGGCTTGAATTAACTTAGGTGCGAAATGATATTATTGACACAGTTTTCTGTTTGGCAACTCATGTTCAGCCCCATTTATTCTGGATAATATTATCATATGTGGCATACAGTTGGGTAATCGTTACGATTTATTAACTGGTGCTTTGGGGAATGAACATTTATGGCGTTATCGGTGATTTAATTGATTTTGGTCGTGCCTAATACATTTCTTATGAGTAGTGAGTGACATCGGATAAATACATACCTACACACGACGGTGGTTATACATGTAAGTGATTCATTCACCTAAATAAGAAGATAACAGTTTTGCTGTGTAGGTATATTAATTAGCTGTTAACTTTTAGACGTTGTCTGTTGATGTTTCATTGACTTATCATTTTCTGAAAATATGTTCCCGCCCTGCGGAAAATTCCAGTTGAAACGAGTTGAATTCAACTCGCATGTTTTCATCCGTTTTCAACTCGCTCCATCTCGTCATTCCAACTCGTTTGAACTCGGTTATGGCTCATTAACCCTGGATTTAACTTGTTAAATCAAGTCGTCGTAATTGGTTCTACCTTGTTTGAACTTGCAGTTCGTAAGTAGAACCTTGTCGTTTTAACTCTTTTCAACTTGTCCGTTTCACATCGTATTAACTTGATTCATCTTGAAGAGAGGCAACTCGTTTCATATCGTATTAAGTGGATGCATCTTGAAGAGCGGCAACTCGTTTCATATCGTACTAACTTGATCGATCTTGAAGAGAGGCAACTCGTTTCATATCGTATTAAGTGGATGCATCTTGAAGAGAGGCAACTCGTTTTTTATTGTATTAATTGGATTAAAGAGAAGAAAGTAGTGTCATATCGTATTAACTGGACCGACGCACAGTGGTCGGAAACCGGAAATTTTTGGACAAAATTCAAAAATCGCTTTTTTTGAGATATGGACTTGAAACTTCGCACATATACTCAAATAAGATTGCTGATTAAGGAATAATACGTCATTTGCCATGATTCTAAACCGTTAGATAGATACAGGGGCTCAAAGATGACCAAATTTCCAAAAAACTCCCGACTTCCTTTTTCTCCGAATATCTTCAAAGTTATGTTGATGGTGTCGTTGTGGGAGGAATTTGATCGCATAAAAAATGGTATAATCTATTAACACTATGCTTTGTCTCTACTATGCTTTAGTTTTGAAGATTGTTTATAACATTTGTGTGCTATTACGTTACAAAATGGCGGAAGCTGTTTTTGGACAAAATTTCACATAAAGTAGAGAATATCTAGCGTTTTAGGGAGAGACCTGTCAAGTGACTTATATCAGAGCGTTTGTTGAAGACTTTTAAATACGAAACTGAAGAGAGATGAAAAATAAGTTTGCGACGCCGAAAAATACATATGATTTTCCGACCGCGCGTCCGGGGTCCGACTCCGCGCGCCGGGGCTGGAAATGCCGAGACTCGCTTGCATTGCTCACGTGGAATGAACCCTAAAGCTTCGGATTCGCCACGTTTCTGCTGTACACATTGTCACTAACTTCCACAGACTCTCTATGGTCGAAAATGGTGAGAATATTGTATCGAGCGAGCGGATAATTGTACGTGTAGTAGCGTTCAAGTTATTTTTGTTGCGAACGTTCGGGAAACATACTTCGTATTTACGTCCTTTTACCAAAAAAGTGTGTAGTCTTCGTGTGGACCATGCATCCTTCTAGAAAGACACCGCCTGGGACTGTTTTTTATTCCTTTTGCCCCCCTACCCGCACGCACGTGCTAAAAGATGCACCGAAGAGGTCACGGTCCAAGCCCCTGTACCAAATGGGTCCTGCGAAAAGGGACATTTATGACATTGCGGAACCTTTGACGGTCTTAAGCGGGAATATCCGTAGAAAATTTTCTGTTTGTAATATGTTGATATGTCATTGAGTCAAATTTAGACGCATGTGGTATGACTGCAACTGTCGCGACATTAGAAAAAATATAATCAGATGTAGCACCTCATACTTCCACTACCGGTCAATGAATTGCATACCTAAGAGAATTGGTCTTTTTTAATTCTTTAATAGCATTTCATAACAATGTCATTATAAAATACATCAGTATTACTTTTCCGTTAATCATAGTTAGCAGCAAAGAAAATTTGATGGAGTAGATTCTATTTTTGAATGCTTTTAGGACATCAGTTTGTTTTTGAAGATGATTCCTTTCTGCAATTGCTATTTCCCTTGTCTCCTTTACCTGCTGAAGGCGAATTGGTCGGCAAAATCTTGTAGATGAAGGCCGAGAAATAGACCAGATTATCTCACCTAGAGTTAGAGGAAACGGGGGTTTTTTACCTATGCATTATTTTCAATTCGTCATAAACAACGTTTCGGTGATGGGATAACTAGAGAATCCAGAGTATGTTACCTGCAGTATCATTTACTAAGCGAAGTGGCACGAAGGAGCTCATGAATAAAAATTCATCAAATGTATTCCTTCGTTGCCGCACTTGTTTGTACTGAGAACTGCCATCAAACCCATAGTTGCAAATCAATGAGCAATTTATTTCCTCTCCCGTTGGTTGAGTTGAGGAAACACGCCAGGATCCGTGATGCAGTGTGATTCAGAAGAACTTGAAGATATACTTCGCACATATTTTCTGTGACTACTATTCCTTCCGGGTATGATGCGCTTTTAACTCGTAGTACTCGGTCATAGTTAGGATATAAGTCATGTCCGTGGCTTAAGGCTGTGCTACGCAGAGTTATGTATTGACTCTTGATCAACTCCGTAGAAATAATAAGGGATAAAGCCTTCTCAACAGTCATCTCAGTTTGGATAACATTAATTTTCCTCTACTTCGATAAAACTTGTTGCCCTAGTTGGTGTGGTAGTTGCTATTTTCGTGAGTAATTTAGCTGCCGAAATGTCCCCTTTCTCCTTTAGACTTATGGTAGCTGCTAAAGTGAGTTCCGCAGTAGAGGCAGTAGTTTTAACCCTTTCGCGACGGAGCCACATGTTAGAAAATGCTACTTCCCTCACGAATGCCAAAAATTCGCTTCGCTACGCTAGGATCCTCTCAGGTACCTGTTTCCCTAACTTGGGTCGTGGCCCAGAGGGGTGTCGAACCTTTTTCTCGGCCACCGGGCCGAGATAATCTTCACCCTTTCCCGCTTCATGACCCCTTAACAGCATGCCGTAGCGGTCAACCATTTGTTTATGCAATCGTTTTGCTAAAAATATTGTTGCTGCAGCGTCGATATTAATTGTATCGGAAACGAATTAATTTAGTTTTACAGTGCCTTTACAGCTTTTAAACGAAATTCTACCATTAATATTAAGCTCTCTAGCAAAAAAATCGTATCAATGGTTAAGCAAATAATTTTGCCGTTTTATGTCACAGTCTTAAATTATTTTACCACTTTTCAACGATAAAATTATTATGAATATAAAAAAGCCTTATTCAGGCATTTGACATCATCAGAGCGCCAATCAAAGAAACGATACTTAGAAATCTTCAGCACGTTAATTTATGAGATGTACGGTCTACGGAACCCTTAATTTCGATTAGAAGGACTGCCAGAAATCACTATTCTTTAGGCGGAAAGCATTGACCAACGAAAGAAAGTGAAATCGTCAGCTGTCATGATTATATTAGACTGAGTAATTACAGGGAAAAATAAACATTGAAACTCACGAAAAATATGGCCATCAACACACATGAAAAAATAGCATTCAGTTGTTGAACCTAAAAACATTATAACTTCCTAACTAAATAAAAACATAAAAAATCACTCATAACCAATTAAATAATTAACAAAAATTGTTCGGAGATTCTTTTACTCACGAACTACGTTAAAAATAACGGTAGAACTCCGTTTAAAATTCGCAGTTGTAGAACTAAACATAAGGAATATACTTATAATGCTCAATTTTCCAATTAAACAATAACTTCTCAGTTTGTTATTCTACTACACCTACAAGCAACTGACCGCGGACCCCTGCGGGGATTGGGTCGCGCACAGCAACGAAGGGTCGGGATAATCCTCTCCCGCGGACTGAGAAAGGGTACCTAAGACGTCCCGAGAAGAGGGCCTTTAAAACACACACCTTTCTGGCCTGCTTGGGGCTAGCTTAGCGACTACGACTTGTTAACACGTCGTTCGTTCGTTTGCGTAGAAAAATTGACGCCGTTTTAACACGTCCTTCGTAGCGAAAGGGTTAAGAATTGGAGCTTTTCTTCTCCTTGTTCTATCACAGGAAGTGTGAAACTCTTTTACCGGTAGTCCTGTTGCGCGTAATAAAGTATTAATAAATTTTTCCAATACGAAGTTCAAAGTTGCAAAATTGTTTAATTAAACTTTATCAAAAATTTAGTGCCAGGAAAGGTTAGCATTTATCCAAAAATAGATGTCAACAGGAGTAGAGGTACTTGGTAAATAAGTTGGTACAATGTTAGGAAATTTAATGCACTCCTTTAACCATTCATTAATTTGTCTAATGAATATGTCATTATTACGACAGCTCTCCTCCCACCTTTTTACGTATGGTATCAAAAAACGTTTCCGTATGCACCCACTTAGAGAATTCAAAGCGTCTGTATGCTCTGACAAATTTAATCTTCTTGATAAAAATTCGAAGAAATACTCTTTCTTCTCAGTCACTGACTTGTTCTTCGACTCCGAAAGTTCTTCATGGAGCTCAAGGCGTGAGACGAGAAAACCAGCCATTAAAAAATGAAATTTCTTAAGTGACCTGTATAAAAGGCAAAAATTATCAAGAAAATGATGAAAAAATTCACGTATTCATCACTATTAATTAAATTGATACGGGAGTGCACGCGGTAAAAGATGCCCTGAGAAGGGCATTCTGATGAAAATACTTCAAGTTTTTTTTAACGACATTTCAATGAAAAAAAACTATAGGAGCGGTCACATGGCTACAAAATTCCACGGAAACAAAAGCAATTTTCAACATACCTTATAAAAGAGTAACCAGATGAATTAATATAAATCACTTCTGATCGAAGAACAGGAAAAGCTACCAAAAGTGTAAGATACTCGACGTAATCACAAGCTTAATCACAAGATTTAGATCCTGCAAATTAATGCTGCACGACCTTCTTTCACCACTGCCATGAGAGGACTGATTTACATAAATGTATTTCTTGAATCGAAAGCACATTTTTCACTTGATGTACCCGCTTAAGACCGTCAAAGGTTCCGCAATGTCATAAATGTCCCTTTTCGCAGGACCCATTTGGTACAGGGGCTTGGACCGTGACCTCTTCGGTGCATCTTTTAGCACGTGCGTGCGGGTAGGGGGGCAAAAGGAATAAAAAACAGTCCCAGGCGGTGTCTTTCTAGAAGGATGCATGGTCCACACGAAGACTACACACTTTTTTGGTAAAAGGACGTAAATACGAAGTATGTTTCCCGAACGTTCGCAACAAAAATAACTTGAACGCTACTACACGTACAATTATCCGCTCGCTCGATACAATATTCTCACCATTTTCGACCATAGAGAGTCTGTGGAAGTTAGTGACAATGTGTACAGCAGAAACGTGGCGAATCCGAAGCTTTAGGGTTCATTCCACGTGAGCAATGCAAGCGAGTCTCGGCATTTCCAGCCCCGGCGCGCGGAGTCGGACCCCGGACGCGCGGTCGGAAAATCATATGTATTTTTCGGCGTCGCAAACTTATTTTTCATCTCTCTTCAGTTTCGTATTTAAAAGTCTTCAACAAACGCTCTGATATAAGTCACTTGACAGGTCTCTCCCTAAAACGCTAGATATTCTCTACTTTATGTGAAATTTTGTCCAAAAACAGCTTCCGCCATTTTGTAACGTAATAGCACACAAGATATTTACGGACCTTGCTCAGCGCAGAAAAACCTGAGCCGGTTATTTCACCAGCAGGTTATTCTTTGGTTATGCCAGGAAATAACCGAGCACTCTGTTGACTCCTGCGCATAACAACCTTTTCGTTCAGGTTATGTGAGTAGTGTTGAGAGGCGACGAGTGGGAAATAACCGAGTACTCAGCGCAGAAAAACCTGAGCCGGTTATTTCACCAGCAGGATATTCTTCGGTTATCCCAGGAAATAACCGAGCACTCTGTTGACTCCTGCGCATAAAAACCTTTTCGTTCAGGTTATGTGAGTATACTCAGAAAAACGCGCAGAAAAACCTGAGCAGGCTATTTCACCAGCAGGTTATTCTTCGATTATACCAGGAAATAACCGAGCACTCTGTCGACTCCTGCGCATAAAAACCTTTTCGTTCAGGTTATTTTTCGGTTATGTGAGTAGTGTTGAGTGGCGTTGAGTACTCGGAGCTGCCTGATGTTGCTGCGTTAGGTTTTAATAGTTATAACCGATTATTATCAGTGAATCAAGTACTCGGTTTTGAAACCTTTGTTATTTTACTTGAAGGTAGTATCGGATGCTTATAGGTATTCTATCAGATGTGGTATACTAATATTATGTTGTGAGTGAACTGGTGGTGCTTTTAATCCAGCATCGTTATTGTTGTTAACGTACTGTTTCATCTACATGGGCATAGTACTTGCATCCTAATCTTTCACAATTTATATGGCCTGCTTTTTTTCCCAAACTATGTCATACCATTGCTAATAATGAAGGAAATATTACCTTAGAAGGAAAAAAAGCTCTTTTCATGGAAATATTCCGAGGTTATTATTAAATGTTTTTGGAATCAGGGACTGTGATAGTGAATGAATTCGACTCTCCAATGTGAATACATGGAACATGGAATATATATATATATTCCATGTTCATTCCATTCCCAGATAGCATGCAAGCTTACGACAAACTTGTCATAGGGTTGTCATAGGCTTGTTATGACAAAGTTGTTATGGCAAGTTTGCATCAAACTTGCTGTGGCATACTTTTACCATAACTAAAGGCTGTATTTCGGAGATTCTCTCGAAGAGCAAAGAGAACGCTGACATACTGTAGTTTTTTCACCCAGTACCGCCTAATACTCCACATAATCTCATCGTTTCTCTCGTTGAGGTTACCGGAGGGGGCACTTTCAAGGGTAGATTATGTAAAATTCTACTAAGCAAATTGCATTACAGATTGAATAAGTATTTTGATGAGAATCTCTAAATGTGTCTTTTAATTCTAATTATTTTTTTTACATGTCAATCGTATATGTTTTTATGCTCGCACAATGTTTATACTTTTATAAGCTTGCTTTGTATACAGCATCATCGTATATGTTTATGCCCGCTCTGCGTATAATATTATTAATTGTATATTATTCTAGCTCCCTTGTGCTACTATTGTTTTAATCTTATTGACGAGTTCTATGTTACAAGACCAACCGAACCGAGCCGAACAATTAATTTATTATTATCATAAACTCTGCGGTGAAGCGTACATAACTAACATCGGTATCCTTGAGCGCTTGCGCCGCCTTGCGCATTTAGCCATGTCGTGCTACGATTTCGTGAATTTACCGTGAGCGACGTGCTTAGAAAATATCAAGTTTAAATGAAGCATGTGACTGGCGAGGTATTCTGAAGGTTCGTAAATACTTTAAAGTGTTTTTATTCTTCTGAAAATTATTATCTTTATCCACAGAGTTACTGTCTGGCGGGAAAATGCAATGTTTATTTTTCACTTGCAGGTGTATTCCTGCTCGATACGGGTTTGCTCAATGGGAACAGTAATCGCCAAAATGGACAGAAATGGCCCTACCTTCCACCGGTAAGTTGTAAAATTGCATGAAATGGTGTTATTGCTTCAGTATTTCTTGAAATGCATGCTAACCACAATCTTATTAATATCGTATTTATTTCGTACTAGGGTAGGTTACACCTGTATCGGATGCATTCTAAAGTGAATGGTTGGTTATATTATGTTAACCAACAGCAGTAATTGAGTTATTTTATTTCAGTAAAAAGTATGTAAGAAATTGTGACTATTGCATACCTTTATGGGAAGACATCGTCAGTCCTCGATGGACTGATTAGGGAAATCAAAGTTTTATGCAAGGTAGTAATTATGTTTGTGGAATATGTGTTCTTGTTGCATAGATAAAAGTAGTGAAGTGTAAACCGATATCAAAGATTAACTTTTATGTTAGATGGTCAATTAACAACCTTGGGCCTATGCTTTTTGAATTAGGCGAGGATATAGCTTAAATGAATGAACACTCTTTCCTTCTTGCTTTATATCCCATATAGTAAGTTCTGTTGAGTGGAGTGTCTTTTAATTATGAGTAAGTTATTGTATTGTGCGTGAAAGTGAATTAGAAAATACGTGTTGTGCATTATTGTTACCTACTTTAAAAATTAAATTTTGTTGTGAAGTAACACTGACGAACTTTATAGCCTGTTTCATACGTCATGGACGAATGCATGAAAGATAAATGTTATATGATGTAAGGTATATTGATTGGAGATAAATGTGATTTCCTCTCGAATGGCTAATGGTATGGCATGAATGCCTCAAATGCTCATTCCTGAATGGATTTTGTATTTGATGTGTGTTGTTTATATGTTGTTAGAACCCCTCTTGAACTAATCAAGCCTAACAAAGTCTAACGAAAAATTGCATGAATTCTTCTGTGCCAGTGATATTTTGAGGTGGAACTTGTTTCATGGTAAAGCTAATTTTTGTACCTACCAAGGGTGCATTACTTCCTCAATGATACCTGAGATAGTGAACAGTATTTCTTTGTAAATTTTGAAGTGGTGAATTTTCCAAGTGTTGTTACCTTCTTATGAAGGAAAGAGTGCTTTAATTCCCATAAATAACTAGTTCTTATACCTTCTATAGCTTCTATTCTATAAGTTGCTTATTCCTTTGTTTGGTTTTCCTTGTCGTCGTGAAACTTATTTACCAGGTGTAACCATGTTTGATATTCACAGATGTAATGAATTTTCCTGGTATTTTTTCCAGTTAGGGATGCAGAAAACTGTAAAAACACTGGTGAATCTGATGTGTGGTATGGATTTGTTCAGTGATGAGAATTGTGCATGCTGATTATTTCTTTGGAATCAAATGATGTCAGTATTAAGTTCTCATTATATCCTAATTGAATTTGATAAGAGGCATACTCATTCCACAATGGAAGGTAAGTTTGTTTTCAGTTGGAATAATGAAACTATTTACAGGTATAAGCTCGTTTGATGTTTACAGTTGCTATCAATTTTCTAGGTATAATTCGAGTTATGGATGCAGGAAACCTGTAACCCTGTTGATGCTGGTGTTAAAATGGATGTCTTCATTGATGAGGTATTTTTAAGGTGGTTACTTATCTGGAATGAAATAGAGTCAATATGTATTATGTTCTCATCAGATCCCTATAACAGTAAATTTTTGTTAACATTCCAGGTACTAATTTATGGCGCAAGACTTTTAAGAAGTAGGCTATATGGTTTCTCTCCACACCTTCCTCTAAAGCTTCCTCATTGGTACAATCTGAACTCTTCAATTGCGTGGTTCCTAAATAGTCTGCCACCGGTCGCCTCAAAAACAAACAGGAAATAGAGCAACTCAACAGCATCGTTATACTTCTGCAGTCTCTGTCAAACCCCTCTGAAAGTAAGTTTTTCTAATTTTAATATTGTTTTTCCTTGTGTCAATTGGCTATAATTTTGGTGGACTAGCTTCCAGTATAATGCAAAGGCCTCAATGTAAAAAGATTGGAAGGCCACTTAACCACTTCTTCCAAAATAATGATTGGGTGGCATCCTAACTGAAGCATTACAGAAGCCTCAATTCTTGGCTTATCCTGCATCTAGAGGTTGTATGGTTAAAGTGGCTGATTTACTCCATTGTAATAGAAATTTACTTCAGTTTTAAAGGGAACTTGACATTTTGTTCATTTGTAATGTACAAATTTCCATGCCTGCTGTGCACAAATTTCAAAACAAAGGAGAATTAAGTAAAAACTTTATATACTATCAAATAAAAAATTATATAGGCATGATCTTTCATATCATTTGTAGTAATTTTTCATGTTTTTTTTTTTTCTAGGAATGAAAGGATGAACAAATTCACTGGAGTTGATAATATTGAGGATATCATGATTGATAAACATGTAGAACATTAAAGTTAATAAATTTCTATAAGTATTATTGTTCTATTATTTAATTTTTACATTTCATTAAACGTTTGCAGCAGGTGTGATACGACTAGTCTGCAGCAAATTTGAAGACACGTAACTAGGAGGTTTGATTCAAGCTTGCATCAGGTATGCAGGCTTGTTACGACAAACTTTTTGCAAAGTTGTAACTTTGTCATTACAAACCTTCAGCAACTTTGCTGCAAGTTTAGCTTGCTATCTGGGATGTTCCTCCAAACTATGTACGTTATCGTGAATATTTTTGGTCTGGAAATTTGGATTAATGTGAAGAAATTACAGATGCGTGCATCATGCACTATCAACATGTAACTTACTCTTGCCCTTGTAATTTTTATTTCAATAATTTGATGATCTTCCTGCCATATGGCAGTACGAACGGTTTTGGGCGTCTTCTCGCGTAAAGGAACTGGTTGGCAGGTGGAAAGTAAAAACACGCAAAGGAAGTGAACTTGATTATATTACGAGAAAAAGGGATACGACGATGCTCTGCGGAGAGCGGTGTGTGTGCTTCGTGCGGTAGGCGACGTCGGACCCTCATGAGTACCTACATCATCTTTTCTCTCTTGGTCCTGCCCCACGTGCTCCTAGTGATGAAATGTTTGAGAGGGGTCGTGGGACGGCCCAGACAATGATCATATGCACGGGACGCTCCAGATGTGTGGTCCCCTTCTGGGTCACACACGAAAAATGCGGGGCACGGGAATGGGTCCGAGGTGACAGTCAGGGTTCCTGAATGGATGGTCGAGGCGTCGATGGAGGCACTACAAGTATACCAAGTATATCCTTGCCAGAGGTTTGTTTCATTAATGATTTCAGTAATTATAAATAAATAACCCAGGTTGGTCAAGCAATTTTCAGGGTGTGAATATATTCATAAGGTTAATGGAAAAATGGACATAGAGGTCGAATTGCTGCAATCACACTAAGTCTTCACAGTCCCCAAACATCAACTCCAGAGTGCAGTAAAATTCAGCCAGTTCTTTTAAAAGAGAAAACAAATATTATCCCTGTAACACGTGACAATTTGATAGCATTAATTCACGGCCAATATCCTAAAAGAAAACTTTATGTATGGTTGATACAATTGATCTGTGACTATTTTGAGGGCACGATGGGTAATATAGAGAGGGGGATGTGCATGAATGTTCTTATTGCGAAGCGTTACACACATTCATTGCCTCCACTTCATTCTTCAAATTGAGTGAATATTATTAAGAATACAGAAATTGAGCTCCAGTTCTTCCAACTTCCTTTTTGCTATCTACTAAATATTTCAGGAACTTTATGCCCTTTATTATTCTGGGTAGCATTCTGATAGCAGCATTTACCGCTGTGCATTATTGTTCCGGTTACATTTTGGTATTACTGTAAAACAACCGAGTACTCGTTCCACTCACGATGACCTGTGCAGAAAAAAACCTAGACATCACCTGCGAGTAGTGCGATTGTTCCCAGTGAGTGGCGAGTGCTCGTGCCTCCGGTTATTTCACTCTGGCTAGTCACCGGTGTCACCGTGTCACCGGTTATTTGATCTCGGTTATATCAAAAAGCATGAACATGCATGTTCATGCTTTATACATGTTCGTGTCAAAAAGTATCAGGTTATAACTAGCGCAGAGGCCGGCAGGGGCGCATCGTACGATCAGCGGCATGAGGAATTGACTCATATGCGCCAGGCGGTCCCCTAGTTCACGGCCATCTATGAGTTGGTCCTCAAACTAACAGTAACCCAGCTGCCAATCTTCCCCATCCCCCACCGCCGCCACCGCCAATCACTGCGAAGCCTGAGAAGTGTTTGAAAAATATTTAGGGGCTTCATGGTTTCATGTTGGGGCTCAAAGAATATGTTCCCGTTAGAGAGGACAGGGACTTAATCCTTTGAGCGTGGGTCCTGGAATCCATGCCGAAATGGTCTTTTTGAAGGGAAGCAATCGTCCATTTTGCAGTTATCGCATGACATTTCTGCGATGGAGAAGAAGAAATGTTATATCCTTGGCTGTCCAACGGTGGGTGGAAGATTGTTCCGAATCCCTTCCCAGGCTAATAGGTACGTGGATTACGTGAAAAAGGATATTGTTTGTCAAGTACGATCTCTGTATACCATACGTTGTATCGTGAAATGTGTGTCTCTCTCGTAATTCTTCATTGACTCGCTTTATAATTCACGAATGCCCCTTCCTTCTGCAGACGATAAAGTTCTTTTGAAAGTTTCAGCTATATATGCATACATTCTCACTGAAATCAATCGCGGTCTGAATATTCATTCACAGAATTTACCGTTGCTTTCTTATGCAGCCAACGGGTTTTTGTGTTCATGCAGATAAACGTTACAATGCAGCGAATGCAAATTTGTAACGGTTTCGAAGTCGCTGTTTCTTTCTCATCATATAACGGCAAATCAGCATGTCAAAGTTTTCCTAATATTACCCTTGATTACTTAGAGAGTAAGATTAATCTTACTCTCTAATCGTAAATTTACATTTGGAATACTCGTGAAAGTATAGTCTTTGTGAATGTAAGTTTCGAATCTAAGTTTTCCAATGCCTTTCCGTTTGACATCTTCTGAGATTAATCTTGTGATCGACCATTAAAAAGTTTATTTTCCACTGTTATGTTATTATCTCATTGACGATACTATGGTTGACATTTCCGCATAATACCAGGCTTGTCTGATATGGAAATTAGGCTGTGCCAAAGCGTATTAATTTATAATGCTTCTTATTGTACCCTTTGAGAGTTATTGATAGAAAAGAAATGTATTTTGCTCTGGTGACATGATCTGGTCCACATTCTTCACTGCATATTTAATATTCACTGCCACAGTTTTATCAACCTTCTATCCCCAGTATTGTTGCATTTTGAGTTACGGAGGAAGTGGGAACGTTTCATAGGGGTAGAATTTCATGCCTATTGTCTATGTTCCTCTTATTATTTATGTTTGACCTTCTTAAATCCAACTTTTGGTCCTTCAATGGCAGTTATCACTGTTTCACTTTTATTTGCAGAGCAGAAGCATGGAAGAGGTTCTGTCAGAACACAGTGATGGACAATTATAACTTAGAAAAGCAACATAACAGCTTTCAAGTTTGTGTTAATTTCAATTGATGCTTTCACATTTCCAAATTATAAATTAAAAGATTCCATGATGTTTAAAGTGCTCAGTAGTGTTAGTAAGTGCTATTCAAGTGTGAAGTTCTCTCCAAGGTCACATAAGTAGCCTGTAAGTATAAGTCTCCCTAGTATCTATAACAATTTATTTCAGGTCTTCATTTCTTGTGTCAAGCTTCACTTCTTGACAGCTTTGGTTATTGTTTTCTTAATATTTAATTTTCACTTAATACTTAATATTTTTAGTGCTTTACGGTTCCATGTGATTAACTATACTTATTTTTTTGCCTTATTTTCTCTGATGTAACTTTTCAATCACACACCACATGCATTCTCACAATCAAAACAATTCCCATTATGCACCATTCCTCTCTTACACATTATTCAAATCTTTCTTATGGTGACACTTAAATGTAATCTTACTCACTTCTATCCGTCACTGTCTAATACTCCATGAAAAATCAAGCTCGAAAACTGTAGTTCTCAAAAAATGTTCAAGCAATCCTTCATGTAATAGAATTCAAATCACCCCACAAACCCCAGTAGTAATATACTTTCAAGCAACTCAAATGTAAGCCAAAAGGCTCAGATGGTACCTATATCAATTGACTTCATAAGAAAGCTGTTCCCTCTAATTCTTCCATACATAAAAAAATTCATAACTATTTCAAAACCATTACCCAAGCCAATGGAAGAGTACCCTAATCAGACCAATTCCAAAGAAGAGTAACTCTCCTCAAGATAAAGATTTCCACTATTTTTCTTTCTTTCTATCCTCTCTAAAGTTCCTGAAACACTGATGTGTGAATAAATTAGTTTCTTTTACAGTACAATGACATACTTGATCAGATTCAATCTGGTTTCCTGTGCCAACACTATACCACTTCTGCATAATTTGGAATTTCAGACTTTAGAAATTAATCTCAGAAACTCTCAGTAAAACTTCAATGCTCATTCAACATCTGCATCAGATTCATTTTGAATCCGCAAATATCTGATCACCCAAAATAAATGATAAATAGTCTCTCCTGCAAAAGTGCTACATGCAAAAACATCAAAGTAAAATTGTAATGTAAATATTACAGTCCACAATAAAATAAAGTTACACACATGACCCAGGTTTCAATGCTTCACGCCTGACCCTCACCCCCTCCAAAAACAACCTTCCAAACTTCCTGACCTTCGACCCCCCTTACCCACCACCACCCTAACTACCCACTCACTCATCCGCTAAAATCCCCCCACACGTAATCTCTACATAAGAGACTGCATTTCCTATTACCTGATGATGCTGTTGATAATGGTATGATGATAGTGTTGAAACCCGGGTCGTGTGTGTGATTTTATTTTATTGTGGATTGTAATAGTCCTACATTAAAATTATATTAATATGGAATTCCACAAAGTAACTAAAGAAAATGTTTTATCCCTTGGAAAATGGGTCCCTTACAGATGGATTTCAAAACTTAGCTAAGTAAAGGGATGAAACCAGTGAGGGAATCAAAACCAGGTGTCACGGGTGTAATTTAACCTTGGGACTGTTATACAAAATGCTCATATTCAAACATCATGCTCTGTACAGATGATACGTATCATACCAACAGATAGACAAGTACCACACATTTCTGTATCGCACAATATACATAAGGCAATCTGGTCTCTAAGAAAACCACTTGAAAATTTTAGTATTTGTTACTCATGCACTAATTTGAAAAAATAACATTTATAGCCTTGTCTCAGTAGGTTTTTGCAGGTTTTTCACACCCCCCTTCATGTGTGGGTGTTTTCCTGCAGTGGGTTTTTTCCGTGATGGATGTACAACTGTGGGAAAATCCTCACGTTTTTCCCACAATTGTATACATCTTTTATACAGATTTTGATATCATCATTTGTATTGTAGTGAGTAATATTTTCTTGTTGTGTTCTATGTCATTTTCAAATGGAGAAGTGATCTAATGAACCTTTAGATATCTGATTCTCTGTCAAAACCTAATGGTTAATGGAATATTGTCTGTTGGGTAGGTTATATACAATCAATTTATTGCACAATTTATATTAAAATTTTGCCTTGAAACCTCAATATCTTTCATTTTCCTTTTGCCTAGAATTTTCTGCTTTCAGAATCTCATCACTTTTCAATGAGCATATGCCACTTTCGAAGCCCACTATGTCATGTTAGATTATCAGCCTGAGAAATAGATACCATGTAGTTAGTTTCTTTAGAGTGAACATTTCTCTTGATAAGTGCATCAGAATAATATGTGACTAAATTCAGTATTTCTCAATCATATTTACTGAATGCACCCATAGATTTTTACGGCATTTGTGAAAATTGTACTATTGCATTGGAATGCAAAGCCTATATTATGCTTTCAGCTGAATCATTCTGCTTACAGTGTGGAAAAATTTTCCAATAATTTAGACAGGGCCAATTGTTTTGTTTGATTGTTTTGCAGGAATGCTTTTTGAAGACCTGATAAGGAGTGTTGACATTCAAATGGCTGTATCAATTCCTTAAATGTAAATTTCAATTATTTATTTATTTATTTATTTATTTGCTTTAACGGGCAAAACGCCCATATTACCATACAAACACATTATAAAAATAATAAACAAATCAGTACCATAGAATCATAAGTTATGCAGTCATAGAATCAGAAGTTATAAGATACAATAATACAACCCTAAACACATTATAAAATACAATTATTTGAACATTCTCAGTACCATAGTATCAATATAAAATACAATATTTACGTCACAATAAAATACAATATGTACGTCACAATAAAATACATCACAATAAAATGCAGAAAAACATCATTGACAGATGTCACATTCCTTATAGCATACAATCTTTAAATTCTTAATTTGGATAACAGAAGAGTTAAAAATATCCAGTGAATTCCCAAGGAGGTTAAAATTCCTTAATATTCTTTCAATTGGGGCACCACGTCCATAAGAAGTCCTGTGGTAATTGTTCGAAAACACCATGTAATTCCTAGTATTGTGAGATGGGACTCTTAGATTTACAGACCCAAGAAGATCTGGAGAAACAATTCTATTATTTAAAAGTTTATACAAAAATAATAAGTCAGCCTTAACACTTCTATGGGATAAAGTATCCAATTGTAGCATACAAAGTATTTCCCCATAATTGACGTCCAGAGAGAATCCCTTGATTTTAAAATTAACATACCTAAGTAATTTGTGCTGGATTCTCTCAATACGTTTGAGTTGTGTACTCTTGTATGGCCACCACACAATGGAGGCATATTCAATTACCAGACGTATTAAGGTAGTGTACAAATGCCCAATAATGTCGATGTGAAAATTCCTTGAGTTCCTAATCACAAAGCCGAGACTTTTCATTGCTTTCTTTATAACATAGTCAAGATGAAAGTTAAAACTAAGTTTACTGTCAAATAAGACACCAAGGTCTTTAATTTTATCCACATTAGTTATTACCTTACCATCAAGAGTATAATAATTGATATTAGGTGAAACTGATTTGCTAAATGAAATACAATTGCACTTAGAAACATTGATGCACAAACCATTTTGTTGACACCAAAGGGAGAATCTATCCAAATTTTCTTGTAGATTATTGACATCATTCATATTGTCAGCAACAGAATAAATCTTTAAGTCATCGGCAAACATTAAAAATTTAACACCGGAAAAAATAAATGACACATCGTTTACAAAAAGCAAAAATAGCAATGGACCCAAGTGAGAGCCTTGAGGGACCCCGGATAAAGCAATCATTTCATTGGATATCTGGTGATTGATTTTCACAGAGAGCCTTCGATTTGAAAGATAATTTTCTAACCAGGATAACAAACAGCCTGAAAATCCAATACCCTTCAGTTTTAGTAATAGTAACGGAATGTTGACTGAGTCAAAGGCCTTACTTAGGTCTGTATATATTGCATCAACTTGATGCCCATTTTCAAGATTCACTTCAATGAACTTACGATATTCTAGTAAATTAGTAGTAGTTGATCGACCCCTCATAAATCCATGTTGTGAATCACTGATAAAGTTTTTAAAAAGAGGAGTCAGCTTGTTTACTACCAGTTTTTCAAACACCTTGGGTATAGATGACTGTATAACCACTGGCCTGTAGTTCTTAACATCTCCTATGTCACCAGACTTAAATATAGGGACAATGAAGCTTAGCTTCCACATGTGATGATAAATACCAGAGGCGAGTGACTTATTGAAAATCATAGTCAATGGGTAAGCCAAAAACATACGGCACTCTTTCAGTATAGATGCTGGGATTCCATCAGCGCCAACACTTTTGTTGCAATCGAGAGACTTAAGAGCAGAATTAACTTCCATAACAGAGATTGACAAATCTGGTAAATTCATTTGGTTGAAATACTTATCGTCATAAGAGTATACATTACCTGAAGAATACACACTTGAGAAATGTTTAGCAAACAAATTGGAAATATCAAAAGGATTATCTGCTTGCAGGCTATCAAGACTCATTGTTTTCGGCCAACCATTTGAAGATCTAAGAGTTTTAATGTAATTCCAGAAATACTTAGGATTTCGTGACAGGCTAAGTTCAATATTTTTAATATGACCCATATAGCAGTCTCTGAGTAGATTCTTGACACTTGCCCTAAGTTTAGAAAAATTGTTGTAGTGAGTTAATAAACCCGTCTCCTTATAACGCTTATGTGCAATCTTCTTTTCAGTTATGAGATCCCGAACCTCCTTAGAATACCAAACAGGAAATTTCCTTTTTTTAACATTTACAATGGGTACATATATTTTGATGGAATTTAATAAATACTCATAAAATTTGTCCACCAAGCAGTTGAAAGGTAATACCATAAGTGAAGGCCAGTCAATATTTGAAAGGTGAGCAGATAAACCCTCAAAATCACACTTCTTAAAATTAAGCACTTGATGAGTATATTCCACCTGTTCATTGGGGGATTGGATGAATGTAGTTAGTAACGGCGGGTGATGTGAATCCGGTTCAACCAAATGGTCCTCACATTCATCCACAGTGATTTTATCAAATGAGCTAAAACATAAATCTAGCAGTCTATTGTTCTTATTGCACACGTGGTTAATTTGTCTTAAATTTAAAGATAAAAAGGTATCATGGACTAGCTCAGATGCACTTGAGTTATGTACCTTAAAAAATTCAGCACCGTTTACCATAGATATGTAGTCGGGCAAATTAAAATCACCTATAAATAAAAAATCACAATTAGGATACATGTAAACTACATTCTCCACTGTTTCACAATATTGTCTATATGTATCCAACGTAGAGCCAGGGGGAATATAGGCATTGCACAGAATCACTTGACTTAAGCCAAAAGTAACACTCAAAATAACAATCTCCAAATTATTCACAGGTAAAATTATTTGTTTGGCACAAAAGGTATTCTTTACCGCTAGGAGCACACCACCACCTCTTCCTTTACCCGTTGCACTCACAGACCTATCACAGCGAAATATCACATAATCTTGCAAACCCAGCTCCGTGTCAGATATACTATCCACTAACCATGTCTCAGTTAAAACAAGAATATCATAACTGTTAATCAAAGGAACACTACATCGAAAATCATCTAGTTTACTACGTAATCCCCGGCAATTTTGATAATACATCATACATGAATGCACTTTTGGTTTCAATAGTTTTTTGACAAGACCGGAACGATTTTTGGGTTCCCAGAGACATACCTAATAGTGACATCCTCACCATTTTCCTTACGAGTTTGCAGTTCCAATCTAAGTTTATCCAAAAATTTACGTTGCGCCGGAGTCTTATCAGAACTAATGGACAACCTCGATCCTGCTGTTACCTTGCTCTTTGATTTAAAAATTTGAGCAACTTCCCTCACTGAGTTCAAAATCACTTTCACCGGCCTAGGTTTGTCACCATTTGAATTTTTACCCAGCCTCGAAACCTTGATGTCATTGACACAAACTTCACCCACCTTTGTCAGGAGTTGACCAACACTGTTTTTATCCTCCGCAATCCTACTGTCAATGTTGTCGCACTTTGACTCCGGCATATTATATATGATAATATTGCACTCACGGCGTCTTCTATCTTCTAGTTCCTGAGCAATAACATCCAAGACTTCTTCATTCGACGATACATTCGTTCCCGAGACCATCTGAACCTTTAAATTTTCAATGTCACGCTTCATCACATCCATCTCAGTTTTAAAAAGAGACAACAAGTCACGTCTTACTGTCTCCACCATCTCATCAAGGTTCGTGCTATAATTTAAAAATTGCTCACAGCGATCACAGAGAAATTTCAGGCGCCTATCTTTGACCGTCTTAGCCGAAATCTTGTCGGCGTCAGCACGCGAGAGGCCTGAACACAGAACGTGTACCGGCAAATTACACTTATCACAAGCGATCTCCTTCTCGTTTTTCACTAGCTGGTGACAGTGAACACAATTTAGATGAGAATTACTCCCCATTTTTCTATATAAATAAAATTTCAGAAAAATAAATGGGAGACTCACAGGAGCACGTTCTACTTCAAGGAAACCGGAACCGCAAATGAAATTTGTGAAGTATGGAAACTGTTGGTTGACTTTATAATCCATTCATTGATTTTGTTATTAAGCTGAAGTGTGTAACAGTATAAGTAATTAAATGAGTCTTTGAAATCAGTTTTTTTATTTGCTACCCTTGGTTCCAATGATCATGTTGAAGTGCCTATTTTTTGTGTCTTCGCGTATGTGATCTTATTTCGTCGTGTTGGTTTCATGCAGTTTTATGGGAATGCTTCAGATGATGTTTGTTAACTGTCACTGTGACTTAAAGGAATTTCCTGATATGGGTAAGGAAACGATCATCAAATGAAGAGGATGGACAACATGGAAGCGCATCAGAGGATTTTTACCACCGCGTACACGTAATGAGTATTAAATTTTAAGAAAAGAATAATAAATAAAAGAAAATAAAAAAATATTAGTATTTGAACTGCGCGCCCCGGCGCCGTTACGGCGACGGTGGCGCACCCTTCGAACGGTGTTTGGGACTAAAACTTTGGAAAGCGCCTTATACGGGAGTGGAGAGAATCTGATTATAATACAAAGGAATTCCGAATCTTCCGAATTGTAGTGGACAATACGTTTTCGGTATTTTCAGCTTCGGTTCTTACATGTATGGTTTCAATTAATATTCTCTGAGAGACTGAATTAGAGGCCTCGTGTGATACATCTGGGTGGTTATTGCTTGCCGTATTGTATTGGGCGTGGAAGACGAAAATACGTATGGGACTCAGGGGAACATCGAGCTTAACGTCGGTGAGTACCAAGGTTTATTTTTTCATTCCATTTCCTTGTCACTGAATCATCGCTCACCGTTGGAAAACACATATTTGAATTATAAGGGTACAATTTAATTTCGGTGTTTATTGTTATTACGAATATTAACCATATTTAATATATGTCGACTGTTGGCGCAGTACACTGGTCATTTGTTGCGGCGCTTAACAGGAGGAAATCTCAGTCTTTTATATCATCATACTTGCTGTTTGTGTAACTTGTAAATGGGAGTGGGACCATCCCAGAGGTGTCATCGGTTATGTTTTGTATCGGTATTAAATTATTTGATGATTTAATTGATTCTTCGGCGCTGTTGCCGGCTATGAATGGTATTATTTCGCCACTTTTATCAGGAAATTTACGTTTACTTTAATTTTTTAGTATGATTGCCATGTTTCGCACATATCTGTAAGTTTTGACTGAGTAGCGGTGTAATTACTTGAGTTACTGCCTCAGACGATGATGCGTGATGTGAATGACAGGTTAAGACGTAGTAGGAAATACATTCAGATGATGTCAAAGAAGACGAATGCCTTGCAGAAGTGTGGACACATTGTGCAATGTAAGATACGCTGTGGTCTATAAAATTATTATAATATAAGGTACGTTACATCTTTCATAATAGCAGATATTGAAATGTGTAACATTTCACTGCATTTATTTTTTCCGATTAATTTTGATTCACATTGTGGCCTGTGACGGGTCGTGAGTGAGTGAAATAAAAGTTTAGGGGAGTAGTCACTCCGCGTTCATGTGTCGAAAAGTGTGTTTTGGACCCGTAGGAAAAGGGATTAAGAGCGAAATTAGATAAATTTCGAAGGTGGTCAGTCGGATTTGTAAACATATGTTATGATATAATTGTGTAAATTTGAATTCGTTGCTAGAGACAAAAGAAAGGGAGACCTTTCAAAGTCGGAGACAAGCCACACTAAGGCTTTTGCGTAGGTATAGGGAGGATGAATTTATTTCCGAACGTTGGATATGTACGGTCCCCACTCCGCGTTGATAGACTGGCCCACACAGACAAGATAGTAGAAATAATCTGCATTACAGATAGATGCACTTGTTCTTTCCTTCGGCGATTACGAATGATAACAAAATTGACTTCTCACACTATGATGCCATCATAAGTCACTTACGCCTTCATACAGTTACACAAATTAGGTTAATGCAGGGTAAACAAAATTACTGGAGATAAGATTAAGATGATGGATTTTTGAAGATCCCATGTCTGCATGAACTAATTATGTAAGTGTATGTAATGTTTGTTTGCAGAATTTCTCCAATGTTCCCTTGCATGTTGGATGAAAAGCGGAATTTTTAGTGTCTTACACATAATATTCATAGCAGTCTCTCAATAGGTAATACTTATATGTAAAGCATAAGTGCATGCATGTACCTAGTGAATATTTGATGAAACTAACCCCGTGTCACACACCCTCAGGGTGGATTGCAGGGCATTCAGAGTATGTAGAGGTGCGCATACAAATGTGAAAAATGTGTCCACACGATTTCCTGCACATTTTCGGCATGACTTGAATACACAGAATGGATTGTATTTGATTGATAGGTTGCTAAAAGCAGCTATTAAAAGGGTGCACAGCCTAGTTGTCAAGGATTTACAATCTTTTAGAAGATAGGCTGAAGGTTTTATCCAAGGAAGGCTCACTCCCATAATGCCCCATGGTATACGTTTCTTTCCAAAGTCAGCAACTAGTTTTATACCGAGTCGTAAAGGTGGCACTGAAGATGCATATGTGTATTATTGCGGTTCCCTTGTATTCCACTGATTGCATTCTATGCCATCGAGAATAATCTCATGTAGATGGAGGGGTAATGGTGAACCCATTGCAAGTCCATGAAGTAAATGATAAAAAATGATTTGGTACTGGAAGTAATTATGTTTGTTGTCATTTATAACTGTGACAATACAGTGTTGGCTGGGCTCACATCAATTTTTTTCTGTGGAGAGGATAATCTCCACCAAATGTAGTGTTTTGAATACTGTCACACACAGGGATGGGCATGATTCGTCTTCATGAATCACGAATCATGATTCACGAATCACAAACTGTGATTTGTGATTCGTGATTCGAATCATTTTTTTTTAATGAATCGTGATTCGTGAGTCGACTCTTTTTTTTTTTAGTTGAGGTGATTCATATCTCGGCTCATATGAGCCGAACTTTTGTAATGCAGCTCACGATTCACTGACGAATCATGAATTAATATCACTGATTTCACTGCTAGAAACGTACATCAGTCTTTCACCGACTGTTACTGTGTAAGTATATGCCAGAACGGAACAATATGGTTAATGCAAACTTCAATAATATATTTTACACTATATTACAGATTTGTTCAAATGTGACTTTAAATTGTGTTGAAAAAATAGCAATGAAATGTCCTACATTTAAATGATGACCACGAATATTACATTTATTACATGTAGACTCCTTGATGATGACCTACAAAAAATTGAAAAATGGTGTGATATATGGCAGTTAGAATTACATTTAAAAAAAGTGCGTGGTAATGAATTTTTGGAAAAAGAATTGTTCTCCTTCTAGCACTTCAAATTAAGTAATAATGAATTAGCAAACGTGGAATCCATTAAATCGTGGAATAAGACTGTCACATGATCTTTCCTGGGGTAAACACATACGTGAAATAATGGGTCAAGCTAATCATAAACAGGGATTCATCAAAAGAGTACTGTATAAATGTGACGATCATGTACGAGAAATCAGCTGCTTTTCCGTGGTTAGACCTCATTTGGAATATGCTGCCAGTGTATGGGATCCCTATGAAATCGGTTTCGCAGCTAAACTTAAAGCCACCGAGTGCATCCACCGGGTTGCAGATGGTGGGTCGACCTCTAGATATAGAGGTTAGCTGCAAGATAAGCGAGTTTACTCGTCGAATAAGCAGTGGTGGACAAAAAGCGACGGCATTCCGAGGGGGTATTGGTCTATCCCTGGGTAAGGTAGGTCTCTCAATAATACCGAACCTGTGAAGATGCCATGACTTGGCGACGAGAAGCCGCTAATAATTACGCTTCTCATCACCCAGAGAAGAGGGCAGCAGCTCTTCTTCACATGAGTGAAGGAGGAATGCGTATGAAGGGCTTCCTGCAGTACAAAGAAAGATAATAATGATGAAGATCGAAACCAAACCTGTAGATACCGGAGTGGTGCAGGTTTACACGCATACGATGGACTATGAAGATGAAGAAGTGGAAGACGTCTACGAAGATATCACGGAAGTTATAAAACAGGTAAGAGGAGAAGAAAACCTAATTATTTTAGGAGAGTGGTCAAGATGGAAGAATAACTGGAAAATACGGATTGGGAATCCGAAACGAAAGAGGAGAAAGGCTGATGGAGTTCTGCACACAGCATCAGTTAGTGGTAGCCAACACATTGTTTAAAAATCACAACCGAAGAAGATACACATGGAAAATGCCAGGAGACAGAAGAAGATGTCAAATAGATTACATTTAAGTGAAGCAGAGATTTAGAAACCACGTGAAGGAGTGCAAAAGCTAGAGTAAAAAGTTAGAGTACAAGGGAAGCAATATTGGCCCTTAGACTACTCATAGAGAAGAGGATGGAGAAGAACAAGCCGATGTTCATTGCATTTGATTGCAATGAACGTCTGCTTTAGATTTAGATATTTAGAGAAGGCTTTTGACAACGTGGATTGGGATTTAATGCTTGGAAATCTGAAGGGAAATGGAGTGTCCTACAATGACCGAAGAATTATCCATAGTCTGTATAAAAACCAAGTGCCTGTGATTAAATCAGGACCCAGCTGTGAAGAGGCAAGAATAAGGAAAGGAGTGAGACAAGGATATGCACTGTCTCCCGTCATTTTTAATGTTTACATCGAGAGAGCCATCAATGAAATCAAAGAGAAGTCTTCTGGAGTGACTATCCATGGAGAAAAAATAATCATGTTGCGATTCGCTGATCACATAGAACTAATAGCAGAGACAGAGAGGGATCTGAACAAGATTCTAGTAACCATGGAAAGGACAATGGCCAGATATCAGCTAAAGATAAATAAGAAGAAGACTGAGATATTGTCGTGCAGCAAGAAAGAAGAGGCGAAAACCAATGTCAAACTAGGAAAACACAAACTTGAAGAGGTGAAAGAGTTCTGTTACCTAGGGAGCCGAGTAACCTACGATGGATTAAGCAAGAAAGAAATAGTTAGTAGAATAGCCCAGGCAAAGAGGGCATTCTATCAAAAGAAGAATCTACTTACAGCTGGAAATACAAGCGTAGAAGTAAGGAAACAGTTCATCAGAACATACATCTGGAGCATGTTTCTTTACGGCAGTGAGGCATGGACGATGAGAGCAGCGGAGAAGAAAAGGGTGGATGCATTCGAAATGTGGTGCTACAGAAGAATGCTGAAGATTAAATGGATTGACCGAGTAAGTAACGAGGAAGTCCTAAGAAGAGTAGGAGAAAAGAGAGGTCTGCTGAAAACTCAAAAAAGAAGAAGGGACAACTTAATCGGTCATATCGTGAGACTTGATGGCCTGATGAAGACTATCGTCAAGGGAAAAGTGAACGGGAAGATTGTAAAAGGCAAGCCTTGTATGAGATACATGGAACAGGTTGTGAAGGATGTAAAAGAGAAGAATTACGTCACAATGAGAAGGTTGGCCGATAGAAGAATCGAGTGGAAAGCTGCTTCAAACCAATCCTAGGATTGTTGACCAATGATGATGATGATGAAATTGGTCTAAAAAATGAACTTGAACGTGTGCAGCGAACATCAGCAAGATTTGTAAAGGGATGGTACGATAACTATTTTAGTGTAACCAGTCTATTAAATGAATTAAAGTGGGAATCATTGTCTGATCGCAGGTTGAAATGTAGAGTTCTTCCCCTAAATAAATTCCAAGATAATATTTTCAGTGATGATGTTAAAAATATTTTGCGAACCCCAACTTACTATGGTAGACTGGACCATAATCAGAAAGTTAGAGAAATTGATTGCCGAAATGACAGATTCTAAATGTCCTTTTTCCCTCGTACAATTAGGGATATGAATAGCGGTAAATATGTCCAATACGAGTGAATCAATGTATATCATAGGTAGCTGCATGTTGGTATTAGGACTTAAAGGTAACCCAACTAACAGCATGTTTTTGCATGCTTAGTTTATTATATTTATTTTTTTAATAGTGAGGTTTAGACTAGTATACTATTACTACTTTTTCATGCATGATATGTAGTGCATGTTTGGTGAAAGTTCACCCCCTGCCACACACCTTTATGGTGGCTTGAAGGCTTGTACACAGAACTGGTAATTTATGATATTCAGTTAATCCACAATGTATCTACACAAGTGTTTATTAACCAGCGAAAAGATTGATATAGGTTCCCAATTATGGGAGCAATGTTCAGAATGTGACCATTACTTAGTGGTATTGTCATTCTGCAATAATTCTATGATTCGTGATTCGTGAACCGCACGAATCATATTTAAAGGAAAAATCACATGATTCATGATTCGAGATTTGAATCACATTTACAGCAGTGAATCGTGATTCGTGCTTCGAATCTTATTTCCTTCGATATTCATGATTCGTGACTCGAATCAATACTAGGTGATTCGTGCCCAACCCTGGCTCTGTCAATGCCACTCGTATATTTAGTATACAAGGCAATTGACTCAGGACAGGTGACCATAATTTGGCTTGTTTCTTATCCCTGTTTTTCTTGGGACATTCATGTACCTTCTTTGTTTTATCAACCAAATACAATCCATTCTGTGTATTCAAGTCATGCCGAAAATGTGCAGGAAATCGTGTGGACACATTTTTCACATATGTATGCACACCTCTACATACTCTGAATGCCCTGCAATCCACCCTGAGGGTGTGTGACACGGGGTTAGTTTCATCAAATATTCACTAGGTACATGCATGCACTTATGCTTTACATATAAGTATTACCTATTGAGAGACTGCTATGAATATTATGTGTAAGACACTACAAATTCCGCTTTTCATCCGACATGCAAGGGAACATTGGAGAAATTCTGCAAACAAACATTACATACACTTACATAATTAGTTCATGCAGGAATTCGTTTGTATAATATTTATATTGTGATTATTGTGCCAAACTGTAGCTATCACCTTACCACAATGTATGCTTTTAATTTCACCACTTTTGAGTTTAAGTTTCTTTGGATTTTTGAATGCTGCAGGACATTCCCTACGCTAAGGTCTAGTTGTAGTGCATGCGTAAGTATTATTCACTAGTAACAAATTCATGAGTGTCACACTTGAAATAAACTATCACAGTACACATGATGTTTTTTACCTAAATAGTTTCTTAGCAAATTCATAGCTACTTGTGTTCCAAGTAATATTTCACAGTTTCTTCTTTCATTTTTTCCCCAAGTATACATTTCCCTGTAGGATATAACCATGGGAGCTTGCCAACACGCAAACCTAATGCCCCCACTTTGTTGGCTTTTCTCGGATACATTGTCAAATGAAGTGACGTCCATTATGATACAACTTTGCAGTAGGTGACATGTACCCAGTCTTCATCGATATTTCCTGGAAAGTTGATATAATCTGCATATTTATTTTTATTCTCAACAATATGTTCAAAAAACTTTCACCTCCTAGCATGTATTTTAGGAAGGAAAATTCATCGTCGCCAACCGCCAAGTTATTTATAGGCGCACTATCTTCTTCGAAATCCTCCGGCACTGGATAAATTAGGGTATCCCTCCATGGGTCTTACGACTGTGCTATGGCTGGGAAATTACTTGCAGTAATTTCACCTAAGCCTAAATCACTCAATTTATCACACTCCCTTCCTTCTCCTCCTGCCTTTATGGAACTAGAGCTATCTGAATCACTAGAGAAGTCTCTATTCACTTCCTCTGCTATAGCATCCTCACTCAAAGAAGTCATGGTTAAAACTGGGTGGTAGTGATGGGCAGAAAGTTACTAGTCATTATTTTGGTATTCGTTCCTCACTCGGACCCAAACTAACGATTACTCAACTTGAGAAAAACCGAGTACTCGTTTGAATACCTACTCCAGAGTCCTCTGGATGGCATTCTCACCACTACTCCCTCACCGCTTCATATTTATTATTTGGCAATCTAGAGGACTCTGCCTACCTAAGATCTTCTTCCTCCATGCCTACTCGTGGTAGGAATTCGGTACCCATGTATGGGTGTGCCAAAAAGGAATCGATGTCAGCTTTGGTGAACCCATATATAGTGTACCGAAAAGTAATTTAGGCGATGATGGTTAGGCATTATTAATATCCATATTTGGGTGGGTATGAAGAGGTACTGATTGATGCACATCACATACAGAAGTATTGATATAATGATAGATATTTGATTAGATAGAAAAATGTTTGGATTGTTTTGACCAAATTGGAAAACTGCTGTCTTATCATCATTATGAAGATGTGACGAAAGTATAGCTTGTTATGTTGGGACTTACTTTATGGAAAAGTTATTAATTTCAGGAGTATGACAAATTATTTCACTGGTTAAATATCCACCCACTCATTATCAACATTTACCCCACCACACGTAAGGCAAAAAGGAAAAAATCCTCAACAACTTGTTGATGTGTATGATAAATAGCAAATTAAAATTATCCCTCAGCTGTACGAATGCATGATGGCATCACCAGAATTATTAGTGTAACAGTTTTATTCGGAGACATCCCTAAATGTACTACTCTGGAAACGATTTTCCCTGTCCTATTACAGCATCAATAATTAAAAAGGGTTTATGCTCTTTATTGTTAACAAAATGTTCTCTGCAAAACTCTTAAATGATGAGAAAGCAAACACTTGGTCTGCTCATTTCATGCAGCTCATTCCCTGACAATGGGCAACCTAGGGTGTGAGAAACAAATGAGAAGAGAGTACCAAGTAACTGCTCGAAAGTAATGATTACTTTGTGAGAAAAGAATGAGTACTACCGATTACCGAAAAGTGGTGATAAAGCCCATCACTACTGGGTGGCGTGGAGGAAAATATTTTTCTTTTTCGCTTGGGCTCGGACTCAGCTTCTCTCCATGTGGGATAAGATATGTTGTATCAGTTAGTGTCTTCAATCACACAAGGAGAAATATTCTTTTGTGATACTGAAGCCCACCCTAAACGAGCGAAAAAGGATGTCTGGAGATTTCAGCTCTCACTTGCGTCCTGCGGAGGACGAAGACTGTGAGATGCCTCAATCATTGCCTATCTTTGAACATGGCCCCCACAAAATGGACCCTCGGCCAGAGAATATTCTTTCATCACGTCCCCAAAGATGACATGCCTGCCAAGAGACCCAAGCATTTGACCCTTCAAGCAGTAATGTGACAGATTTATGGGGTTCTGTTTCATCTGCATGGAAGAGAAGATAAGAGAAATGCGTGCGTTAGTGAGCATAAACACCCTCAAGATGAAGCAGATGCCTATGAGGCTCGGAAGATCTCTCGGAACACAGCTCGGTAGGTCAGGCGGTTTAGGGCTGGTTGTGCTGGAGGGTGTTAAACACAGCCGGGCGCGTGTTCTGGCTGGCTTGTGACAGAGCGCAGAATGAGGCATTTAAACTTCGATAGGCAGAGGGTTAATGTAAACCTGCAGAATTACCAACAAAAAAATTAATAGAATATGCTTTCAATAGCTTACCATATGTCCTGCTTAAATATTTATAAAAATGGAATTGCTGGTGCACAGGCGAACGTTATTTGGCCATTATCAGCTCATTACTGTGCTTCAACAGTCATCCTGTAGATTCATCTCATATGGCCAAGTTGCTGTGCTTGTTTCAGGAGAGTTATTTCTTAGAAATCAAGTCAGGACATGGCAACACAAACGTGCTGAAACTTATTGGAGTGTAGTTAAAGTTAATCATATCAGTGTTTTTTATGCACTCTAGCTACATGATGTGCAGTTTTCTTCTGCATTCTTGTTTCTTAGAGAATAATTTGGTTGCCGCTCATCCACTAGGCACTTGTCTACTGAGGCTGTATCGTACTGGTATGTGTAATCTTAGAAATTCAAGGCTATGGAAATATGTCTGCTAAGAAATCAGTTTTCTTTTGGTAGCATCTGAGTTTTATGGTCTTTGAAGATTTTCTGAACTGTAGAATACATATTTTGCTGAAGTTACATTATAAAGTTAATTAAGTTGTTGTAAAATACGTTTTCCTTGAAGTTTCAACGTTTAATACAGTACTGCAAGCAGATATGATATTTTAGTGGGGTATATGGACCTTTTTCATTTAATTTATGCCAAGTTGGGTTCCATTTTGTTTGGTTTGCAATATATTACTGAGTGATTAATCGTGTTAGTACCACAATGGTGTGATATCAGTAGGGATTGGAAAAAATAACATCTACATTTTGCAAAATTAGCATCTATTTATTACGTAATTAGAATTTAGTTTCCTGAAATTAACATCGATTTTTTTATCATCGAATAACCTAGAATTACATATCAATTATTAAGTTCGTTTGCACAATATGCAAATGTATCATTACTTCAATCAAGAAGTTTAATTTACTTTGGAAAAAAATATTATTTAAAAACATTGTCACCTATTTTATGGCTGATTTATTTTAGAATTCAATACGACTTCATGCTAATACATACTAGTCTAATCAAAGATTGTTTTCAGGTTCAAGTACCAACATAAAAAGCAAGCCAGTCGTGGGGAAGGGGAACTTGTGCATGTAAAAAGAAGGGAAACTTTTAGATAGCTATTTATCGTACTGTTTATGTGGGCTTGGAATTGAATCAAATGACATGCTGCAAAAAAAGCATTATCATCTTTTAAATTAGCTCTTTTGTCATTCACAACTGTCTTATGGGGCGAAAAAAGCTGTCACACTCCACATTATTATCCACATCAAAATTCATCTGATGTAAGTTCTTTACACCAGCAACCCTTCTCCACTACATCGGAGGGTTGTTTAATATTATATTTTTGACTGAAAGGACCTCCCCACTATTCGTGAAAACTTTTCCATTTGGATAATTGTTTATTAATGGCCCAAGTTCATTTTTACATTTCAAAGCTAGACACTGAATTCATCTTAACCAGTGCTCTCTCAGCATCTCGAAATCTTTCAGAGCAGCTGAAGTCTTCACTCCAAATGCCATTCAAGAATGGCCTAAAGCTTAATTTCAATTGATTTCAGCTGTGGGTACAGGACATGTTCCGTGGAGTAGAATGAACTCTCCAGCAATTTGGACAAATCAACAGTTGTCTTGGTATTTTCTGTGACCAACAGAATTTGTGCCCTGAGGGCCATTATGTGCTCTTCACTGACTATGTGCTTCACAATGATGTTTTTTCCTCTGACGCAACTCGTACATTGTGGTGCTTACAAATAACGATTTTACTATCAAAATATGAAGTCCATTACCACTGTATGTTTGACCTTGTTCAAACTATGTAGCAGTATTGCGTCCCATCTTCCCCAAGCGAAACTCCTGAATATGTATTCAGTGAAACCCCTTATTTACGCTTTTCTAGGGACTGCTTGAAAGAAGTATAAATTGCTGGAAAATGCAAATAGTAGAAGAAGGAAAATTATCAGTTTTACATGCATATTTTAATAAGATAGAGTAAATATATAAATAAACACTGATAAATTGAATTTGAGCAATATTATTAATTATTTGTTTAAATGTATAGATGTCCTGATTTATTTTTTACAATATATTTCTACCAATGTTTTAACCAACCCAAACAACCAAATGGTTGGTTGGGTTTGGGTTGGACTTGAAATATTGGGCGTTGTCAAGTCCATAATTCCCAAACTTATAAATTGCGTAATGCCTTTTCTCTCATGATGAAGCCATTTACGGCAGTATTTGGGAATCTTGAACTTAAAAACCACTTTTCAAGTTGGCATTCCTTCATGCCAAGATTTCTTGACATTTCTTGACATTTCTCATTTCTTGACTCGAGGGTATCCGATTTCTTTTCCGTGTTGGTTCAATGTATTGGAAGAGTCTCACTGGCATTCCATATGGCATCTTCAGGCTCGAAGTATAGGAAATTAGATATAGGAAATATGTAGCACGAAGATATAGGAAATACATAGAAAGAAGATAAGGGAAATATGATGGGACGTGGACCTGAAGATGGCATCTGGAATGGCGACGAAACTTTTGTCCAGAAGGATGAATCAATGTGGAAGAAGCCCGAAAACCCTCGAGTTCTCTGAAAATATTATATTTCGCATTTATTTCCCAGCAAAATAAAATTTATGTTCTGGAGTAGTTAAGGATAGCACAAACAACATATGATAATATCTTGGCTGGCCGACCAGCACAAGCAGTTATCCAACTTCAAACATTTCTCAACAAAATAATTTTATTTATTCAATGTGGTTTTCATGCAATAAAAGAATTTTCAATAAGTTTGTGCTTTAGTAACCTGTAATAAAACTGTAGAATCAATTCATCGCGATGGTCTGATGAATGATTCCCTCTTATCATTCACCAGTTCAGTCAAAGTATGGTATGTATGGCTAAATATCATTGAAGGTAATTTTGTTTTCTCAATTAGCACATTCTAACCCAAATATAATGCAAACAGCAAGACAACGGAAGATGTCATGGAGTAAATACAGGGTTGTACATACACTGGAGGCATAGGAAATGGAATGGGACCCGATAAAATTGTTGTAAATCATGGGAGAACGTAAATTCAGGTAATGCAAATACGAAATTTAACTGTTTATGGTATTTGTCAATGACTGGGATATAACCCACTAGCACCTAAGTTTTAAAGCCTGAATCCTCGTACTGTCTCACATTTACACGGCTTCATACGGCTGATGCACCATGTGAATGCAAGTGCACGCCAAAACTTCTGTTTGCTCACAAAGGTGAAACGTATTGCGCAACAATGCTTCTCTGCACATTGCACGGTATAATCATTTCAAAAATGTGTGTTATTACTTTTAAGCTGAAAATATGGTAATTTGATAGATTCATATGACAATCATAGTTTTAATGGATATAAATGGGATATTTTGCCAAGAAAAACCTCATTTCGTGTATTTACTAAATTCGCAGATATTTCCCTTTTATCCTGAATTTTTGCAGGAAATTCGTGATTATCGCAACATGCGATTTTTTTCTGGTCCCTAGATATCAGTGTACTTCTTCTTTTCGTTTCAAATTTTGGTGACCCATTGACAGCGTCTTCGCTGAGGAAGTGCCATTGATTGTGTGTTGGGGTGCTCTTGTGTGAATTTTGTATTTTTCCTTTGCATTGGGCTTCTGGTAAATAAAGGTAATTATTATTATATTTATGTCATATGTGGATGGTTTCTCACATAACCTGTAAAAGTGGTTGAATTTGGTGTTTTCCTGGCTTTTTAGTGGAATCGGTTCTTCCAAATGAAACAAAACTTTGTTATTGTGCACAGAATAGTTATGCACTACCTAAGTTTCGACTGCACTGTGTAATTATCAGGTTACAGTTTACCTGATGATGACGTGTTGTCAAAATATAGTATGTATATTAAATATTGTGTGTGGAAAACCTAAGTAATTACATACTTGTTACATTATTGTGTTGATTATCGCAACTACTATGAAAAATATTTTACATGTTCAAATACTATGCTGTTAACTTATATTCAACATTACCCATAGACCAAAAGTGGCAGTCATTTGAGCCTTACTTAGATCACATATAGCTTTAACACGTTCCCTGCCACGCGCCACCATAGGGCGTCTCACATGACTTCAAATGCGAGTTAGTGAGCCGCCAATAGGCGTCTTGCTGTACTGTTGGATGAAAATTGTGAGCTACCAATAGGCGTCATAGTAATGTTTTCATTGTATCGTCAAGCGATGTATACATTGTGAAACTTAAGAAGAGTTTTTTTTTGATTTGACAAGACAATGTATTCTTCTATGAGGGGAAGCCTTGAGTAACATATTTTAGCTCGAATGTCACAAGAGTTTGCTCATCGTTACCTTTTGGGAATGAAGCTTGTAGTCCCTACTTGAAATAATGTTTCATACCGTGTAGCTGGTGAAGTGCCAATCGTGGTGACAATGTTTCAACTCACATTTCCAGTATTCTCTTCCCCTTTCTCAGCCCTTGTTCCGATCTAATTGAGTGAGGAACGCACCAGCATATAAGTCATCGCTGCTGTGCCTTCATTGCACAAGCAATCATTAGTATATTGTGACATACCATGAGTACTCTTAGGCCTCTATTAGCCGAGGCAACCTGGACACTCCACCGGACGTTCCACCGGTGGAGTGTCTGATTGCTCGGGTTTACTCCGCCCATGTCACCGGTGGTGCCACCAGTATCGGTTCAAAAATTACCCAGCACACAGCAGTAGTTAAAATGGTGTTGTGTTGTGAGGACGTACTATTGCTAGCTCTTCTCATAAAGAAGAGAAGGCGAAGGGTTAGGAGGTCTCGGAAGCATGTCTAGACTTACCAAAGGGCTTTATGACACACTATACGATGATCTTTGTGCTAGTGGAAGTAAGTTTTTTAACTACTCTCCTTATTACTTTATTACTGTTCTTTAGTAAGTTTTCCTTTCTTTGCGTTGCATCACTTGGACAAGCGACACCTTCACCTTCTTGCAAATTGGGATCACCATCTTCATTCACCACCGCCCCCGGCGAAAACATATTAACACACAGAAATTCAATTCACAAGAGCGAACAACTCACCACTAGTTTGGACTGTGAACGGAGATTGTGTGTCTGCCTGGAGCGTCGTGGTCAGGGCAGTATGATGCGCGCGCATGCAATATTCAGTCACCGGTGGCGCGTCTGGCCGCCTCGGCTAGTAGGCTACATATACTCCAATGCCTCGGAACGTTGCTGAGCAACCCAAAGTGGAAGGCGCGGTTGTGCGGCTCAGTCGACTGGTTTTGGTGGAAAGTCTGGTGGCGCGTCTGGTTGCCACGGATAATAGGACTCATTTGATTCTATGCCCCACGACTGACAAGTTCCACCGGTGAAAGGCTCGGTGGCGTGTCTGGTTGCCTCGGCTAATAGAGGCCATAGACGCAAAGGTGACGGAAAGAAAAGTATAAGTGAAAAGGAAATTGAGTGGATGTTCAATTCCGAAGAATCGTCTTCTAGCGATGACCTCGGAGGATACGAAGACACCTCTGAATCAGAGTTTTCTGAAGAATCGTGCTCCTCAGCGGAATCTGATGACCATGCAACAACTGTTACAGATGTATGCTCCCATTCGATGTTTTATCAGTTATTAGAAATTGTTTTTAGTCTAGCTATATTTTCCAGTGCTTTAGTCAAAATGGGTAATTTTCCCAACACTATTACACTGTTTGTGGGGATTAATTTATTATTTTTATGACGTGGTTGTCCACCATAAATTTATTTTTATATCAATATTTTCTTACTGAATTGCAATAACTCTCTATTATATATTACTCTGCAATTTTCATTAGTACCAATTCACAATTTTATTCATGATTACAATTCATGTAATTAAATATTTTAGAGCTATTTATGTCATGGTCATGTCCTCAGCAAAAGGACTTATATTATCATAATAATGAAGTAGCAGAACTTTGATTCTAACTCCATTTGGAACAATTTTTTATCCTATATTATTCCCATTTTTGTTTGTAGATGAAGCCCAAAATGAAATCAGCCATTATACTTATGTTGGTGATGAAACAACTAGAGGTACGCTGGATGGTCAAACGGTTGGTGCGCAGCGTGTGACTCCGTTCTCTGGGAAAGAGGCGATATGTATCAGAAGCTGTCACATATCAGGCGACATGTGACAGAAGCTCGCTAACACCTTTGGATGCATCAGAATGATGGCATCATTTGATGGGCACACATGACATCATAGATTATATGGTGGAACAGATTAATATCAATGCCAATAATTACATTGCAGCCCACGAGCTAAAGCTAAAGTATTTTTTATAAGAAATTTATTTATACAAAGAATAAAAATACCCGTATTTTTCCGTTTTTGATCCGTCAGTTATTTCTCGAGTTATTAGCGGCGAAAAACTGATGTTTTTAACCCTTTCAGAAAAGTGGTTGTGGTGCAACCTCTGATGTATATCGACTTCGTCCAATCACAACTGAGCCCGCGAAGCTACTTTGCCTTATTTGCCAATGGAGGCTGACACAGCTGACTGCCAATAGGAGCAGTTGCGACAGCATCTATGCGAGCAGATCTTCCGAGAACCCCCCTCCACTCCCTTCCCTTCCCATAAGAGCAGTCAAGGACGGGAGGAAAATGACGTCAATGATGTCAAAGCAGCTTTTTCGGTGGGCGTCACCTTGTTTTGTTTATTTTAATTTTTGATTTATGAGTGAATGGCTGTGATTAGAAGAAGATTAAATTTTACTAAAATTCTTTTTTCGTTTCCATCTAAGGATTTCGTGTACAAAATTGCGATTTTGGTTCTGAGTAAACGCCCCCATTAAAAATGTATTATGTAAAAAATCCGGATTAAAAGGATAATTTTACGCAAGTCTGTGTAGTAACGTCTATTCTAAAAATTACTTTATTGCATGCAAATTAGATTAAACCTTTTGAATATGGTTCAAAATGTGAGTCTTCAAATGGTGTCTCATCGATTTTAAGTCATGAACAAAAGTGGCGAGATGCCATATGGCGTTGCACGTGACTCTAGTCACGAACGGTAGAGCATATTGACTTATACATATATACACAAAGATAAGGTACTATTTTGCAGGGGTTGGCTCAAAATCGCGATTGCCGTTAGATAATACAGTCGAATCCATTTGCTTGGCACATGTGAAATAGTAGCTTCATTGAAGCCCGGCAGGGAACATGTTAAAGTAAACCAAAATAATATGTCTGAATCTGATATTTAGCAAACCTTATCGTTTGCTGTATACCAGATGGAGAGATTAAAATTGGGTTTACATTAGGTATACTGCAAAATTTATACCCTCAGGGTGTTGTTTTAAAGCAGTAAAAAATGTCAGACATAGCACTGTGTGAATGAGCGCATTCTAAATGGTCTCCAAACAAAATTGTCAAGCTTACATACAACCCAGATAAGTCTATCCATTAACCTGGGAAGACTTGCATGGTGGGGCAAAGACCACAGTGAAATATACATTGTTGCAATTCTGCTGAAATGAGTCTTAATGTGAAGACCAGCCATGACTTTGTTTCTCAGACCCCCAATCACCTCCACGTCAAGCCAAAGTGTTAAAAATGGTTTCCAGTGAAACTTGGTGGGATTGATGCATCATGACTATCAGTGAAACACAACTTTGTAATTCTACATAAAAATAGGCTTGACTGCGACTTAGGTTTCACTGTGGTGCAGCAACATGAGGCAAGCAAAAGTGGCATCCATGTGCCCAAGGGTTGGGTGTGGATGGGTCCTCGGGAGTGGGGTGGATAGGGGAGGTGCATAGGAGGGAAGGCAGAGTGGTCGTGCAGGGGTTGGTTCCTAAGGCCCTTGCGCGTTTTACTACCCGGGGGAGAGAGGAATGCAAGGTAAAAACAATGTCATTCACCAAGGGATTCTTGCACAGTTTTTCAAAATTTCCCACTGTTCTGAATGTCCAGCCTAGCTCCTTTATCTTCAACATGGAGAATGCAAGGGGCGAAATCACTGGTTCGTTGGTTTTCTAGTAGGTGTTTGGCAACAAGTGAGGTTGAATTTTCCCTCCTAAAACATGTTTGGGAAATTTTGAAAAACATTTTGGCGGCAACAAGTGGTATTCAGATAGAGGAGTTTCCACTTCTGATCGTGTGGTAATCAGTGCCCACTGAATTGGTACCAAGAGCATTTGTATGTGAACAGCCAAGTACAAACTTGCATTTTGAATACAAGAAGTCATTTCAGGCATCACTTTGTGGAAGTTTGTGATATTGATAATGAAATACAGTAGCCAAAATGGCACTGAGTTGCTGAAACCCGGGTGTGGATTATTGTTGAAAATTAAGTGTGGAGTATTAGTATTGTTTTTCATCATGAACAAGTATGAACTGTGAGGCCATGTCAGATTTAGATGTGTCACCACAAAAATTTATTTTGAAGTGACTTAGAGGAAAAGATGTTAATTATATGATGTGCCGCATCTCTTGAAATCTCTCAGCAATAATTTCTTGAAAAGTGATGTGATGGAAGTTGTTGAAACTCTCTCCTTTGGAAATGTCTGGCTGTTGTGTAGAAGGCTGGCTCTTCTCCCTTGCCAGCAAGAGTCCTCTGTCGAATCTCACACGTGGTGCACAAATGGTTCTGGGAACTCAAGTTCACAGCCAGTCAAAAGAAGTCACTTCTTCTTTGGCATGTACTGGAGGCAGCACAGTTGGCACACAATGTTGCTACCATGCACCCCCACCCCATGTTTTTGGAGGGCAGTGAAGTGTGACTCCGAAATCATCTAAAATGGAGAATCAGATGCTTGGGATGTTGAGCTTCCATTTTCATGGTTGAAAAACATAGATGTGAATAAGTAGTAGGGATGTGTTGTTTCTTGCTAGACACCATACTACCACAAGTATTTTAGATTGAGGCTTAAAGCATGAATGTCTCATCTGCACCAATCTGTTTCGTTTTTGCATAAATATTTTTGTGGTGTTCAGTTTTTACCCATAATATTTATGAGTGCTGATAAAATTTCTTCATTTGCAATGATCACTGTCTGCTGACTATTTGGGAATTAGTGCGTAATGTGCTGGATTTTTATGCATGACTCTTAATTCATGTTTCTCAAGAGAGAATAAAACATGAACAGAAAACAAGTTAAGTGGCTATATGCAGTCTCTGCCATCAATAGCGAAAAGGATTGGACTGCAGGCCCTATTGGATGTTAAGTCCAGTCACCACCCTTTAAACTTTTTGTCATCTGAAACAATTAAGGCAACTTTGTCAGGTGGTGTACTCTTTCACAATTGATCAGAGCGATTCTCAGTGTTTGCTAAATTTTCAGTGGTGATTTTCTTTTGGCTGTCATATGTCATTCAATTGGATATTTGGCTCACCACAGAATATGTATTTCATTTGGTTGTAAACAAACCCATATGCAGAGATGATTTAAGGAGATGATGTTGCAGTCATCGCAGTTTAGCCATAGTGCTATAATGATGGTTTTAATCATTATTTTCCTGAAGGAAAGCAGAACAGATGCATTAATTCATTACTCCCTCTATAACTTCAACTCTGTGAACATTATGGAACCATAGATATCAATTGAGGCATTTGTGTGCAAGCATGAATGCTATGGCCCTCCAACGCACTCATGTCCCATTCCTCTCCTTTCCCCATGCAAATTCCCAAATCCACCAGTGCATCTGCAAATTTGGCACCGTATGAACGACACTGACCAAAAGAGCCTCCAAGCCTTCCCCACTCCCTTTCCCCAATGCACCCTTCTGCAGTCCACCTATTCTTGTTCCTTCCCACCCCACCTCCCCTACTCCATCCCCTCAAGTCTCCAGTTCTTTGGCATTTTTTGCACCCACATCGATGACACCAAGATGAAATAGGCAGTAGTCACCCAACAGACAACACCATGCCCTAAACAAGAGCCCTTGGGCCCTGCGCAGAGAAATGCGCAGTGTGCGATAGCAGTGTGCACAAAGGCGAGCCCCCCTATGTGAGCTCCCTGCAAGGGGTGAGTGGCTGGTGTCCCTCTCACCTTGTGTCTGCTCTCCCCAAACGGTATTGTCATGTCCCTGGGATTTGACATCCTTCACCTCGAGCTTGTCTATAGCCCCATAGACCCTACCAAAGAGGAATGATGGTTAATGAAAAGAATAAGTGTTGGAAAAGGGCACAAGAGACCTTATTAAATGATGCTTGCCCCCCTTGCACACAGAGGCATTTTGAGACATATCACTTAGAAGTGGAAACTTGAGGGACATGGAATTGAGTGCAGAGTCTTGTCACTCAAACTCTTCTCCAAGAATGGCATATGCACTCAGCATTGTTGTGTTTGCTCCTCGAGCATTTTCATTCTCACCAATGGATTTCCAGTCTTCATCACTCTCCTCTTCCACTTTTTAAGTGCCTTTCCTAATTTCACATTTTCTCTTGCCTCATATGGAAACTCATGATGCTCTCATATGACTTGAGATAAGTGAGTCTATTACGAATGCTTTTGTCCTCTGTCCTGCGAGAATCACCTTTTTTACAACCTTTTCATTAAATATGAATCATACTTAAGTTCTATGTTTAAGTTCCATTATACATGGAGTTGTGATGTAGAAAGAATGGATGAATGCTGGGTGCAAAGGGAAACTGCAAATTGTAGAAGAGGCCTATGGTAAGCTGCTCATTTCTAATTGTGAATGTCATTGCTCATTGAAGAATGATTGCATAACTCAAATCAGAAATGTATGTGACTGTGTGAGACCCTGACCACTAAGTGAAGGTGTCAGATGCTGATTAGATGAAAAGAATGACGAGTGCTGAAATGGGAAGATTGTTGCATTTGGGATGTAAATAGAAATATACCATTGAAAAGCAGCTGGCATGTTCTCCCTTGATGTTTTCTTTTGTTGTTTCTTAGCCCCCGCTACACTCAAGGGTCATTGCCCTGGTCAAACGCAAGTGTGAGGATGGGGTTGTCAGCTCATTCCAAGCACTAACGGTTTGCCTCTTGCTGTTGTCAAGTGGTAAGATTTTTTTGTCCCGAACTGTACATGCATGTACAAGCCATACATTTCAATGTTGCACTGGGGAATTAGAGTTAGTAACCAACAGCTGACTTACTCTATTTTGTCAATGATTTGATGCTCTGAACTGCAAAATGCTTTAATTCTGAGAACCCAAACAACAGGCCTTTCAGAAGAAAATAAGAACATTTTTCAAATTTTTGAGGTGCTAAAAATATTCCATAATTTTAAGAAAAAAGATGGTACATACATGCCTACCATGCATTGATAGATTTCCGTTGACAATGATTGATGTTTTAAGTCTACTACCATGTTGACTGTGAGTATATGTTAACATTGTGGTTCAGAGGATCACATGGATTGTGGCACCTCTTTTGGACAGTGATGAGGGGCACTCAATTTGGTGGGTAGGGTACTGGCTCCTGGCGTTGGAAGGTCTCGCACTCAAATCTGGGTGAAGCTTCTTATGAAAGCTCATTATAATACTTTTGGTATACTGTATCAATATTCTCATGCAATCAAATCTAGTGCTCTTCTCTGTCTGCATTCCAATAAGGTTGAAATAATTCAAAAATCGTCCACAGAATGAGTAATTTCTTGTTAAGTTTACGACTTAGAATTACTTTTCTTTTAAGTATACCTGACTTCTACATGTATTTTTGGATACTCGTTTAATATTTTCACCTCATATATCATCTAATTTGTCTGCTCTTGTGAAGATGCTCTATCTCCTAAACTGTTGACTCGACTGAAAGTTGAGTGGGGAAGGTTGTCAGCTTCGAGAGAAGTAGAGATTTAATTACCAGCATTATCGAACTCCATTACAATTGGTTTTCTGTTTTGGGAGAGAGAGATTCTCAAACTCAGGGGTCTCAACGTGTTTACTGACAATGGATCCTTACCGAGGTGTGTGTAAACAATGAGAAAAATGTTTACATTGTAATTGTAATATCATAGTTCATTCTGTCAGATCTGTGGTTCATATTTCCAAGTTTCATCACATGCATAAATGTTCAGTTTACTTGGACTTTGACCCTAGCTTGTGGTTGATTCAAAACCGGGCAGGACTGGTAGGTAGGCATAGACATTTTCTACTCGCATATTCACACTTAAAAAAGTTAATGTATTCAACAATCCATAATTAGTAGTTAAGTTATGCTATTATTTATTTGAAATTTTAAAACCAGAAATACTTTTAAAATTTAATGCTGTGGTTTTTTACTTAGTGTTTTTACTTCAACTAGCGACAAATAAATTATCAGAATAGCACGTGTAGCATTTATGTATAAATTGCAAATGTAGTGTTACTAGGCGTTCGAAAATCGAGGTATTCGAATATTCGAGAAATGTGCTATTCGCCGCCCCATCTCTACTTTTAAGTGACATCTCTCTCACAATGCGTATATGCTAGGTTGGCAAGAAAAATGTATCTCTCTTGTATCCTTTTTAGAACAATAGGGTAGTTTCCTATTATTTTTTTATTGTCTTGATCGAAAGTTTATAACCTCTGGAGTACGTGTTTTAAGCCGTTCGATTTTTAAATGACGTTAAGTATTTTTCATTAATTAAAAAGTGAAAAAATCATTGGCGCGAAAACGTGACGGCAAACTATTGCATGCCGGTTAATCCTATGTGTGACGTCAAACTATTTCCTCTACCTGCCACCAGGTGGTACTGCGGACGCTTCCAAGTAGACGCTGCACTCCGTTAAAGCTTATTGACTAGTATCGGAGGTGTATTTATTCCGTTAATTTATTATGATTAATTTTTATTTATTTATTTAATCTTATTTATGCAGTTGATTCATTTAAAAACAGTTAGTATACCTTCTACAAGCATACCCCGTAGTTCACCCATCGCCGCCCAATCTTCACGCCATACTTCGCCGTAGCAGAAGACTCCACGAGCAGGACGTCCTTGAGCCTATAAAACGACTATTAATACAATGTTTAGCAGAGAAGACTTTTCTAGCGTTGATAGTTTTCACAGGCTATTACTAATACATATTCACTAGAGCTGAGGGGCCCTGAAATACAATGGTAAGTTCAGGAGATGAATTTTCCTATGCCTCGCAACGTAAACTACCTACCTGTCACGTCAGCAAGAAGGCAGTGCACCCCGCCATTTCAGAGCCTTTTCAAATGGCCTTAAAATTAACATTTAATTCTCTAGTAAACTGGGGTTTCTCAATACAAACTTTTTGCGTAAATTAAAAACATTTATGGCAGGGCACAAATCGCAATTATTGAAGTCTGTTTTCTTTGCTGAAGGAAACTACCCTATTAATCTTGTGGTGTAGCTAACAATACTATTTTTAATGGGGTCTAAGGGGCTTAGGGAAGTAAGTTCGACGTGAAGGGTTGGAAGTCCAGGTATAGAGGGCAATACGGTGAATAGCGGGGGAGTGGAGTTGTGCATCCAAATGGATGAGGCGACCGCTGCTCTCCTCTTCCTCCTCTCGTGCACACGTGGGCTTGTCCCTATGCGGGGATTCCCAGTTGTGCGCGTGGAACACTAACGATTTGATGTTCGTGTCACGGAGGCGAGAAATGCTGATGAGCTGTTGGATTTGAGGTGTGAAGTGTGAGGGGAGGGTGAACGGTGTTTGGCTCATTGGGGAACCTGGACTGAGCAAACACCTTCTCAGCAGTGTGCCTTGGAGCATTCTGGGAAACGGTGCTGTCGTATTCGTGAAATCTTCTTTGGCCTCTCCACCGGGTTACATAACCCATCCTCAAGGCAAGAATGTCGTGATTTGAAATTGCGACCGCCTTATACACTCAGTCTCTAGCTATTGGTCGAAAGTAGATTGTTGACTCCGGAGACCGTTGGTCAACAGCTCAGTTCTTGAATTTCTAATCTTTTTTAAAATTCGAATCCTGGTCTGGCTGATGTTATTCCCAGAATTGCGATTGAAATTTTCTTCTTCAGCGGATTTCAATGATTTCTTTAGTCAAGTTACCCGGAAGCTGTCTGCGCGCCGAAGAAGTTGAGTGTCCTCCAATTGGAGGACTTATGGTCCAAATTAAAACTGTGTTCAACTACCGCCGTTTTTCAGGTTGATAAAGCCTAAAAAAAATCTGTGGTGTTCCTTCAATCTCGTGACAATAGTTCTACCCGCCTCACCCGTGTAGACTTCTCCACATTTACATGGGATTTGGTAGTCCCCAGAAGTCATATAAGGCCGACCGGGGCTTCCTTTGCCTTCACTAGGTTCTCTCTTAATTTGGTCATGGGTTGAGCTTTTCCACCACGCACTTAAATCAACTTATTTCAAATATGGTGGAGGTTTTTACGAATAGGCGGATGGAGTAGCAATGGGATCTCCCTTGTCACCAACTGTTGCAACTTTTAGATGTAAGACTTCGAGGAGAAAGCTCTTCCAACGGCTCATCTACGTCCCGAGGTGTTTCTACAGATACATGCATGACACGTTCATCATTTGTCCCCGTGTTCCGAATGTCCTTAAATCGTTGCTAGACCATATGGAAGACCAACGCCCGAATATCCAATTCACAATGGAGACGGTGAAGAACAACAAGATCGCCTCTTTCGACATCCTTGTCCAGCATAAGGACAATGGCAAGCTCAGATGCAGCGTTTCCTGCAAGCCTAATGTGCAGATTTGTATTTGAGCTGTCATCCGTCATCACTCACAATGAGAGGAGCGTTGCTATCAACACTCGTACTCCCAGCGAAGGCCATTTTCGGTTGCCGAGAGTTTAGCCCAGGGATGTGACCCGGAAAGGCACTCTACGTTTTGTTCCGTACCTGGGAGGCACCCGAACTCGGAGTCCAAGCCTCGGCTTTGAATGAGACCGAACCCTTCACCGCCTGTGGTTTTATAGCACCAACTGACCTGTTACACTATAGTTTATAACTTCTTAAAGTTAAACAAATCACAAACCTATGTTCGTCTTTCTTTTACTATTCACGTTGATGGAAATGTTTTTTAAACACAGTTATACGATATATATTAACCATTTTACGTGCATTAGTAAACCAAGCCAGTTTAATGTACATTAAATTACTAAAGCATGTAGATTGGTTAATATCTATTGTATGACTGACGAAAAAACCATTTTCATCAGCGTGACTAGTGCAATACAAAGGCGAACATAGCTTTGTGATTTATTTTTAACTTTAAGAAGTTATAATCTATAGTGTGAGTGGTCAGTTGGTGCTATAGAGCACCCGTGGTGAAGGGTTGGGTCTCCTTCGAAGCCGAGGCTCGGACTCCGAGTTCGGGTGCCTCCCAGGTACGGCACGAAACGTAAAGTGCCTTTTCGGGTCACATCCCTGGTTTAGCCAATGAGTTCTACATCCCAGACTGATACTGATGTAGAAGAGGTACGCAATAAACCGGCGGCTGGAGCATTTCTGCCCTATACATCCACCATTTCTGGTAAAACCTTAGCATTCGGAAGAGATAGAAGTTGAAGCTGTCCACAAGCCCATGGAAGAAAAATGAAAAGTGCTCATATCGAGTGATCATTGAAAAAGGTGACATTTTACGAAGACTCAAAGAGATTAAGGATAAAATTGAACGCGATAAGAAATATTTATCCAAAACTGGACACGAATTGGTGCAAACGAGACAAATACTCGCGGCCATACGGTGTCTGACAAGAGGTAGCACGTGCCCTCCACTTCTTCATACCTCCAAACGAATGCTGGCTGATTTTAAATTTCTTTTCCATTTGAGATTATTATCTGAATCGCAAAGCCGCCGCGACCTACTAAACCTAACTCTCATGCCCCGCGCCGGCCGGTGGCGGCCCTCGCCTGCAGGCGTACTCCAGGGTCGTAGAATTGACCGGCATGTATTAGTTTACCGCTGTATTTTCGCGCCGTTGAAATTCTTCACTTTTAAATTATTTAGGAGGAATGCTGAACGTCATTTTTAAATTGAACGGCATAACATGCGTACTCCAGGGATAATAAACTTTTGATCAAGTCAATAAAAATAGAAAAGTACCCCATTTATTCGAAATATGTGATTGAATCACCTGCAGGGTGTGAAGTGAGTTATCTTTTCATGAAACAGTAAACAATAATTAATTGGAGAAGAATACACTAGTGACCTTTACAAAGGGACAGTATTCGGAAAGTCACCGTACTACCCATGTGAAAAAAAATTATGTCTGGGCCAGAAAATCTGGGAACTTCCAAAATTGGCAAGAACTGGCCAGTACTGGCCAGAATTGGCCAGAACTGGGCCAGAATTGGCCAGTACTGGGCCAGAACTGGCCAGTACTGGGCCAGAAATTGCCATAACTGGCCAGTAATGGGCCAGAACCAGGTTAGTATTGGGCCAGTAGCAGGACAAAAATATCCCAGACCTAGATAAAGTAATGGGTAGATTAATGGTAACTGAAATGAAAAGAGAAACAACAAAGTAAGTAAGTACAAAATTTATTATTCATGGTCGTAAATAATTTACAAATTTCAATAAATTATTTGTTGCAGTTTGCTGCTTTTCTTATTTCACACAAACGGGTAGAGAGCTGTTTCTTCACATATGTCACGTCCTCTACCTTCATTCCCTTTGCTTGGGCATGGTGTTCCGCAAAATCTGTAAAAATGAATGATATAATGAGAGATTAAATAACTTTGACACATGAACTAGCTCCATACTGGTACTGGCATCAGCATAAACCTTGGGCGGAATTCTGTACATCCTACCGACACCTATCGGTGCCGCTAACTCCCCCCACCGACAAATGTCGGTAAGAGCAATTCCGGTGACACATTCTTGCCGACACATGTCGTTTATTTTACAGATACTTGTCGGTAACGACGAGTGAGCCCCACCGATGATTTCCAAACCCACGCTAGGCCTTACCGACATGTATTTCGTCTCTTCTCCAACTGCATGCTGTGTAAAAACAGTGAAAGATCGGTCTACACATAGCGACGGAAGTATGTTTTGATTATGTACGAGCGTGGTTTTGATGAATTGACTCGTGCAAATTGGTAGGTTTTCTGAGAACTGAGATAGTCCTTTATTTGCATTTCCATATTAGCATTAAGTTACAATCTTAACGATATAATTCGCGCTTAGTTATATTCATCCTTAATTTGCAAAATTAGCACATCCAAAACCAGTTTGCTTTAAAGTGTCCAAAGTGCGGAGAGTGAGAGGTGATTTAAGTTCTTCTAACCTTTATTAAATAAAAATACAGTTTTATTTATAATTTTCTATATACTAAGTATATTTTTTCTTCAATTACTATATTATCTATATGCAATTGCAATTTGATGTATTTAAATGTTTGACGGTAGACTTTATCGCTAGACTAGTAATGCATTTTACATCACAGTGGTTGGTGTTTTTTAATTATCAGCCGAAAGAATGGCAGAGGGATATCTTGCAATTTAGATCAAATGTTTATGTAATACGTAGAAAGTAGCCTCGAACGTCGACGATCGTGCCGGGAGACGAGAGTGGAGGGAAACCCACGACCCGTTTGAGCTGGACAACAAGGAATTTATCAATTTATTTTGCTTCTCCCCACACGTTGATTTGGTTCTTATTGAATCACTTCGGCCGATATTGCATGCGGGAACGGTCGATCGCCATTGCGAGTGAGCAGTGTGTTCAGTTTATTCCAATTTGTATTTTCAAACGAACAAAAGGAATTATTCACTCCACTGTTTCTTTGTCAGGGTCACTTTTACTTCCGCACCAATTAGTGTTTCTACTTCTTAAGATTGCCTCCCAAAAAAAAACAAACTTTACTTACAAAACAAACTTACATGTTAGCTGACTGCTGCCTACTACTTACTGTGATGGCTCTTTAATTTGTAATTTCGACAAAGATGTGTACACAATTCGACCATGTAAAATAATAAATATATTATTATTACATTCCTCCTTCCACTGTAGATTTCAAATGACATTACTACGCTAAGTTCCGATGAAATATTTCGCATTTCGATGGTGCACTTTTCCTGTTTGTGTCATGCTATATCATTGGTCAAAACTTATAGGCTTGCACGCAGGTGCTGCTTCCTTACCGGCAAATGCTTGACGTCAGAGTTAGGATCGCTTGCACCGACGACTGTCGGCAGGTGCAGAATAGCTAAACCATCGGTCCAAGTGACGACCGTCGGTAGCCACCGACACCAATAGGTGTCGTTAGGTGTGTACAGAATTCCGCCACTGGTGTCATGGAATATCTTGCTGACCCCATAAGATACACACAGAATTCAAGTAGATTCTGGTGCTAGTATAGTATGTTTTTTGGTCGTTTGATGACGCGGAACATATTTTTGAGTATGTAAAAAGTGATATTACTAACTTCAGAGTTCAGGTGATCATTTAGCCTTGAGAAATGATTTGAGCTACAAATATCAATCGACTACAAACAGGGCTCTAAACAGACTGGTTTTCACAGATGATTTGTACGGGGCTCACGATGGGCCCTGGCCTAAACAAAATTTTAGGCCCTGTGTTATATATATCTATACATTTTATCTGTTTTTTATATCCATGAAACTCAAAACAATTTAAAAAATGCATACAATGCCAGGTCCTACTATGCCAATTATGCATAATGATTTTCATGCATATTGGGGGAATTCACTATAAATCTATTTCTTTTCATTTTACACATAAAAAATCAATTACATAATGATAAAAATCACTATGCATAATTAGAATAAGTTGACCTAAGGTCTGAGGAAGTTAGCTGTAGAGTAAATTTGTTCGAAGAAATGCCTAAATGTGGTCTATACAAGTGTAGGTTATACGAATAACTTTTTTTTGTTTTGCATGAAAACAGAACAGATGATAGGACAGATACACCTCTTTCCTTTTATTATCATAAGAAAATCGTATTTAAACACACTCACTCAATACAGCAGCCAGGCCTTCTACATCCAGTCCTTGGCTGCCAAGTCGCCTGCCCTGGAGGCAACGTGACTGAAGTGCAGCCTCCGTGTAAACTGCCTCCATAGCATTTCGCGCTAACCGTGTATGTGTACGACTGAAGCTCAGCATTCTCCCCTTGATGGCTTGATTGACGTACACCTCAAAGCCATCCATAAGTTTTGTCACCTGCAACATAAACAAGTTTTAATCTTAAGGTGAAGTAAACATTGTTCAAATGAGTACATTGAGATGACTATATGAGAAAAATATAATACCCGTCTCACCAAACCAGTATCCATAATCCATGACTTACCACTGAAATCACAAATAAAGTAAGCCACTTTCCAATTTTCATCATCATCCTAATACATAAAAATTAAGTGGTATCTGTCTGTCTGCCGGTTCTATGTTCATTATGAATCTCCTAAAAAACTAGTGAACCGATTACGTTGAAATTTTGTGAAATTCTAGCGTACACACTAGAAGGTGCTCTAGGCTATATAAAAAAGGCTCAGGGCCCGGGTTTGATTCCTGGTGACAATTACGTAATTACATTGGTTTAAATTGACTTTTTCAATTTATGCTCTATCCACACGGCTCCAGAGTTACGTGGATGCTCAGTTAGGCTGCTGACAAGCTTGTGTTTCTTTGCGTTTCTGTTGCTGTGACAGATTCAACTGCGTGACGAACCACGACTCATTGTAAAGTGCATAAGAGTTGATGCCAAACTAAGGGTGTTCGGAATGCAAACTCTAATTTAAGATATTACATAGTGCGATAGGTGATATTTGATCATCGTGATGGTGAAAAAGTCTGGTGTGATCAGGCATCAATGTCTTTTCACGGCATAGCTTGATCTTACCCTTTGATGCGTAGTTAATTATCTACTCCATATATGATGCAAGTTGTCCATTACAGCAAAAAAAGGAGTAGAAATCCACGTAATTCAAAACACATGCCTATGCATTTTGAACCATTAGCGTTGGACATTGGACAGCAGGCATAATTTATGGAGTAGATAATTAACTACACATTGACTTACGTGGATGGACTATGTAATGTCTTCAACAAGAGTTGGCATTCCGAACACCCATAGTTACGCATCAACTCTAGCACGCTAGGCAATTAATCGGGGGTGGTCACGCAGTTAAATCTCAGATCCATGTAAGTCGAGGACTTACTGTAGTTCTTTGACACAGGTGCATAGATTACACACAACTTGTATCCAAATCTTTAATCCATTGATTCAATCGAATCTTTTATCCACGGATGACATTGAATCTTGAATCCAAGGATTTGATTAAATCTTTGAATCCCTGTCCCAACCCTATTTTCTGTTTAATTTTTTAATATTAACATCTTTCTTAAGAAGATGAGTATGTGAGCTGCATAAGCATTGGGAATCATAAATAGACTACCGGTTAGGAGATCAATTAATTACATGGGCAAATAGAATGAATTAAAATGTGTTTATATTCCATTTGTATAAAAAGTTATGAAATCTATCTGACCGTGTATCAGTAAAAAGAAGCAAGTGTTGAATCATTATGTCATAATTTTTTTGCATTATACAATTAAGTATAGTTACTCACACCCACATCTCTTGCACTGTATTTAAATTGGGCATCTGATGGTCTCTCTTGCCCTTCCTCTGATTCAGGACCCTGGTCCCTGGTTCCATGGTCATTAGGTTCAGGAACATTGTCCATGGTTCCATGGTCATCAGGTTCAGGACCCTTGTCCATGGTTCCATGGTCCTCGGATTCAGGTCCCTGGTCCATGTTTACATGGTCCTCAGTTTCCGTACAATGGAATGTAGGCCTATGGATGTGTTTTGTGCCATCTTTTGATGGAGCCTTTCCATTATCATTTTCATTAGGCATAATTGATGCCGCTATGCTTTTGACATCTGTGAGCCAACGCGACAACTCTGAAAAGAAATTAAATTTATTTTATGTTGTACAACACACATCTGTTTAAAGGCTGCTTTACACGATACAAATTTTTGGTAAAATTTCTAGTACAAACGCTTGTATAAACTAAACGAAATTGCTGTTTGTCGGAATGGAATTAGAACAGGTTCTATTTTCCGTTCAGTCATTCAGAGATTCGCACAAGCGTTCACACAATTTGCCGCCTTATAGGGTACAATTTCCATGTTCTGAGGCGAATACAAATATATCAATGATAAATATTCTATCCTTGGTATGTTTATGTACATAGTAAATAACATTTACTTACCTAGAGCTTCATCTCTCTCTTTTCTCAATTTCTTTATAACTTTCCGCAGCCTTTCCATTTCCTTCTCCTTTTTCGCACAGTCGTCACCATTTTCACTCCTATCAGATGGTACTTGCATCTTTCTTTCTATCATCTTCGCAGTAGCGATCTCCTCCAGTTTCTTTGCCTCCTTGGTTTTCCTCTTCTTCCTTTTTCTGCTTTCTCCTCCATCACTGACATCGGAATCAGTGGAATAAAACTTGGGAATTCTCGTCCTGAGGCCTTTCCCGTACTCCTTTGGAGACAGAGTCTGTTCTTCCACAAACTTTTTCTCCTTGTCTATAATTTCTTGTTCACTTTCTGCAACAAGCATAAAATGAAAATATACGAATACTAGACGATATTTACAGAAAATAAACAACTATATACTTACCACTTTTTGCCAAAACTATGCCGGAATACTCTCGCGTTTTCCCGCTTGAACCCTTCCACATAAATTTTACTTTTTCATTCACATGGGGTTCTCTGTCCACTATTAACTCGAAATCTCTCCGCACAAGAACGGACGAGTCCTCATCGCAATCAATTAAATAAAACATCATAGAGAATCAGAGAGATCAGTATGAATAAACTAAAAACATGTGCTGGACTTTTAGCGCCAATTCCTACACTGCTTTTCCTTAGGGAACTCACGAATCGCGTGATCGCGTCGTCGGGAAGTGTGCGCATGCGCATTAAGTTTTGGTGGCGCGGTTGGCGCACTGTTTTTATTAAGAAGTGAGCAACGAAATCGAGCTTCTATAGATGGTGTTGTCAATTTCATTATATTACCAGTCCGTGTTAATAACAGTTTTGTGGTATATGCATAGAAGATTAATTTGTAAATAACTTGAATTATCTTCAACATGAGCTCCAGAAAAAGGAAATACAAATCTTACCTAACTGATGAGAGCATAGTAAGTAATTAAGACAAACTGATATATTTTTGTGCTAAGATAATCAGATTATAGAAAAATGTTAGGAGCTGTTAAGCTAAGGTGACCAGACGTCCCGCTTTTAGCTTGATAGTCCCGATTTTAAACAATTTATCCCGCGTCCCTTGGGGTTTTAAGAAAGTCCCGATTTTTAGAAAGAATACACGACAAGGTAGGGAACGGTGGGAGAACGGGAAGGGAATATGCGGTTTCTGCTTCCATGTACCTATTTCACCAGGGTATGAGTTTTATATTACTTTTGTAAATTTTATAATGTTAAACTTTACGTTTAACGTTAATTTTATAATCTCCCCGGGTAAATGGTGTCCCGCTTTACGAATGTTAAAATCTGGTCACCTTATGTTAAGCCCTGGTTACACGATACATTAACACGTGTCTAAATAACAATAGATACATTAACAGTATCTAAATGAATGAACATGAAAATGCACCGTGTTACCACACCAAAATGTACAAATGAATGAATGCGTGAACAGAAAATAGAACTTGTTCTATTTTCTGTTCACCCATTCATTTCAGAAAATAGAACCTGATTCATGCATTCGCACAAGTTGCGCTGAAACCGTTCACGCAAATGTACATGAACCCGTACGTGTTAATGTATCGTGTAACCAGGCCTTTATCAAGCTGTCAATGTCATCACATGTAACCAAAAAGTCCAATCAGGTGGTTATATTATGGTGTATGTGCATAATTACTTACAACTCGCTAATTCATATTACTCTTTATAATAAAAAGTATAATATTTAAAAGTTTGTATGTTATCAGTTAATCCTACTTAATGGTTGTTATCAGCTAATACTAGCTAATGGTAAACTCCATCATCAAAAGTATATAAAAAAACAGTTTTTTGAATGTAGAGTAGATAATATCCTTATATCTGACTAAGTTATTAGCAAAAAAATCAAATATATAAAAGCATTCATTTACAGAATATAACAATTATAAGATAATTATATAATTCATTTTTTAGGGTGTCCCATACCGAACTATTCAGCGCAAAAAAGCCAACTTTGATAATGGATCATCTCATCATGATAGTGAAAGTGCAGATGAAGAAGATGATATTCAGCCAATTGCTGGTACCAGCAAAAATTCAACTTCATCACCTGCACAACCCGTTGATAAATTTCAAAACTCCTGTTCATCAGATGAATTTGAAGAGACATTTAATATCTCATCCCCATCAACCTCTTCCAGTGATGATACTGATGTTTTTTCCGACGATACATATAGTAGTGACAATAACGATGACTCTTGTAATGCAGAACGACAGGATGAAATCAGTTTCGATGCAGATGATAATTTCTTGAAGCAACCAATGTACGAGAACAGTTCAGTGAATATTGCCAGTTTCTTAACTAGCCTCTTTGAACTTTATTCCAAACATAAACTTTCAAAATCATGCTTTGGGGATATTTTGAAATTAATTATCAACACGATACCTCAACCTCACAATTTGCCTACATCCAAATATAAACTTTTTAAATATTTAGAAAACTTGACGTCGAATTTTGTTCCAGAAACTCATGAATATTGTTTGTCATGTACTGGATACATTGATCGGGTTGAAAACAATGCTTTTAATAATTGTCCAGTTTGTGAATCAAACGAGAAAGGCTTCTTTGTTAGTATTCCTGTAAAGAACTGCATAAATAATCTGTTTCAGAATTGTAACTTGTTTAAGAATTTGGTAGATCAAGAAGCTAATATTAACATTTCAGATATATTAACCAGTAGCAAGTACAGGGAGCTCAAATCAATGTTACAGCTGGGTAAGTCTGACATAACACTAACAGTAAGTACTGATGGTGTTCCGCTAGCCAAAAGTTCCTCTACACAACTGTGGCCTTTACAAGCAACAGTAAATGAGCTTCCACCACATTTAAGACCCTATTTCATAATTGTTTGTGGTGTATGGGTTGGTCAAAGCAAACCCAATATGAACACATTCCTGAGGCCATTTTGTGAAGAACTTGCAAATGATTCTATTTTAACATGGACTTGCCCAGGGGTTACAAAAGAAGTGAAAAGTAAAATAGCTATATCTTGCATCACTGTTGATTCTCCAGCTCGAGCTATGTTACACAATATTTCCCAGTTTAATGGGAAGTTTGGATGCAATTTTTGTGAGCAGGAAGGCAAATGTATTGCAAAAGGGAGGGGTCATGCTCAAGTCTATCCCCTTTCAGAACGTCCAGCCCCAGTGCGGAACAAAGAAAATATGTTTAGACAAACTAAAAATAATAATGAAAATAGTCGATGTGGTGTTAAAGGCCACTCCATATTAAGTATTATACCATATTTTGACATCTCTTCAACATTTGTACCTGATTATATGCACTGTGTTTTGCTTGGAGTAGTCAGACAGTTTTTAAGTCTATGGTTTGACTCTTGCAATTCCAATGAAAGTTGGTACATTGTTCCAAGCCTGCGAAAGAATGTAAATGAAGAAATAGAAAGGATCAGACCTCCAGACGTAATAGTAAGATTGCCACGCCCCATAGAAAAGAAATCATCATGGAAAGCGTCTGAGTTAAGATCATGGCTTCTTTATTACTCATTGCTTTCCATTGCTTCATGGTAGATTAGCAGACAAGTATTTCCAACATTGGCTTTTATTAGTCAAAGGCATTTTCATACTTCTGAAAGAGAAAATCACGGAAGATGAAATACAATTGGCAGAAATTTTATTGCGATGCTTTGTACGTGATACTGAACTTTAGTATACGGTGCAAGAATGTACATACAATGTACACCTTCTGACACATCTAGCTTCAAGTGTTAGAAGTTGGGGTCCCCTTTGGGCAACATCTTGTTTCACATTTGAAAGTAACAATGGTTACTTATTGAGGCTCCTCCACGGAACCAACAACCATAGGGCAGAACTCATCAACAGTTTGAAAATGGTTAACCTTAATCGAGTTTTACAATGCAAAACTAGATATAATCAGGCAACTACAACTGATGAAACGGAACATAAACAGTTTGAAGAAGTTGGTGCTCAAGTAAATTTTGAAATACCAGTTGATTTGCTACGTCAAATAGAAAAAAATATTGATAGCAACCTCGAACAGAACACCTACACAGTATACAACAGGGTGAAACTATCAGGAGAAATTTTCACATCTAAGAATTACTTGCGTGAAACAAAACGGAATTCATGTACTGTAAGTTTCAATTCAGGAAATAACATCTCAAAATATGGAGAAGTTCAGTTTTATGTTAAAAGGAACAATGGTCCAATGTATGCAGTTTTAAATACATTTACTGTTAATAAGGAACATTTTATCCACAATGGAACTGGTCTGCCTATTGACCGCATTTGCTCAATATCAAACAAATGTACTCATTAACACTGAAAATATTTCATTTAAAGTAATCAACCTATGGTCCAAATTTATTTGCATGAGACCAAACTTTATTGAAAGGAATCTGTAATTATTATAATAGCAGTTTATGATATCCAAGAAGCATTTACTTAACCTATTTCTTATGTAAACAAAATGACATACTATTTTGTAATTAATAATCTGTGCAAATGAACTACTTAACTGTGAAATTTTAATTGCTTATAAGCTTTACATATGTATGTATGTAGCTGTAAATATGTGATACTTTTTTAATTGTATTTTTAAATCATAAAACATTAAATTTTTTATAAGTTATGATTTTTCAATATATAATTTTTAAATTCTAAACTACAGCAACAAAACCCACAAACTGATCAATTATAGATCAGATTTGGCCCATTCTGCCCCAATACTGGCGAGTTTTGCCCCAGTTCTGGCCCAGTACTGGCGAGTTCTGGCCGAGTACTGGCCAGTTCTGGCGAGTTCTGGACCAGTACTGGCCAGTTCTGGCCCAGTACTGGCCAGTTCTGATGAGTTCTGGACCAGTACTGGCCAGTACTGCTACAGTACTGGCCAGAACCTGGTCCAGAATAATTTTTCCACATGGGTACATTTCGGGTGTTAGCTAAAATAGCAAAAAAAAGTACTGCAACGCATTGATTTTTGAAAAAGTAACATAAACGGCGATACTATTACGTCCATTCCTCAATTTACACGACATTTAATGTAGATTAGCCAACACAAAACTACATTTGTTAACGTTAAAGGTGCTCCTAGAAGGAGGACCTTTAGAAGGACCTGGAAGGAGGAGGAAAGAAGGGGAGTAAATGTTAGCATTTATAGGGCGTGCCACATTTAGTTGACAGCATAGAGGTCCAACTGGTATTGCGCAAGGTGAGTAAAAGGAGACAGCATGGTTATGGTTGACAGCATGGATATCCTACTCAAAGTTAGAATTCTTTACCCGGGGGTACTGTTTACCTACTACAATTATAGATGGTGCTGGTGGCGTTACCACAGAAGGCCCGCTCAATTTGAATTCAACGTGTCGTCGTATTCCATATTTTGCCATATTCTTTACTCTTTTATCGTTTTTCTGGTTTAAGTTTAGAGATATAAAACTAATTACAACTACGCAGGCTCAACATTCAGCTTCAATCTGCAATAGAAGTGATCTTGGGCGTAACAGATAATAAAAACAATTGTTCCAGTCATGTAGATAGATGACTTTTATTGATAAAAAATGTTACACATCCATTGCCATAACCTAAATGAATGTTGCATATTTTTGGACAATAAATAATGGTACATTAAACATTTCTACCAATACAAAGTAATTATTAATAGAAAAGAGGATTCTTACATTGAAGAACCCTGGAAGAAAGAAGGAAATAATGATAAAAGCTGCCAATCTCATTCGAGATTGAAAATGCCACTTTCTGGAGGCCAATCATCACCAGAAATGAGAGTGGAGATTGGATTCTTACTGGAGTTTTTTTTCATTTCCTAAGCGCAATTGTTTTATGTTGATCGTTAGGCTGGCTGATATTATTTGGTCAAAAAAATATTGTAATACGACTAATAATGTGCTACAACGTTAACAGTCACACTGGGAGAGAGGACTTAAAAATAATCAGATTCTGTAAGAGCTTCTCATAAATCTTCAAATTACGACGAATTAGTGGAGAACCACTAAACTAACACCTTCACCTAACTTAAGCATACTTTCACAAAAATACTTGGAAACTGTGATGAAATGAAGTATGCAACCCAATAAATCTATGGATAGTTATAACGTCTGCATAACAAATATCAATATCAACTACAACCATGAAAGAAGCCTGAATGAATGAGGAAGAGTGAATACTCAAATGTGAGTGTCCACACTTACGAGCTGGTGGGCCATACAGTCTCCGTACATTAAGGTTAAGTTCATCTAGGGAGCTACAAGGGTGTTTTTTTAGTATTTACACAGACAGTTAGTTTATATACAGGAAGGAAATTTATTGCAGACACTTCCATTAGAGAATATCCAAATTCAAAGTTCCTGACAGATCAACACATACAGCAAGGCTGCACAATACAGCGTATTCTCATCTAAGTAACTATCAAGTGATCAACCAAATGGACCAAAAACAACACAACCCATAACCATGCATCCAAATAGCGACTGAGATTCTGTCATCCCTTCAATAGTTCACCAGAACCTACTTCGTGATGAGATTCACATCGTCATCAGTACGTGCTCATGTGCGATAGGCAATAGTAACAAGGCACTTAAGGGCATGTATGGAAAGCTTCAGAGGTAAACATATAATACACCTGATATTTACGCCACGAAGCAGCACGAAAAAGCATATGCGTGACCAAATTCCGATGGTAGAAATGGCTTGAAAATAGTTAATGCCAACACAATGCTAACATATAGTAACACAACCAGTATGATGAGACAAACTCATGGAAAAACTTTAATGCCTTCCCATATGTCCGTTCGTGGAATTCAAATATACTTAATTTCTGGATTAACAGCTGCTGACAGCGCAGAATTACACATTTAGAGGCTTTACGTCGAATTTTAACGCAATTATATCACTTCTTATACAGCATAACGTAGGATAGACGGTGTTAATCACTGTTATTGCAAATGAATACAATTCCTCAACCGACTTTCAGCTAAAATGTAGAGGAAGTACAGGCGGATGAGATCTTCGTTTGTCAAAGGTTTCGATGTCGTAGTAGTGAAATTGATATTACGCTTCTAGTAATCTAGATACAACGTTAAATATCTAAAATTTAAATGTTTAGAAGAGCTGAGTAAATATATTAATTTATAATATTCGACAACGTTTCATTAATAACCTACTACAGTTATCGATGGCGTTACTGCAGGCGATACCAAATGCGCAATGCCCGTTGGACCCCAATGGTTGACAGAATGGGTCTTGTGGAGAACGCTGTTGCCAAACCTACGCTAGGCGAGACCGCTTCCTTGCAACGTAGGCAACCACTGCTAGCAAGGCGCCAAATGAAATTTTGTTATCATCGGAAGGTTAAAGATAGACGTCAGTGAGTGGGTAGATGATAAAGGAATTAAACGTAACTGACTTTAGGGTCAATTTAACTACCCCTTTCTTAAAATTATGGAAATGTCTTCCATGAAAGCCATCTCGGAGAAATAGAACGCTCAGAAATATTTGGAAGTGACGGCGTTTAGCATTTCTATTCCTTTCAACCTTCGGGAATATATGTCTGAAGTGACATCTAAAGTGAAGCAAATAATAGCGACGGCCAGATTTTGTTGTGCACAATCGACGACTGGTACAGAAACGGGAGAGCTGATAATAGTTGAAATAAATGTCAACCTAATATTCACCTTTAAATCAGCAAAGCAACATTTTCTCCTTTAGTTAGGGACGGTTTATCTATGTCTGGGTATATCTCCAGGCTCTACCCGGAAGATAGCGCTAACCGCTGGGTAACTCGTGCGTACCGTTTATCCAATCCACTCGCAACTGACGGGTAGTTACCTGTAGGACAGACCTGGCAACGTGGTTTTGAAAGGCTGATTGCGGGCCAGAAGCGACCGCGAATTTCAAAGTCTATGCTGCGATTGGCTAAGGCTATAATAAGAAAACAAGATAACATCGATATTCTGTTCCAGCTTATGTTGTGGAATTCATGAGACCAGTTGATCGGAAGGTAAAATTTTATTCGTTCCGTTTCGTTTCACCGTTATTGTTTTCCAGCGATGGACAAAAAGTTGAAAAATCGTGTAAATAACTTCACTAGTGGTGAAACACAGTTGCTGCTGGAGGTAGCTCTAAAATACAAGAGCATTTTAGAGAATAAAACTTCGAATGCTGCAACATGGAGGGAGAAAGATGAAACGTGGGATCGTATTTCCAGGGAATACTGTGCTTCCACCACCGGGCAAGCACACGTTATTTATTTCTAATCATTTTATGTTAATGGAACGGTAATAGCTAATGAGATTCGCACGTTTTTTTATTTGTAATAAAATGCTATTCAATATTTTTTTAAAGTCCCGAGACGCCAAAAGTCTAAGGGGAAAATACAAAACGATAAAGAAGAATATACGGAAAGATGCGGCTCATGAGAAGAAGGCACTCTTTCTGACGGGCGGAGGGCCTCCTGTAACGACCAAGCCAGTCTTACTCATAAACGGATAACCATTTCATAATATCAGAAAGTTTTAAAGAAAGGTTGGCACCTCTCCTTTGATACATTTGTGAGCGAACTCATGTTCCTATTGCGAGTTAAAGTAAGGTATGAATACACCTGAAGATATTCTCTGACTTGGTGCCTGAATTTTCACATAGGTACAATCTATTGCAGCCAAAATTCTGGGGAATCTCGCAATCTCATAAAATTGCAGCTGGGCCCTCCTTATCTCACCCTCCTCCGTTGACATTTTCAAAAAATGGCTGGCTATTTCACAGGTCACTCTTTTGATAATTAGGCAAGCAGAGGGTTTACTGACACCAATAAAGTCCCCTGCGGCGATCAGCATTGTTCCAGTGGCATAGAATCGCAACGTCAGTAGGATTTGATCCATGGCGGACACAGAATTATTTCTAAAGAAATATAAGCAGCGATATTTTAAGTAATCGGAAAGATTTTAACTTGCGTTAATATCAAATGTACTTTAGTACAGTTGGTCAGAGACACGTTCAATGGCAAAACAAACAACGCAGTAAGAATATACCTATTTGTTGGATGTGATATCTCCGGCTCTATAATGTCATGAATGTCTTGCACAGTCCTTTTGCTGAGGCGAAATCTCGATTTAAAATCCACTTCGTCCCACAAATGGAAGTGCTGTACTATCTCTCACCAAATATGGCCTTCTCTCGATGTTGAAGAACTCAACCTCGTCATCACTATCATAGTCCAGTGTATGTTGTAAAACATAATTATTTTCCATCTTGCTGACAACGGAATTAACAGGTGGAATAGGTTTTGCTACTTCAATATTAGGTGCGGTGCACGTAATATGTACTAATACGAACTGCCGTTGCTCGCTATAAAAAGCTTGAAAAAGATGGAATAAAAAATACTATATAATGATACCTAATGATTAATAACTATACCTAAATAAGTAATGATATGATGTTGGTGTTCACTGCGATGAAACTTCAGCAATAAGCAACAACTCAGATAGACTATTGATAATATTGACTACGGCCACAAAATCAAACATTTTTGTTTTACGATGCTTGTTAGTGACTCGTGCTATTTCTTATCTACATATATAATAATAAATATGTAACTTATAAGTGTTGAGAAAACGATAACACTTACTTGTTCACTGGCAAACGTAAGGTAAGTACGACTATAAGTTGTCCTAAACGCCGCTTGGATGCGCTGATGGTAGTTTATCTGACGGGTAAGAATTTACGCGCTGGAAGGAGCTCTAGGCAAATCTATCCGGCGGGTAGTGCTTAACCGATGGTGGATAAACGCATTTCTGAGATTTGACTGCCGGTTAAGCTATCCGCCGGGTATATAAACCGGCCCTAAGACAAGTATTACCGAAACAATGGTAGGAAATAGCCGTCGTAGCTTTTTTAAATAGATGCCGGAAAATCGTGAGACGGAAGCCTCTGCAGTGCATACGTTAGGTGCTTCATGAGAGAATATTATTTGACTCGATATAGAGTAACTGTGGATTCGAAAATTGCTTTACTTTCTCGACATGGTTGCTCAAAGTTTGCAGAGATGGGTTGTATAAATTTATATAAAAATAAAATACGGCGTGCAAAGCCGCAGTTTCTATTGAAAATACTTATTTGGGCAATACAGTTTCATGAACTTCATAATGAAGATAACATGGGTTATCTTTCCCGTATGCGGGAAATAAATTTTAAAATAATGAAGTAGCTTCATACCTTGTCTCTCAAGTGGAAGGCTTCAAACTCCCTCCGTGTAACGCGATGTGTGTGGCAGGTCATCTGATCAAGCAGATGGAGATGATGATGTCAGGCGGAAAATGAACTCTTCGTTATTATCCTGCAAATATTCTACCAGCCACAGTTCCTCTTCCTTGTTTCTGTATTTGGTGAATAAAGTTTTTCCAATTTTCTAGAGAGACAGTGCTGAAGCTTCCAGATGTGACGTTCCACGTCTTTCTTCTGGAAAGTTGAATTATTTATCCCAGCATAATGCCTCTCTTTGACCCAAACGATTTCAATTGCATTCAGTTCGAAATGGTACGGTGAGATTGGAATTACTGTGCATCCACACGCCTTAGCAAGTTCATCAACCTTCAGTTTTTCAAACTCTTCCCGCATTTGAATGATTAAATATATCAGGCCTCTTTTGAAGCATTCTTCGCCAATGCTTATGTTTTTAATCATCCACCACTCTTTGAATCCAGTTTTCCTCCAACTTGTCGTAGGCAAGGGTTGTAACTTTCGTGAATAGTAGGATGCATTACCCAAAACAATAACAGAGCCTATGGATGTGCTAGGCAGGCGACAATTTTCGTACAAGCTCACGTAATATTCCCTGTTAACTTCGTCATGCTCGTCCGCTATGTTTTTCTTGCAACAAATGAAGTGTAGCGCGCCTTCAATGTAACCATTATCCAAGCCTACGTGAATTATGGCAAAACGTCCTCCGCGCGTCTTCAGTCTAGTGCTCAAGCTAGCAAGGATTTTTAATCTCTATATCTCGCCATTTTCACTGTTTGGCCAACACTGATCCACGTCTCGTTAGTTCTATGGAAATTGGGAAGGTCGCCGTTTATATTCACGGAATTTAGCCTTCAAAGTTGATGGAACATTTCTTATGAACATTTTATGCCCTTTCCTTCTATCCCCAGATCTTAAAAAAGCATCGTAAACCTAAGATCTCACATTTTTGTATGGCTGGCTAAATTTTTTTGGTTTTCGATGGAGTAACTAATGCACCACGAGACGCTTCCTTTCTCCCATGTTAGATTCTGAGCACGAAGTAGCTATCAAAGTTTCTTTGCAGGCTTAACACGTAGCGATTTATTAAAATATGTAAATAAATGGACAACAAGCAGCCTTTGCGGCGTCTCAACTTCTCCCCTCTTCCCTTCAGACGTGATCGCTGCACGTTTGCAACACACGGATATGGAAGACAATCCACAGCACTGTTCAACTCTTTTTAAGCACACCACTTGCAAAACCACTTGTTCACTCTGAGAAATCTGCACTGACAAACTGAGCGTCTCTGACTTAAAGGGCGAAACATTGGCCGAAGGCTCGTATCCGGGGCTGGCCGGATCTAGGAACTACTGACCCGGTTCTCGGCTCTGAAAGAAATAAACCTTTTTTAACGGCCGTGCACCGGTTCAATAGGTCGAACCGGTGTTTTCTGCTGAACCGGTCTCTTCTGCTGAACAGGTGTTTTCTACTAAAACGATGTTTTCTACTGAACCGTTTTTTCTACTGAACTTTTTTTCCTCGCGAACCGCGTTTTTTGTCATGCAAAATGTTTTTTCCCAAAATGTTTATTTTACCGGTTTGTTAAGACGTGTTTTTTTCGATAAGACGATACTTCTTACTACCGCGGGTAGGCTTTCCGAAACTGCACGGTAAAAATTGAGAATGTTTGCGTCAGCCAATGGTTTAAGCTAAAACCATTGGCTGACGCAAATGGTTTTAGCTTTCCGTCAGCCAATCAGCCATGCAGTACAGGTAAATGTACGTTTACTGAATGCACGTCCACGTACGTTTACTAATGTACGCCCAGGCCTCACACACAAACCATTGGCTCACACAAACATTATCACTGTTTACCGCTCAGATTTGGAAAGCGTACCCGCGTTATTACTACTAGTATTTACTTTATGGGATAACACGTCTTTAAAAACCTGTTAAATAAAAATGTTGAAAGAAAAATTTTGGGTGGCAAAAAATGCTGTTCGCGAGGAAAAAAAGTTCATTAGAAGTAACTTTGAAAAAATGGTTCAGTAGAAAACACCGTTTTAGTAGAAAACGCTGGTTTAAGAGAAAACTCCGGTTCAGTAGAAAACACCGGTTCAGGAGTAAACATCGGTTCGTTCTATAGAAGCGGTGCACCGCCATCGCAAACTGTTTTTCCGAGAACCGTTTCAGTATTTCCTGCGCCGCGCAGCCCGGTTTAGAACCGCTCCCCCATTTTCCTTCCTACTTCAACCGGCGCGCCGGTTCTGAAAAAACCCGAACCAATGCACCGATAACCGCGCAGCCCTAGTCGTATCCTTCGTGCAAATGCTCCTTCCTAACTGAACTGGCGAAAATACTCCCGTTTCATCTGTCGAAGGTGACGCCTTGGGATTGTCCATATGCTGCAGTGAAACGAGGAGAAATCCATTTGTTCCTCATTTTCGAAAGAGTGGCCCATGCTGAGTCATTCCTAGAGTAGTTGTGAATATATATGGTGTTTGTGTCTATATATATACACGCACATGCAAATATACCGATGGGTAGCATGGTTGGTTGCATATTGGTCTCAGGACTGTTAGCTAACCCAAGTAAGAGCATGTTTTTGTGTGCTTGCTTTGATATTTTAATATTTTTCTCAATTTGTTGTTTCAACTATAACATAGTTACTAATCATTTTTAAGCTTGATAAAGGCACGTTATACTGTCAAGCTTAATAGAGTAATGAGTGTTTTATCCTAGAATTACTAATGAGTGGCATGCTCTTTTTTCCCGTCGACGCCCAACTCTGGCGCTCGTACACTTGTTAAGCATTAGCTATGAGAGAAAGATAATTTCGCGTAAACGTCAAACATTTCTTGATCCCAACAAACATTTGAAGGGACTCAGGAGAAGTGTCTGTAGTGGGACGTAGGGTGGTTAGGGGCCACGCCTTTCACAAGGCTGCCAGCCCACAGTGTCAGGTGTGATGGGCGATGACATTTCCTTCTTTTGCTGCAAGTTCCGACGGATTGGAATGCGTGAGAGACACGATTTGCAGCGTGTGTGTCGCCCGGGAGAGGTCAAAGTGGAGGTTAAGGGAGGGGGGGGAGGGGAGGGGAGGGAGAGAGGAGGGGGCGACCTCGACGCGCGCGCCGCCCCGCGGCGCAGTGTGGCGTCCGTGTGGTGGCAGGCGTGTGTTGTTCCGGGGCTGCGAGCGACGTCGCGGGTTTCGCCGATGGTGAGTGACGGTGCCCAATTTCGCCCCTCCCGTCGTGGCGTACGATCTCGCGCTGCTGGCGACGTGTCCCGCCAGCGATGGCGGACACACGGAAAGTCCTCCCTCGCCCCCAACGGCAATTTACTTGCAGTGCTGAGAGGCTGTGCGGTTGTGTACAAGTGCGAGAAGAAGCTAGTTGAACGAGATAGGTGCTTAATGCTACGGCGAAAACTAAATGACGTCTTGCTGCGGTTAACAGTTGAAAAATTAAGACGGTGACCGGAGAAACAGGAAAGCCGCTTTTGAATACACTGCATTCATCCAATGGTGGATCCGGCGACAAATCTCAAAAGCCTCGCTGTGCACCTCGATTTTACTCCAATATTTAAAATGAATGCTTGGACGTTTATTTTCCTTAAAATGTTTACAATTTTCAATGTCGTGTTTACATTTCAAATACGCTTCTGACATCTTTCAGCATGCTGTTCAGACGTCCAGAAGTCGGACTTTCAGCATGGCGTTCAGAACTGAAACAATTTTCAAATGAAATGGGAAATAGGCGAATCAGTGCGTGATATTCATAACGGCATTCGATGCAGCGATTGTTCGACAATTGGTTCTTGTAAACGATCTCTGAGTTCTGTTTTTTGTCCGTTGGTATATTGATGGAAAATGTTCCGTTCCGTATAGTATTTCAAGGGCGGATCCAGGATTTTTTTCTGGGGGGGCACAAGGGTCTGACGGGTAAACGGTCTTCTCATATTTGGGATTAAAAAACAACATGCAACAATTACTGTACGAATATACTCTTTACTTTAATATAAAGGTTATTACTATGAAAATATCATTAAGTTACATATATAATAACGACAGTTTTCTTTTATGTTTCCTGCTGAAGGTGTCCAGTTCTACTTCATTGACGTTCATTTTTGATACAATGTCTTGATGGATATGCATTAAAGCCATTCCATTCAAATGATCTTCTGTCATTCTGCTGCGAAGATATGTTTTTAATCGGCGTAAGGTGGAGAAAGATCGCTCGGCAGTGCAAGAAGTCGCAGGAAACGTGCTCAGCAATTGACATAGAGTTCTAATATTTGTCAGCGCCGTTGCTGTTTTGTAGGCATCTGCTGGAGACTTTGGCATAATATTTTCTCTCATCTCTTGCCAATTTTTTAGCTCTCCCTTCAAAGCTAAAAAACAAGGAAGGTCCTCTTTATATACTTCAGCACCTTGCAAAACATCCTCAATATCTTCGTTACTGAAATTATGCGACAGCAGCTTTTGCAACTGTCCGATTTTTTGCAGCTGAGCGTTAGGGAACCTGGATGATATTTCCTTTAACAATTAATTTAGGAAAGGAATATAGATTTTAAGGCGGTAATAGTAAAGAAATACGCGCTTAAGTTATGTTGTCTTTTTCAATCTTTTTCACTCATTAAAAATAATATCAATCGTTACGCACTAAATTATGTAACTTATGTAAGTATGGCAATCAATTACTGAATTGGTTAATAAGATAAAAGATAAAAATCTAAAACCTTACTTCAGAAATTAAAGCTACTATGTAAATTGAATTTTTCCAATTAATGTTATCATTATTTGTTTAGTTGTCTATTTATTATACACTCTCGTGGTCAAGACAAATCTAACGACAGCTCAAAATAAGTACTAACAACAAAATATCAAAATCGTTCCAACAGGGGCATCGCGATACCTACCTATGTCACGTTCCTGCAGCTTGTAACTAGCGGTGGCTGGCGCTGCCGATGGATGTGTTCCATGTGTTGACATTAACGTAGTTGCCGCAAGCGAGGATGGATGCACATGAGAACCATCACATTCCATCCCTTTACCAGTCTCCGTAACTGCATCGTCCGTTTTTTGTTTTTTGTATAAAAATACGCACTTAGGTTATTTTGTCTTTTTCTATCTTTGTATTTTAAGGTTTAGTTCTAATTGCCATTTGTCGCACCACTCTTGAATTGCATCTAAATCAGCTACTTTTCCCTTGTAAGACCTCATTTGGAATATGCTGCCAACGTATGGGATCCCTACGAAATCGGTCTAAATAACGAACTTGAACGTGCGCAGCGAAGATCGGCAAGATTTGTAAAGGGACGGTATGATAACCTTATTATCGTAACCAGTCTATTAAGGTGGCTGGGTCGAAATTTACAGGTGTATAGATTTTGTTCATAATTGCAATATTTGTTCCTTTAATTATGCTCTAAAATTCTACGAGAAAATTTTTTGGGGTTTTCAGTGTAGTTTTTGAGATATTTAAGGTTTTTTTAACATGGAGCCTTATGGCGCACCCCGCTTCGTAAGGGCGAATTATGTATTATTTACGTTCCTACCATACAGATTTTCTCCAAAAACTGAAATGATGTGGATATTAGCCAACAATTTCTATTCTGAGAAAATCAACTAGTGTTATCGACTTATTTCCTCCGTATATACGAAAGAAATAAAATATTCCTTAAATTTTCAAATATCGCGCGCGAAGTTTTGAGGTGCATTTGGCAACGTGGAGTCAGACGAGGGAAAGCGAACGCGCGAGAAACCACAACAAATCACACCACAAAGTCCGCGAATATTACAATGTAGTCCCCTTGACAGAGTTCTCGACATAGATTAAAGAAGAAAGAAGAATTCGCTTCTTTAATCCAAGGAGGCTACTTGTACAAAATGTTATATTCGTGCTCTAATCTATGGTTCTTGAGAATAGACGAATACGACACCTACCGTTACGACCGCTGAAACACAGAAACAATTGCCTTCACAACAGCAGTGCCGAATTTCAGAATGTGCGTTGTTGCCGAGTAAAAAAGAGAGATTTAATAAATGGTTTAAATAAATGTTTAAGCGTTTAATCACAATTATATCGTCACTACAAAGTATGCAAATACCCATATAAAACGAAATGTGTTGAAAGTCCCTTGAACCGGTCTTGAAACTGTGATGAAATGCTCTAAACTTTGTTGAAACCAACTTGAACTCTGTTGATCTCTCTTGTTTTTTGGGCACAAGCATTTAACCCGGTTTAATCTCTCTTGAAATCTGTCTTGATCTCTCTTGAAAATAGCTCTGTTGAACTGCCTTGTTTTTAAGTGTCTTGCAACTACCTTGAAGTGCATTGAAACTCACATGTACTCAATTCACCATCATTTCACTGTTGAAACTCTCTTGAAATTTGTCTTGATCTCTCTTGAAAATAGCTCTGTTGAACTTTCTTGTTTTTAAGTGTCTTTTAACTACCTTGAAGTGCGTTGAAACTCACTTGTACTTAATGCAGCATCTCTTTTGAAACACTGTTGTTCTTAATTCCGTGTCTCAGCCAGATATGTTCCAACATCTGTTGGTGTTTATCGTAACAAAAGGACATCTTCTTCGATGCTCAATTACTTTCTCGCCATTAACATAATTTGTTCTACCCATATAGCTTACCTTAGGTACCCGTAAGCTCTATGGTTCTACCCCGTACTCTCCTAATTCAGTCCAGACCCTTCCCTTGTAAAAACAGAATTCCAACTCTTCCCATTAGTTTTTCCTACCAGGGACTCTTCCAATTAATTTCTTTTCCTTCTCATGATGTATCAACCTTTTCCTAAATATGCTTGTAGTTGGAATATGATCTGTTCCACTAAGTCAGTGGTGGAAAATCAAAAAGTGGAGTAGTGTCGGAACTTCTAAAATCTACAAAAATTTTAGTGCATAAATTTATTTTTAATGAATAAATTCCATCACCTATATCCCTAAGGGATAAAGGTGTTGGAAAGTGTCTGCCAAGAGGTACGCAAGCCAGAAAAGGTTGAAAACCACCTGCTCTATAGTTATTACCCTTCTATCTACTTTTCCATTTAATTGCAGAGATACTCCATTATGACTTTAGTCCTTGCTCCCCTGCCATCACCCTTGGCAGTAATAGGTCAACCAATTTATATAAGACTTATTCAGTCAACTTTTTTGGAAAAATATTTTAATAAAAATAGAAAAACTCATGGTATGAACACATATCATTCTGCCTTCACATGGTTTATATGTGGCGAGCAGTATTATCTTCCTGCTATCGCTGAACGAACACAGACATTTCTTCACTTCGGACCTGAAGATACCGACTGGAATGCCGGCAAAACTGTCGTCCAGCAGGATGAATCAACGCTAGAGGAACCCGCAAACCCTTGAGACACAGACATTTGTTATGCAGTTAACATGAATACTTGTGCTATATTTAGACTCCAAAGCTTCAAAAATGAATGGATTATCTGGAATAGACTGAATGACATTCTTGCGACATTTTTTTTGCAACAGCAATATAAAGAGCCTCACAAACACAGTCGAAATTGCACCGATATAACTTGAATTTAACAAAAACATTACTTCTGTTTTGGTAATCTTTGTTGTATCAGAGGAATTTCACATAAAGCCATGGCGAGCTTTGATTTTGTACGTTTTGCGGAGAGAGTGGAAAGGCGATAGTGCCAATATCTTTCGTAAAAAACTTCAATAAAAAATAAAGGAGTCCAAAAACACTGGGTACCAAGTTTACAGAAGTAGCATGGAGGACGATTGCCCAAGGAAAAAGTACTGGCCTCCCATCCCGAGGGCCCGGGTTCGATTCCCGGCAGTGGCAGATTTTTCAGTGGAAAACCGGTCCCCACTTGAGTGCCTAGTGGAGGGCATTTCAAGTACAGTACTCCGTCCGTCGGATGGGACGTTAAGCCGTGGTCCCCTTGGCGCCTTTCGTTAAGAGTAGGCTAATGCCGACGCCGGGTTTCTCTCCACCCTTCCTCCGTTCCCTAAAAACTCCTACCATTACCCAATTACCCACCTATCCTATATGGCGCAAATGACCTAAGCTGTCGGTCGCCTCCTCTAAATAACCAACCAACCCAAGGAAAAAGCTACTGCGAGAGGTGAAAACCCCAGAGTACGACAGATTTCGCGCCTTAACCAGTGCCAACGCTTGTGGATATTGCTTTCTTTTATCCGCTTCAACATGTTGATCCTCTAAAATTTTAGTGGGCTCCGATATCGCCACCATTTGCAGATCCACTAAAATTTTTGTGGATGCCGAAACCACCACTATTGTGGATCCACTAATAGTGGATTTTTACCCATGGGTATGATATACCTACATTAGATATGTGTGCGATTCGTGATCTTGAAAAGCGATTGAACTTTAGTCCACGGATGATTTTTTTCAGTCCTTCGTGGACGGTATCGAACTTAGGGAAAGTACTGGTGCACTCGCCAGAAAAGTGATTCTCAGCCGGACGAAACTTATTTATCTCTCCTGGAGTTCAAAGAATATACGTTATGTATATTCATAATGGTCGTGCTTATTTTTATCCACAAAATGGTTATTGGAGAAATGTTTTATCGGTGTCAATCACCCATGCCAATCTTTTAGTAAAGTTAGTTATCACAAACAACTTAATGCCAGCCAGCAGCTGTATATATATGGCTTACCAGTCTCCCAGCTTCAACATGTGTCAGGTCGCTTAGCGAAGGATGATAGGATAGGCAGGGCTTAAGTGTAGGTAGTTAGGTAATTGTAGTTGTATGCACGAGAAGTTAATCTTGTGTACCATATATTATGTAAGCATACTGCATCTACCTCTAACCTTATTTTTTTTAAATTATGAGTCCCAACACATAATTTCAAGAGTGTCCCAACACAAACTTTCAAGAGAGTCCCAACACAATTTCAAGAGAGTCCCAACACAATTTCAAGAGTCCCAAATCAGAATTTCAAGTGTGTCCCAACACAGAATTTCAAGGAAGATTCAATAGAGTCTGTGTTGGAATCCTGTTTCAATTTTCAAGAGAGTTACAAGAGTGGTTCAGCACAGTTATTTCAAGACTGTTTCAAGGCAGATTCTTCCACTAGTGTACCCATAGCACAAAATTACATACTTTTTCAATCCTTACATTAAAACCAACATCTCCAAGGTCAAAGGATATGCACAGAGTGACAACGTTCAGGTTGCCAGAAACCGAATCAAGTCAAGTTTTATGTTATGTTTCATGTCAATAATTAAATTAAAAAGGGCAATGTTTCAATATGACTTGAGAATTTGGGGCATCCGGTTAAAATGTCGTGTAATTTAATCACCTATAAGCAATTTTTTTAGTGCCATTGAAATTATATGAGCACTAGTTCTCAACGACTCACGATTACCGAACCAGCCACCTTAAATGAATGAAATTGGAAATCATTGTCAGATCGCAGGTTGAAATTTAGACTTAATCTCTTAAATAAATTCCAAGACCATATTTTCAGTGATGATGTTAAAAATATTTTGCGGACCCCAACTTACTATGGTAGACTGGACGATAATCACAAAATTAGAGAAATAGATTGCCGAACTGACAGATTCAAAATGTCCTTTTTCCCTCGTACAATTAGAGATACGAATAACGGTAAATATGTCCAATCGGAGAGTAGCAATGGATAACATTGGTAGCTGCATGTTGGCATGAGTACTTAAAGGTAACCCTACTAACAGAATGTTTTTGCATGTTGGCTTTGCAATTTCTATATTTTTTAAATAGTGAAGTTCTGACTAGTATATTAATACTATTCCTTTTTTTGCATGATGTGTAGTGCATGTTTGGTGAGAAATCACCCACTGCCACCCACCTTTGTGGTGGCTTGCAGGGTATTATGTAGATGTAGATGTCTCAAAGTCGTTATTGCTCCTTTATTTTAGTCAACGGTGACAGTATAAGAAGGTAAGCATAAAAAAATGCTGACAGAATATACTGCACCCTATTCATGCTCAATTCATGTTTCCGCGTTTTATCCATTCTCTTATCCAGCATAATATAAATGTTGTAAATGATTACAATACTAATTAGTGCAGCAAAAATCCAAGGGAAATCGAAAGAACATTCGTCTCCCGTTTTTCCTGATGTCGTCGTGCTGTATCTACTGGTAGATTGGATGGCCGATGGTGATCTAGTTGCTTTACTGCAGCAGACTTAAATTTGAAATTTGAACATAGTCGTTTAAAATAATGTTTCCCGAAATAATGTCGAATCGGGAATTCAGTCACTTTGTAATTGATCTTCAAGCACTTATGTGTTCTCCTCCAAACTATGCAAATCTGTACCTCCGTGGTGGACATTCGTTCCTTCGGATGCCTGGGGGGTTGTTTGAAACCCTCGGGATCATGTCGACTCAAGGAGTCACGTGGTGTGAACGCGAATGGTTCGCAAATTTGGTGTGTGCTAAGACCGCCGATTGCAACCTCATCCATTGTTTCCACTTGTGTTTTATGTCGCCTGGGGGCTCTATAGTCGAGACAGGTGAGGGAAACTCAAGTGAAAGCAATTAATGATGTGTCACGTGCGATTCAGACACACTGCATTTGCCAAGCATTGGTGTTTGTGCCACGTGCCTCCTTAGATAGCTCGAGATAATCCCGACGACGGTTTCACAGCACCCAAACAGCAAGTCTTCCCGTGGGATGGCGGTAGGAGCGGATACACTCAGCTCTTCTTCTCGCCAGCCTCCTTCTCTCCTTCTTCATTTGCTCGTCGGTCAATAATTCGTACTTCATTCCTTTCATGCTCAATTTTGTCCATTTGTAAATTTCCAGTCGAGTCTGAATTTGTTCTTTATGATTGAACTGAAGATTATTCAGCCTACCTGCAAGTCCGTCTCTTGAGTCTTTGAGATGTGGTATGGAAATACCATTCAGCAGTGACTGCGAAATCTTGGCGATACAATAATTACAACAAATTGTAGCGGTTCTCGTACTGCGTAACCACACAATGGAAAAGGTAAACGCCGAGTACACTTGCTACACTAAGGAGTAGTTTACTTTGAAAGGTGTAAAATGCAGTGTCGTTGTGCTTCATACAGTCTGAAATAATAACTAGACTGAGAGGTATTACCTGATCGTTCGTTTCCCTATTTCAACGTGTAAACCAATGTACTGTAGCCTCACAGTTACTCCATTGCACACCTTTTATCGAATATTGGTACAGTCGAGATAGTGTCTTGGAGAAATTTCCCACAAAGACGACTTCACATGATTTCAGGTTGTCTCCGACTTCCTAGTAATATGCAGTTTCCAAGAGAGCACTGTAGCCGTGCCGTCCTCCCACCATATCCTCAGCAAAGGCCCCGCAGATAATATCTGGGTACCTGACCTGAGTTTCTAGGTACAGAAATTTTCCTAAGTTCATTGTTTGAAACGTATTGCTTCATGTAGAGTAGGTTTTGGGAAAATTCATCGAGTCGAAAAAGATGGCAGAAGTAATAGAGGTGTGTAATAGTTTCAATCAATTGACGGCTCCAAGGACGACTACCAGATGACCGCTTATGCGGCAGCTGGACTTTTATGCTGTAATACATCAGCAAATACATGTGAAGGGTGTCACAGTCAGAGGTATGTATTAGTACCGTTCAGTGGCGTAGCATGGGTGGTGCGGAGAACATGCTCTCACCCCAAGAATGAAAACTCTTAAAATAAATAAAAATCCAATTCTCGTAAAGTATGATTAGATGTGATAAGTAAAAAAAGAGAGACTCAAGTTACAATATTATGATAGTAATAGTATTGCTTTATAATACATTCTTTCACATTTTGTACGAAATTGAAAGTTGGATATGGCAAAAGAAAAATGAGAGCAGAATTGATATTACCCTCATAAACAAAATGTATGTACTTAAACACTTAAAATATTTTCTTTCTAGCCATGACAGCTGCAAACTCGGAAATTAAATCCTCGAAATTTGTAGTTTGTGTTGCTTCGTGCTCCATTGATAACATTGCAAGAATGTTAAGTGTCGTCGTTTGGGTCATTGTTGCCTGCAAGTGATTTTTAATTAATGTTGGCTTGCTAAAACTCCTCTCGTACGAAGCAACTGATCGTCTGAAATAACTTTAGTGCGGCCATAAGACTTGGAAGAGTCTCTGTAAAATCCCATTCCACGATGAATTTCAAAAATTCTAGAGACACCCAATTGTATCATGGGCCGCTTTTAAATGTCTTCTCGACCTTGGCATCTCGAAAGCAGTGGTTTCTGATACTCTCTTCATAAAAATCAGTAAATTTTCAAACAGCTAATTTCAATTCTTCATTATTCGCCAAAAGCAAAGTATTTTTCTCCGCAACCTCGAGCAATGAAGCTACTTCTGGAACGGACGTTGATCTCGTTGGAAGTTCAATATTGAATCGGTCAAGACAGTGCAATATATCCTTTTGCAGTTCAGCTCTTAGTTTGAGTCCTGCATCGGTGGCCAACTCACCGGCCGTTCGCTGTTTACGACGAATTCGTCTTTGCATTGGAATATCATAGTCCTCTGATTTTTTCACAGCAATATCTATTGCCTTTTCAACAATATCATTTCGTTTTTTGGCCCTATAAAACGAAGAGCATCTGTTTTAATAGCTAATTGCCCAACACTCAAATCTTTACTTTGTAATACCACCTGGGCACAATTCATTTCTCCTAGCACTCCATTCCAAAAGAAAAGATAGCCAAGAAATGTCAAGTCGCGCACAGTACGGCATGTGCAGCACCTCTGGTGTCTAAATTTTCTGCCAATACGTTTAGTGTGGCATAATGAGCACTCCAACGGGAGAGCAGGGGCGGAACAACACGTGGAAGGGGGAGGGGAGAGGGAGGGGTGAGCTAACTTACAGGGGAACCTATGAGGGCCGTCGAGTAGTTAGTTCGTTCCGTAGATCGTTGTTGTTCATTTATTGTAACAAAGTTTCATTTGTAATTGTTACACCTCTCAATAAAATACGTACGATACTTTACGTTGGTGGGCACTCAATAATTAATTACGACGATAATGACCAAAAAGCACGTTTTGCATATACATCTACATCTACATAATACCCTGCAAGCCACCACAAGGGTGTGTGGCAGGGGGTGATTGCTCACCAAACATGCACTACATGTCATGCATAAAAAAGAATAGTATTAATATAGTTGTCAGAACTACACTATTTAAAAAAGATAGAAATTGCAAAGCAAACATGCAAAAACATTCTGTTAGTAGGGTTAGCTTTAAGTACTCAATACAGTCCACGCGAAAGGGCTAAGTTGAGGGATTTATATCTCAAAAACGGAACAAGTGATATTCATACAGAGCATATCAACGTGTAGTCAGTCTTTTGTTTAATGCAGTTAAGACTTTTTTATTAATAAATTTTTGGCGTCTCTTTGCAGTGAGGGTGAAAAATTGCATAAGTTTTTCGATTCGAAGAGGGCAGCGTCACTTTAGTGGTTGTCATAACAGTATGAAATGCTCAAATGAAAGGAAATTTAGATAGAATATTTATTGTACTTCAGTCATGATGTCCTTTGAGTTTTAAATTATTTACTTAGATTGGTTTAATTTATTCTAGCAAATTTGCGAAACAGGGGTTTATCCGTAAGTATGCAAAATTAGAAGCACGCGAACACCTTCGTCTTCAATTTAAAATTTCTAATGAGAAGCCATTAACGTCAGAACACTTGACCATGCCGCAATACATTATTTGAATTTAATATTTTTCGAAAACGAGTTCGGAGCGAAAGCGGAAACGCCGAACAATGTATGCGTTGAGCAGAAAGATCTCGAGTTCAGTATTGATGGCAGAACTTCAATTTTTTCCGCTATTTGAACACGCTTCATGCGTGGATTTTGGTCTACTTGTCGAAGAAGGTTGAGCTTTTCAATTAATAATATTCTTTTCACCTCAGACCTTCCCAAGGCTAATGCTAAGCAGTTGTCTCACATGTAATGTGGGGAAGTACTGGTACTCGCGTAGTTTTGAATTCTAGCAAGGCCGTCTCCTTATGCAGGCCTGCTACATGGCACGAAACATCTCTTTTACGTCACGAAAGAAATCTGAACGAAAGGTGTTGTCCAATTGTTTACCGGCTTTTGTTTATAGGACTTTTACTATTTAAATTTGTATGTTCATGAGTGTGAAACGAGCAGTTTTAATCGTATGTTGTAGCGTTTTGTAGTAGTAGTTAGTAATTGCATTTTTTGTGCAATATCACTATTTTATATGCTTCTTTGTGGTTTTGGAATTCTCAGACGGTGAAGTACACGGCGGTAAAACAAAATTAGACAGGTAAGTAACATGCATATTTCATTCTTTACCTTGGCGCCCTAGGTTGCAAGTAGAATTCCTTTCCGTTTCCTCGTAAAGGTTGTCATTTAGTAATACTTTGTTTACTTCTTGTTGTACTACTACTTGTTCGCAGTAGTATTTTCTCAGTATTCTTCACCTTGGGGTTGGCTTGACAGCTGAATTTCTTTTAGTTTCTTATCATCATCCACTTTGAATTCGTGGTTTAATGGCTGCCGAGAACATTTTGAATTAGGAAAACCTCAGTAGCGTTATTATTATGCAGTACTACTCGCTTAGAAGTAAATGAAGTGTCCTACTTAATTGGATATATAACTGTTACTGACGACAATTTTCATGTTACACCCTTGTTCTACTTTTTGGAAACACTGATAAAAATTTAATGAAGCCCTAGTTTTATATGAAGAAGCTGGCAAAAGGGTCGGTAAAAGCTGCCCTGGCTAGAAGTTTATCTATCCAATCTTGTGTTTGAATAAGTTATATTGTATAACATTACGTACTTTAGCGGAACAAGTTTGAAATGGAAAAATACACTGCAAAACTTAGGTAAATCAAAAACAATTTTTATGGTCTTCTTAATAAATTATTAGTTTCGCATGTCGAAAAATAACATTATTTACTCTATTGCGCGCTTTTAAATAATAATAGGCAGGTAAAAAGTATTCTTACGTATTTCAGATGGGGGGAAGCGTTGTGTGTGCCGTGTGTTTTTGAGGTTTGTGTTCGAGTGTCCCTTACAATGCTGATGAGAAAAATATTGGGACAATGAGCAACATTCTTGTGAATAATTAATGTAAAAATAAAAGTGATGCAATAAAACGGCAAAATGTTGCAAAATCTAGGAAAAGTTTGTGCCGTAAACGTCTATATTATTGTCATATTTAGTTTTTTTTATAATCAAATTGGGATGAGGGTGGTAAGTGTATAACAGGTAAGCTGAGGAATATTATAAGTGGAAAGTAAACAGATGGAATTGCCACGTAAAATGAGTGAACGCATTCTAAACGCATCTCGCCTTTCTCCGCGCTACGGGTTCTCACTGTCGTGACGTCATAGGAGTGATTGTCATGGCTGTATGTTGAGACGGCCTTGTCGACACTTGTCAAACCAAACGAGCATGGCGATAAAATTAGGTGGCCGTTTAATCCTTCATAAATGTTCATAGGCGACAAATAATAAATTGTCCCTTACCCATCATTCTCCCTGCTGTCGAAGGCAAGTTGGGGTGACTGCTGCTACATCCTCCAGGTGGTCTGATTCTCGATTCAACAAAATATTGAATGAGAAGATAGCTTGTATTTCATTCCAAATAACCATGAGCAATTGCCTGTTCTGATTGATAAAAAGGGACATGCATGTAACATTGCATCTAACAAAGAAAACCCTTTAAGGGTGAATCTCGTCGTATTCACACTACCAGTAGGAATGACTATGTCTGTCTATTTTTACAAGCAAACAAAGCCATCGTTTAGACGGAAATAACAACAAACATTCTAATCACTGCTTTGTAAAAACATGTAACTTGTGGTACTAGTACAGACATATGGGTGATCAATGTGCGAAATACTGACATCATTTGTATTAATTTTCAATAACCGCAAGGTTAAACCATACGCCGGGACCAACCTCAACGTCATTGATCGCGGAAGTAGGTAACAACTATATTTAGCAACTCACGGTGAAGTGCGCGACATAACCTGAATAAAGACACGTAAATGACGATTGAGATCTCTGCAATCGCACAGACATAACTGACGATTAAATCACACCAAGTTAAGCAACATTTCGGTAGCCGGTTCTTGCGACTGATATGCAAGAATAACGGGGGATACTTTATGAAACATGAAATAAGCAAACAATGACGAAAACAATATCTTATGACGATAACAATATAAATATCACTAGTGTTTGTCAGCATTACTTTTGTTATACCCATCAACAGTTCCAACATGCTAGCAAAATTAAAGTTGTTGCAATGTATCAAATAATAATATAGTGTTGACGTTTCAAGCAAGCATCAACAAGCACAACTCTCTCAGGCAAATTATGGTTGTTTCTACATAAACCGAAGTTGCACTAGAATTGAAACGTCGTCTATATTTTATTTGAAGCAAAGGTCAGCACACCAACTCCAAAAATAAACGCCATAAGTATGAAATACAAATTATCCTAGTGCTTCACCTCAATTCATCGACAGCATTGACAGTATGGAGCATGACATTAACTAGATTATACATCACGAACATCACCACGATATACTCATCCGTAATAGAACTATTTGCGTTACCTGCACATCAAAGATAAAAAATTGTCGTAATCCAAAACCTATATTTCACTAAACCTTTGTCAACCATCGAATAAGCCAGAATAGCCCCTTGCACTTAAATGACATTTATCACACAGGCTACAGTATTATGCCATGATCAAAATTAATCCAATTTCATTGGAAAGAAGGCAAAGACATTAATTTCTACAAAATTCAATCCACCATAACAACCTTCAGCATCCACCTATCGTTCGCAGCAACAATAGCGCCAGTCCGCCTGCCTCGTAGTTTCCATCTTAAGTGGTATAGCATTGATTGCTTTGCCTCTGTATATTATTTTAATTTTTAATATCTATGTACCTTACATTTAAAGCAAGGTGTATTTTTTGTCATTAGAAGCTACGTTACTTCCTAGTCAGAAGCATATAAGGGTTTTTAAGGGTGCAAATATCATAACAGTTGGAATGTAGAGGTGTGATCTCACTTGTTACATGGTGTATTTATTGGCTTAAAATAAAATCACACTGCCAAATGAAAATTTTATCACTTAATGATGTCAAAGATTTGGTAAAAAATTACTTGCATAAAGAATCTTCGTATTTCGAAATATTAGTGCATTGAAAAAAATTATGGCTGCTCAAAAACGTAAATACAAATAGAGTTTTAGCCCGCAGACGTTATACGAAAATCATATATTTCACATCTACATGGCTCAAATACTACTCGGAAAATTCTAATTTTAACATCACTAACTACATAAGTTAGTCAGCGAGGGAAGAAATAATGACGAAAACAGTCGAATTTCTGCTCGTAAATGCTTAACTCCACACAAAACTTCGTGAAAAGGGAATCACAAACCACACGAGAGCAGAACTCACATTTAGCAATATTTGTACGAATTTCGCCATCGATGACTCTGCCGAGGTTACAATGTATCTCGGTATAACCTTCGGTATATCACTCAACCCTAATAACTGAAATGCATGTCACGTTTTTGCTTGATTCACTGAAATTGAACTTTTTAGTGAGGTATGCTGACTCCGAAGTCCCATGAGACTTGCACAACTCGTGGCGAATACGTTTTAATAAATAAGAGATTGAGGACGCCTTGAATTCCTGACAAAGAATTCATGGGAATAACTTCACATATAATATAATAAAATATAACTAACGTAAAATAACTTCACATTCAAAAAAATATGCTGTTAGAATATTTAATTAAAGAAAAACTTTGATTATAGACCGGAAAACGTTAGTCAATTGTTCACGAAACTGTGCGAGAGAAAACTAAGTAGAGAGCATCCAAACAATGTGGCGACTCAGCGGCGTGACGTCACTGTCAAGATATAAAATACGGACTATACCTGCGGTAGTTGACCTCGTCCACTCTTCTGATTGGCCTTGCTCCAGACCCAGTTTTCAACTTATTCTAAGTACCAATTCTTTTCTAAATTGTAAAAGAAGTTTTTTTATACGGCGATGCAGAAAATGGAGAAAATATTTTACATGAAATTAATTCATTTTATTTAATGTAATTCAAGTATTCACTGATCTATTCTCGCGGCTGAGCTTAAAGCCACCGAGTGCGTCCACTGGGTTGCGGATGGTGGGTCGACCTCTAGATTTAGAGGTTAGCTGCGAGATAAGCGAGTTTACTCGTCGAATAAGCAGTCGTGGACAAAAAGCGACGGCATTCCGAGGGCGTACTGGTCTATCCTTGGGTAAGGTAGGCCTTAAATAATACAGAACCTGTGAAGATGCCGTGACTTGGCGATGGAGGCCGCCAACAATTACGCTTCCCATCACCCGGAGGAGAGGGCAGCAGCTCTTCTTCACATGAGTGAAGGTGGAGACCACAGTGGTCGGTACAGCGACACTCATTTCACTACAGGCGTGGTAACATTTACTTTAACGGCTGTAGTACTGCGATGTGGAAGGCAAGGGGAAACCACCACATTATTATCCCGAGGAGTCGCAGCTACTCCACTCTTTTCTTTCTTATCAAGACGTGATGGCACCCTCTCGAGTAAAATATTCCGGAGGTAAAATAGTCCCCCATTCGGATCTCCGGGCGGGGACTACCCGAGAGAGTACATAAGTCAAGTGTGATACTCATTTTAGGGTAGGAACGTGGAACGTGCGATCACTTCGGACCTGCGGAAGACTGGAGAACCTGAAGGTGGAAATGCGGAGAATGGACCTCAATGTATTGGGAATCAGTGAAATGAGATGGCCCGAAGAAGGAGACTTTTGGAGTGGAAGTTATAGAATTATTCACACCGGATAACTGAATGGTAACGCTGGAGTAGGCATAATGCTAAGGAAGAGTGCGGGACTGCGTGTGAAGAGCTTCCTGCAATACAGTGAAAGGATTGTAATTGTTAAAATTGAAACTAAGCCTACAGATACCATTGTGGTGCAAGTTTACATGCCTACGTCGGACTACGAAGATGAAGAAGTGGAAGACGTCTACGAAGATATCACTGAAGTAATAAAACAGGTAAGAGGAGAAGAAAACCTAATTATTTTAGGAGACTGGAACGCTGTCGTCGGCGAAGGACAAGATGGAAGAATAACTGGAAAATATGGATTGGGAAACCGAAACGAAAGAGGAGAAAGACTGCTGGAGTTCTGCGCACAACATAAGTTAGTGGTTACTAACACATTGTTTAAAAATCACAACCGAAGAAAATATACATGGAAGATGCCAGGAGACAGAGGAAGATTTCAAATAGACTACATTTTAGTGAAGCAGAGGTTCAGGAATCAGGTGAAAAGCTACCCGGGTGCAGACATCGACAGCGACCATAATTTAGTGATGATGAAATGCCATCTAAAATTCAAGAGATTGAAGAAAAATGTAAAGAACATTTGGCAAGTAGAAAAACTAAAGGAGACTCAAAATCAGCTGGAATTTCAAAAAGCAGTAGAAAACAACATAGGAGAGGACCTGACAGAGAAACCAGTAGAAGAGCGTTGGGAAAACATTAAATGTGGACTACAAAAAGCCGCAAAAGAAGTTCTTGGAAGAAGAAAAGTCCATGGATCACGGAAGAAGTCTTAGTGCTGATTGAAGAAAGAAGAAAGTACAAAAATGTGAAAACTGAAGAAGGGCAGCTTTGCTACAAAAGAATAAGGAACGAAGTAAGTCGCAAAGCCAGGAAAGCTAGAGAAATGTGGATGAACAATCTGTGCGAAAATGTACAAAACAACCTTACCATTGGAAAGGTGGAAGCTGCCTATAGGATAGTGAGGAACCACTTCAAGGAACGGAGCGCAAGATGCAATGCTATAAGAGACGAGAATGGAGAAATTTTGACTGAAAATGAAGACAAAGTGAAGAGATGGAAAGAATATCTGGAAGAGTTATACAACGGGAACGACCTCGGCACGAAAGTGATTGAAGAGGAAAGCGAAGTCGAGAAGGATGATATGGGAGCATCAATACTGAGATCGGAATTCGACGCAGCAGTAAGGGACCTTCGGATGAATAAGGCTTCTGGAATTGATGATATACCCGCAGAACTGATAAGGAATGCGGGAGAGAGGACATTGGCCCAACTTTATAATGTCATCTGCGACATGTACTCAACAGGAGAAATACCCAGGGACTTCGAGAAAAACATCATCATTCCTATTCCCAAAAAGAAGAGAGCAGAGAAATGCGAAAATTTTAGGACTATAAGCCTGACGACACATGCATCGAAGATATTGACAAGGATCATCTACAGAAGAATAGAACGAAAAGCAGAGGAGTTCCTGGATGAAGATCAATTCGGATTCAGGAAAAGTAAGGGTACAAGAGAAGCAATATTGGCCCTTGGGCTGCTTATAGAGAAGAGAATGGAGAAGAACAAACCGACCTTCATTGCATTTGTGGATTTAGAGAAGGCTTTTGACAACGTGGTTTGGAATTTAATGCTTGATATTCTGAAAGGAATTGGAGTTTCCTACAATGATCGAAGAATTATCCACAGTTTGTATAAAAACCAAGTAGCTGTGATTAAATCTGGACCCAGCTGTGAAGAAGCAAGAATAAGGAAAGGAGTGAGACAAGGCTGTGCACTGTCTCCCGTAATTTTTAATGTTTACATTGAAAGAGCCATCAATGAAGTCAAGGAGAAGTGTTCTGGAGTGAACATCCACGGAGAAACAATCAGCATTCGCTGATGACAGCTCTCATAGCAGAGACAGAGAAGGAGCTGAATAAGATGCTCACAACCATGGAAAGGGCAATGACCAGACATCAGCTGAAGATCAATAAGAAGAAAACTAAGATATTGGTTTGCAGCAAAAGAGAAGAGGCCAAAACCAACGTTAAACTAGGAAAACAGAAACTGGAAGAGGTGAAAGAGTTCTGTTACCTGGGAAGCAGAGTAACCAACGATGGATGAAGCAAGAAAGAAATAGTGAGTAGAATAGCCCAGGCAAAGAGGGCATTCTATCAAAAGAAGAATCTACTAACAGCTGGAAATACAAGCTTGGAAGTAAGGAAGCAATTCATCAAAACGTATATCAGGAGCATGTTCCTTTATGTCAGTGAGGCATGGACGATGACAGCAGCGGAGAAGAAAAGGGTGGAAGTATTCGAAATATGGTGCTATCGAAGAATGATGAAGATAAAATGGATCGACCGAGTGACAAATGAAGAAGTCCTAAGGAGAGTGGGGGAAAAGAGAAGTCTACTGAAAACTACAAGAAGAAGACGGGACAACCTAATCGGCCATATATTAAGACACGATGAACTGATGAAGACAATCGTCGAGGGAAAAGTGAACGGGAAAAATGGAAGAGACAGGCCTCGTATGAGTTACATGGAGCAGGTCGTAAAGGACGTGAAAGAGAGGAACTACGTTGGTATGAAGAGGTTGGCCGATAGAGGAATCGAGTGGAGGGCTGCGTCAAACCAATCCTAGGATTGTTGACCCTTGATGATGACTGATCTATTTACCAAAAATTATCACCTACAGTCCACTAGCAGTAAACATTAACTCCTCATAATATTGAAAACTTGATAAATTCGAATATCTAAAGGGAAAGCGAACATATATATGGCCCAGTCCATATCGATTCAGGCAGCCAAAGAAAAAATCTTACCTTCATAGTCTCAGATGTTATTGAATTTAACATATGTCAAACTTCAGGACAAAGTAAGTAATACGTGTATTTTAGTTTTGTCCAAAAAAATTTTTGGCCCGAGATACAGTCCACCGAACATGGGCCCGCGAGCGCTATTTTTCAAATGCGATTTTTGACAAAATACTAAAATGCTCATATCTCAGGAACGGTTCAAGATATTTTGCTCCTTTTTGTTTTATTTGAAAGATAATAATTTTGTGATTAAAATGATATCCTTGATTTGAAAATATGTGTCCACATTCTCTTGCTGCAATTTTTTTATTTTATTTTTTTTTATTTAAAAAAATTGTTTTTCTTAAAAACGCCAATCCTAAAAATTTTTATTTTTTTACTGTTTGCCAGTACCATAGAGTACTACAATCCCTGAAAAGGAGAACTTCCACTTTTCAGTTTAACAGGTTTTATAAACAATTCAAAAAATTTCCAAACATTAAGCCAGTTTCCATTACCACATTCTCAGATATTGGTCACATCAAATCAAAATCTCTAGTCTTACTTGACATTTTTTTCTTCTTGAATATGGGTAACAGACACAAGTTTCAAACATCAATAGCTTTCAAAATATATGTGCAGGTTAAAAAATGTACAGGTTCCGAAGCATACTTCTGTGCACTCTGCTTAGAACTAAATTTAGCAATTTAATGAACTAAAAATTTGTTCAATCGCATCAGTATCTTCCTTTGATATTAAGTGATGTCTTCCTGTTGAACCAATAGGAACTGGGGCACCCAAAATCTTCAAAACATCGGGAATTGGAAGTGAGCACTGGTGGTGGTGTTGCTGTCTTTCATCTGGGAATCTATATCTAGCAGCTGGTCCATGTGGCAGCATAAAGTTAACAATGATTTCACTTAACTCACAACTAATATCTATAATCTCTGCAATCCACCAGTCACAGTCATACACACAGGCCACAAACATTCCTTTTTGTAGTTCGTGAATTTGAATATTCTCTGGGCATTTATGAGATCTAGGTTTGACAAATGAAATTTCTTCTTTCTTGCTCTTTAAAGTTCGTGCAATATAAGTTCACCCATCAATTTGAGTCCAGACATGTGTCTTCTGAATTCCTTTCACAGGGGTAGTTTGGTTCGACCATTCTTTTATTTTCTTCTGGCGGAATTCTTTAACTTCCTCTTTGGGCAACAGAATCAGGTTAAACATTGCAAATGAAACAACTGAGTTGGCCCCCCCTTGAGAATGACGCTAGTCGTCGAAATCGATCGGGGAAGTTATAAAGCTGATTGTGGATAGTACAAAGTCGTTTCATTTGCAATGTTTAACGTACGAAACTTCCACAAAGTATCGCCTTCATCCATTAATTCAGAATCAGGTTTATTGATGTGTGTGACTGCACCACTCTTGTAAATTCCTTGGCATTCTGAATTGCAGCTGTACTTGGGCTGGAAAGATTATGTTTTGTTGCATGGTGCTTCAGCAGGTCTCCTACACCATCGCAGGGCCCCTTACCATGTCTAGTAGCAGTGTATACCCACTCCATTGGAACAAGAGACTTTGCAAGTTAAAATAGTTGGAAACGGTTTTTTAAGTGACTAGGGGCACCATCAGAATTATGATCTTTTCTACCTGTGATTGCAGTGGTTGAATAATTTTGTCTATTGCCAACAATGCATGTGCTGAGTCATGTCCTCTGTCATCACTTATAACTGCAACACTTGTGGTCTTGTTCTGAAAATATGTCACTCCTGTAAAAATTGAAACTTGGTCATTACTCCAGTGATATCCTTTAACTTCTTGTGGTAAAACCACAGACCAGTTCTCAGCACAATCAGAGTGAAGCACTAAACATGCAGCCTCTACCCATCCCTTCACTTCTGCAATGTGTTCTTGTTGCAATTTTTTCTTTTCTTCAGATGTTGGTGTATTACTACTTTCACTGTCCACCTCCCAAGTTCGTCTAAGAAGGTATCAATGGCAACATTTTTCTTAATGAGTTTATTTTCTTCCCATGTTGCATATGTAACTTCAGAAGAGTTATCTGCTACACTATCCAGACCAAGTGTCTGTGAGTCGAGTCCTCCCTTTCCAGGGCAGTCACCACAGTCCTGAAATAAACATATCTCTCATCTATGTCACAGACCACTAACGACTTCACATGTCCAACCAAGGTGTCATATGTCATATCTTCAAGTAAGTTCTTCAAAGCTACCACACAGTTCAAAATTTGCACAGTACAAACATAAACAGACATCTCTAGGTGCATGTGGAACAACCCACTTAGGTTGTAATGCATAAAATTTTGATCTTCCAATATGCAATGTTGAATGTTCCTTCTTATATATGGCAAAAGTTTCTTTAATGCTGCGGGTCATGTATCTTTTCATTTTCACCACTTTTTCTCCTGCAACTGTCATAGTCATAATGTCTTTTTTGTTGGCACTCTGGCGAGAACAGTCCCATTTATCTTCCAGATAAAATGACTGTGCAATTTGAACATTTGCTTCATTCACAGGATGACCATAAAATGGATCTGGTTTTCCAAAAACTCCTTTTGCTGACCTCAAATTTCTTGTCTTGTCCACCATGTATTTTGATGCAGATGGAATGTGGTGCGTAATGTGTTTTATTTCATAAAAATCCTTTAATTACTCCGATATCCGCTCAACTTTTAAGATTTTCGAAGAAAAATGAGAGCGGGCGCTTTTTTCGAAATTTGGTCGTGTTTGAGCCTCTGTATCTAAGTAACGGGTAATACCTATGAAAAATGACTTACCATTCCATAATCAGCAATCATTTGTGTGTATATGTGCCAAATTTCAAGACGTTATCTCATAAAAAGCAGTTTTGGACTTTTGTCGGGCGAAATGCGATTTGGCCCCACTGTGCGACGACGCCATACGTGCCGCCGCCGAACAATATGTCGTTGGCTCCTAGATGATATACTGGAGAACTCGCCATTTGCCAGCTAATGCGGTGGAATGTCTTTGTTCGAACTCGCTAGCTCGAAAGCCGCCGGAAAGTCAAGTTCATCTGTCGGCATGTGCGAGTTTGCAACAAAATCGTTCGTTTTTACTGGAGAACTCGGCATTCGCCAGCTGGAGTTTAGTTGGTTCGTCAGTCTTCGAGTTGGTGTGTGCTCAAGAGGTGCCTTTGGTTGGACTGGCGACCGACATCATTTCATTCAAAGGCTCCTTTCACACGAGACGGCGCGAACCCGACCGCCGTGTGCGGCGCACAGTTGTGCAAGATCCCTAATACTTGGTATTTATGAGTCTAGAAAAACTTTCTATATAGAGTTTTTGTGCATATACTTTGAATGCACCGATTGACGACTTCAAAACCATCTTAAGTAAGGACATATCGCTGTTGCTACTCCTCTAGCAGATAAGATAAAATGTTTCACTGGTAACAAGTGCATCATTTGAAAAGGAGAAGGCACAGCTTCACCTTCAATTCTCTCTAATATAACGTGTATTGCCCCGATTCTTTTTCTGAAAAATGGGTTTTGTAACTGAAGGTGAGTGCTATTTAACTGTTTATTAATATATTGCAAATATAATTTGCAAAATTATTTTTTTTACATTATTTATTGTTCAAAAATAAAGAAAATTTTTTGAAATTTCACTTTATATTTTTGCAAAATAATTAATTTGTGAAAATATTAACATCGAATTCGTGTTCAGAGATCGCGAAAACCTTTGTGCTATAATTTTTTACGAAACAAGAATTTTGAGTTTGTGTAAATCCAAGTAATAAAAATATTGCAAATACTTTTGCGAAAAAGGTAATTAGCGAAAATATGAATATAAAATTAGTATTCAGTGACTGAGAAAACATATATTTGTTCACATTAATCATGATGTTTTAAATAGTTAATTTAAGTAAAAAAATTGCAAAAAGTTTTGCGAAAAAATTAGTTTACAAAATTTTTGAATCTAAATTCATATTCAGCGATCTCGAAAACATGTATAGACCAAATTTCATATAAATTGAACATTTTTTAATCCAAAATACTAATTTCTAGGGATCCTGCACCACTGTGCGGCGTGCCGCCATGCATTCCTCAAAAACAGCTGTGAATGTCACGGTAGAGTCCATTTCGAGTACACGGCGTTTTAATTGGTAGTAGGACTTCAATCATGAATGAAGTAGATGAGGTGCTGTGCTTTTAATAATGTGGATATAATAAGGTGGCCAATACCAAGTGAAAAATTAGACAGGACTGGGCATTGAACTATTGACCGTCACGATGACACATCAAGAAGTTAGCCTTTTTGGTCTGGAATTTTAAAATTTTTGTCTTGAAAAGTCTTGAAAAAATCTTGTATTTCTTTTTCATGTATCAGTAGACACCATGTAGAAGGATTCATATTTTTGGATACCACTGTTGGTAAATACTCAATATTTGGTATTTTAATTAACGAAATACTTCATTAAAACATGTCGTAAGTGAAATTTAATTCCAGGAGACGCATTAAATTACTTATTATATATGAAAGGAGACTTATATTGGAGACACCATTTTAAATAACGCTTCACCAGACTCTAGTTCAGGTGTTGGAGTATGGGTATTTGGTTATAACTATAAACCGACTGATTAATTCCAAAACGAAAGTTGGTTTGTATTCATAAAATTTAAGCTGCAAGAAGAAGCAAATGAAATTTTCATTCAATGGATCGTGTATTTGAATGCAATGGAGAGGAAAAATTATTGTATGCCTGACAGAAATATAATCATCCCTTATGGGCCCATTACTCATATTAGATTTCCATAATAATAATTTTCATAGCTTCAAATTAATAGCGCTCATTAAATTGTTCTAGATACTGTTGAAACCAATCTACTACAAACACGTATCCCAAATTATTACCAAGCAAAACTGCATAGAGGTAAAACCAAAATATTTTTGCAATAAGAGGATCGTATAAAACATTGCCCACCTCTCGCATAAAGCGTCTATGCCCTTCCTGCGAAAATCATACTCGACAAGCATTTTGAAAGGATGTGATTTATTCGAAAACGACCATTAGGCTTTTCGTTCATTTATGGAAATATAACTGTGAAAGCCGCAATGAAAGTTAGCCACTCGAAAGTTGAGGGATGCTTTTGTTGTAAGGTCCTGGATAGAAGTAACTGCGAGTACACAAGGGCTTGTGCTAACATAAATTCTCATTCCTTCGAGCGTGTTACGAGACTAGTTCTCTCTCGGATCCCGTAAGGGTATTTTCTAGCTTTTTTCATCCAAAATTGATAAGGTGTGAAGGTAACTTATGTTAAAGAAGTTTAATTCGGAATTAGTGTGCTTTTAGCAAGGGAACTTCTTCAGTTCTTTGATAAAATCTTACCTCTACCCAAACTACAAGCTATCCTAAATTGTGCAAAAGACCTGAGCTGTCGGTTCCCTCCCTCGAATAAGTACTAATACTGCAAGGAAAACTAATGTCATCAAAGACTATTTGAATGCTGGAATATTAAAAGACCACATTAATCAGAAAAATGGCACTATGTCCATCAATATATTCCTGAGAAGAACGTATTTAACAAGTAGGATGAATTATTTCTTGAACTAGAAGGTTTTCATGCTGATTTTGATGCTTGGAGCGAAGGGAAATCTATGGTATTCATGTAAACCAGTAGCCATCGATAAGTACTAGATTTAAGTTGACCAGAATATGCATCTTCAAAGGTAGGTGCAACTTTACCATACTGTCCTGGCTCTGCATCGTCTAGGGTTCCGTTGCCAGAATTGATCTCAGGTCGAAAATGACGAATTTGATAGACATAAATGCACACTTATCCATCAATGAAGAAATACTATCTATCAGAATACTTGGAAAGGAAATAAAAAAAAATTCACCCAGAAGAGTGTTGATCCTACGATCTTCACACTATGCATGTCTAAACACTGATTTATTTAGCTTCTATCACTCCGTGCTGGAACAAAAACCTCGTGACAAGCCCGAAAGAAAAGCCTCAGGTCGAAAGCGTGAACGTGAATTCTTTCAATGCATTCCTGGGGCTTGTGTTCCTGTGGTTGATTTGACTCCAGTTTCGCTAGCCTTGTCGCTTCCACTTTCGACCTTCTCGGCTCTCCGCTACGTAAAACTATTCCAGCAAAGGCCGCAACCAGAACTAGCGAGAGCTTTTGGATTGTGCCAAAGTTAGAGTTTTTCCAACTCGCCCCCATTCAGTGACATAATGGGGCCTGTGGGTGTATAGATACTTTTGCAAATGATACTACTTGTGAGTCCAGTTGAGTGCAAACCCCAGCAGTTCACAATCTTTGGTTTATGTTTCCATGATAGTAATTGAGCGTGGACTGCATTAAAGAAATTTATGTAAAATGAACTGGGCATAGAAAAATTTGATTGTTAAAGGGAGTCCCTGTGTAATTGAGTTTCAATTGCATCCACATTTAAAACGGCTGATATTGTTGTTACATTGGAAGATACCATAATTACTGCTCTATTTTTATTTCAATTGCAGGTTTGGATTGTCAAGTCACTTTTGGTCATCGGGTGAATGAAACAAGATGAGTTTTGGGGCCTCATTTTTGGTGCTCATTATTCTTTGCATCTGCCGTTTCTCCCATGGAGAGCTTTATACCGCTTTGGCTGACATGGAAGAGCTCCTCGAAACAGAAGCAGTGCTAATAAGAACACTAGAAGGGTACATAGATGCCCAAGAAAACAAGCTCAAAGTGTTAAAAAGGTAAGTGTGCTGGAATTGTGAGGTAATTTTCATTGGCTGGAAATATTTTTGGAATTGTACAAGAATATTGCATGAAAGCCATGATTAATTTTAAAGATCTAAGAAAACGTTACTTCTATGTTCCTTTGGTGATTCAGATGCATTTCAAATAAGTTGATAAGTGCTGTAACATGTCTGTGTTACTAAAACCTGAACTGCAAGTCAGTAAGTTTAACAACAAGTGAAATTGAAGCACTCTTATTTGTGCAAACGGTAGGGAATATCGGGGATTTTTGACAGATATGAGGACGAAGATGAGGTGGAAAAAACAGATGAGGAAGGAGGAAAGAATTTATTCAGGGATATGAATAGCCACAGAGAAAACATTGGTACCGTAGGATTAGGAAGCTGTGTATCAGAGGAATGATGCAGAAAATTATTATTATTATTTGTTACGGTAAAGTAACATCCACCTCCGAGTCTCCGGCTGGTATCAGGTTTCGTTGCCGTCATAATTGCCGGAGACTCGAGAGGGGTCGAGCCTAAGGGTAGCCACGTCCGCCACCGTCATCGGATAGGTGGCTGGCTACCCAGCATTAGGGTCATGCGCACGAAGCAGGCGGAGGGACCCGACAAGGACAGCCACTGCATTGCACTTGCAAGTGCATCCGCTCGCACCCTGCACGCTGGGATGCACTTGAGATTTTCAACCAGTGAGCTCTTGACACCACCAAGCACGCCAACGATGAGGACTACCAGTTTCACAGAGCGGCCCGCATACATTTTCCGGAGTTCGCACAGCAGATCTTGATATTTAGTCCTTTTTTCTATCTCCTTCGCTGCCATGTTCGTTTCGGCCGGTGCCGAAAACTCGATCACGAACATGGAATGAGAGAGATAGTCGAGGAGAACGATATCAGGCTTCGTCGCCTCCAATTGCCTGGAGGTGGAGAAGGAATAATTCCACCAGATCTTACACTTATCGTTCTCCACGACGGACTCGATGTCTCCAGGGACGTAAGGCAGCACCGGATTCGCGTCTATGCCGTAATGCTGTCTTAGATGGTAATACAACACCCGCAGAGCTGAGTTGTGCCGGTTTATATATGCGTTCTTTGCATAGAAGCTGCAGCCGGAGAGTAGATGACCTAAAGTCTCCTGGTGCCTTCGGCACGCTCTGCATCTTGTGTCCGTCACGTTTGCCCCAAAGATGCGGCGACGGTACACGATGGTTTTGATGACACCATCTTGGCACCGAGCACGAATCCCTCTGTTTCGGACTTCAGACCTGCGGAGCGCAGGAAGGCGAACGTGAGCTCCTTCGATAGCCCATGCGTTTCCAAGTTTCGATATAAACTTCCATGCATGGGCTTCTCGGTATGCTTGCGGAACAGGGTCTTTTGCTCCGCATTCTTTATTTCGAGCTTTAACACGTCCGCCTTCAGCGACAAGATTGATTTGTCGTACGCCTCTCCGCTGGAAGGTAGCTCCAAGTCCAAACCGAGGCCGTCTGCTGCCCTTTTCGCCGCCTGAAATAGGAACGCCCCTTTGCAGACACTCTCGTGTTTCTTTACGAGCAGCATCACAGCTCCGTGCTGTGGAACACGCGGCACGCCGTATTGAGGGCTACTCTGTCATGAAGGCACTCCAGGCTTATCAGCCCTCTACCACCTAGCTTTCTCGAGAGATACAATCTGGCGACGGAAGACTTTGGATGAAGACTATGATAGATGGTCATCATTTTCCTTGTTCCCGTGTCGAGGTTTTCGCGGCTCGTTGACATTCCATTCAATGCAACCGAAGGTGTAGAGCAGTGTCGGAACCACGAAGGTTTTGGTCGCAAGAGCCTTGTTCTTGCCAGACAGGTCAGAGCTCCAGATTCGCCTGAGAGTCTGCCTGTATTTGGCTGTAAGCCACTGGTTCACGGCTTAGAGAGCTTCACTGCTCTCACCTCCTGCAACCGGCGCTGGGGATGCCGAGATATTCATACGCTTCGTCTTCATCAAGATGACGAATAGCGTTTCCGTCAACGAGCTGCACGTCTTCCTGGTCTTCCGAAATCTTTCCTTTCGCCAGATGGATGGTCGCGCACTTGTTCAATCCGAATTCCATCCCTACTAGTATATCCTCACTGTATCTGCGTACGGTGTCCAACGCCAAGCGCAGGTCTTTCGCGCTTGAAGCATAAATCTTCAGGTCATCCATGTAAATAAGATGGATGACCTTAAGCTACGTTTTCATGTGGGCGTTTTTGCGTTGACGCACACTGCGCCACCAATCAGAAGCGAGCACGCCAACGCAGCCTGCGTTGCCGTCGGAGTTGGTCAACTTTCATCTTTCTGCGTTGACGCAGCTGCGTCAGAGCGAGGAACAACGCATTCTGCCTGTCATTTGTTCGTCACGTGATTCTTTCGCTACGAACCACGGTTTACCACCGTCATATGTTTTGGTGCGTTGCTGCTGGCGCTGCCGGTAACATGAAAACAGGGTATTCTCCTGACGCACAACGCAGCGTCAACGCAACGCAAAGACGGCCACATGAAAACGTAGCTTTATACTCCCTTTTTGACGGGACACCGCACATGTATGAGTTACTTCGACCCAACTGAACGGACAATGGGAGGAGAGATAAACAGAACAGGAGGGGACTAAGGCTATCGCCTTGAAAAACGCTAAGGTGGTATGTTACCAAATCCGTGTAGACGGTCTTCTTGCCAGATGGTATGGCGAAGCGCGTCTTCCACAGTGGCAACAGGCGTTCGATGCAGGACACAACCTCTGGGTGGAATTCATGTACCTCAGCATTGCTATAATCAAATAAAATAAAATTCTCCAATGGCCGTAAAATTGGCAACCCTCGTCAGGGACAATTGCTGTGTTGCTTTGCGGGAGGGTCAATTCCACAGCACTGACCAGCCACAGCCTCTCAACCAGAAAACCCTCCTGTGGTGGTTGACGGGAATGTTACTTCCTCGTCAGTGACACAACCACAGACACACACTCAACCCAAATGTGATCCTTCACGTGGCTGATGGGACCCTGGTCAGGATGCCTACGTTATGAACGCAAACACACTCACAAGCATTCAGAAAAAACACTCACTCACACACACTCAAATGGGCCTCACACCTACTGGAGGTGGTTGTGTCACTGACGGTTGCTAGGGTCACCGGAATGGTTGCCTCTAATTCTTTGTTGTTATTCTATCGATTTCTTTTTTATTGGTATTTAGTACATCTTTCTTTAAATGTGGTTAAAGTAACTTTTGCAATCAAGTTTCGTCTTCTCCACATCATATTTTGATGTTTCAGTTGCTCTTTTAGGTTCATTGTATCCTCATCATATGCTTGGCATTCTGATGCCAGGCATCCTCTCTCAAATCCTTTGCACCATTTTTGCACCTTGGGTCTTCTTTTAATCCCAGTTGATTTAGTTTTTCAGAGAAATCTCCGTGTCCTGTTAGAAATTGAGAAACATAACAGTCCAGATTTAAGTATTGCATCTTCAATCTTTCATAAACGTTTGGAAAATATTTACATGATTTTCTTCCGTTAATTGATTTGTCCCATCTTTTCTGCCATTTTTCCAATATTGTCTGTCGTATTTCTTTCCTTTAATCCTTTGTGTCCTGGTTATTTTGTTTTGATTTATATACTTTTATTTTCTCTTCTATTGCCATATCTGCCGGTGTATTCCCGGATAGCACACATAAGGCATCAGTTGAAACGGTGCGGGAACTCTTTGTGATTATTAATAGAGCTATTCTTTGTGTCTTAGTTAATTTAAGACGGCGGCTACTCTTTCTCTGGTTAACTTCATCACCCCATGCTTCACTGCCATATGTTATCATTGGCTATCGCTAGTCCCGTATATAATATCTGATTTAATGTCATAAGATTTGTTGTCTTTTGCCAATTGAGCTAATGGCAAAAGGGTCTCTTTTACTTTATTGATTACTTGAGGGCAGTGACCGGAGAAGTTTAATTGCTCCCCAACCAAAACTCCCAAATGCTTCACATTTGACTGGTATTCTATATTAGTCCCGTCCATTTTAATTATTGGGTTTCTTTTTAGTTTTCCTTTGGGTAATGTCATGAGGGTCTTTGTTATAGAAAATTGCAGTTTCCTGTCGCTACCCCATGCTGCTATTTTCTTTATCGCTGCTTCTCCTTTTGTTTCTATGTCTCTTCTGCTGTTTCCTCTAATCAATAACAGCCCATCGTCTACATATGCTGAGACGGTTACACCTTCTCCGAGATTTAATTGGAGTAGATCGTTGATTAGGATATTCCACAGGGTTGGTCCTAAGACAGAGCCCTGTGGACAACCCTTTATCAAAATCTTCGAAACGAGATTTCCTTCCATGTCCAGGATAGCCTCCCTTCCTCTGAAGTAATCTTCAATTACTCTAAACACATTTGATTGACACTTCATATTTATTAGTTGCTTTAATATGCATGGCCACCATGCATTATCAAAAGCACCTGCAATATCCAGGCTAATTCCCAGTACATAGTTTTCCACTGACATTTCTATTAACAGGTAATTTATTACCTCTACAGTTCCTCGTCCAGCTACGAAGCCAAGTTGCCTCTTACTTATACATGTATATCCTTTTCTTTCCATGTGTATATTTATTCTGTTTGTGATTAGTCTTTCTGCTACTTTGCCTAGGACTGGTAGCAGAGTAATTGGTCGATATGATTTCGGTCGTTTTAAATATTTTGCAGGCTTAGGGAAAAGTTTCACAATGCCTTTTTTCCATCCCTTTGGAAAAATTCCATTATCCAGCATATTGTTCACTATGTCATTAATTTGGCTTTTTATTGCAGAATAAGCTCTTTTTAATATTTCTGCTTTTAATCCATCGAAACCTGGTGCTTTTCCATCCTTCATGCTCATGACAGCTGCTCTAACTTCAAGTGATGTAAATGGTTTTTGGTTTTCATTATGCGTTGAATCATTTGGCAACAGCGTTTCTAACAGTAGTTCTGCAGTCTCAATTCTATCTTGTGTAAATCCACCTCGTGGGTGTTCCAATGTTACAGGAGTCATGTTTTTGACTTTTCCCCGTAGCAATTTAGATATGCCAGTCCCCAGGGATCGTCAGCCCCGCTTTGTATCAGGGTTTCCCAAGCCTCGCTCTTTGCACTTCTCATTTGTTTGATATACAGATTCCTTTTTTCCACATATTTTTTGCTGTAACTCATTTTTACTTTCGAGGTTATATTTCCTTCATCTGCTTATTTTTTTCTTAATTTATCTCGTTTCTACCCTGAGTTTCATTAATTCATCATACCACCAGGGTACTTATTTCTCCCTGCCAGTTCCTCTAGGGATTGCTTTTTCACAGGCAGATGTGATTGCCTTCATTATGGTGTCCAAATTGCTTTCTTGGTTGGTGTCTTCTTTCAGTGCTTCATCAAACCGCTTCCAGTTCGCCTCCCGTACATGAAATTTTCCGATGATTAAATTATTCTTCTTTGCAGTCTTTGGAGCATCTGTTTGTATTTCTGTACATATCAGTCGATGATCACTGATAGATTCCTCTAGAATGTTCCATTCTATTTTCTCACTTATATTTTTGGTTAGGGTGACATCAATATTGGTTTTATTCCCAGATAAACTTTTGAAAGTGGTTAGAGTGGACCACTTATTTTGTATCGTTAGGTCACTGGCCAAAATCATGTCTTCCAATCTCTGTCCCCTTTCATCAGTAGTTGAACTGTGCCATAGACTTGATTTTGCATTGGCGTCGACTCCGAGCAGTATCTTCTCCCGCTCATTACCATTTATTATTCTTTGTGTGAGATCTATATATTTTGATATGTTTTCCGGAAATTGGACACGATTATAATAGGTGCTTTCAGTTCTATTCTGACAGTTACAGTATTACTATTTGTGTATTGGGTAAGAATAATGGTTTTATACTTTAGATTAAGTTCAATAATACAGCTCCATAACGATTCAGCTGTATTGTCATAAAAGGTCTTTGCTCCAGGTATTATTCAATTTCCACTCTATGGTTCTAAGCCTTTCAGTCTCAAATTCTCTTTGTTTTTTGTACGCTGGACACTCCCTATCACCGGTACGGTGATCATTTCTTTTTCCATCTTGTGTGCATTGCACACACTTAGGTCGTTCTTCCTTTTTAGTACAGTTATCATACCTGTGTTTTTCTGCACAGTGAGGACATACGTCCTCCCTCTTACATATTGGACCTCTGTGACCATAGCTCTGACATTTGTAACATCTCATTGCACTTATAAAATCTTTTATTCGACAACTGTTGTCCCAATCCAGGAAAACCCTTTTCTCTTTTTCTTAAAACATCCCTGGGCCCGTATTCTGTAACTCGTCGTCACCGGTGATGAGCCTTCACAGGTGATGAGCATCACCTATCACCGCTCTTCCAATTCTGTAACGCGACGAGGTGATGGTCTTCACCCCAAACAGGGTGATATCACATCACCACCTCAATAGCCGCACTTATCACCCCCTAAATATATTGGGGTTCCGCCACTATGTTAGCGAGAAACAAACATCGTGCGTTAATTACGAACGTTAATGTAGGGACTCTGACGCAATTTAAACGGAAAAAATAACACGTGCATATAATAACAATAATTACAATAGTGTATTAATTGTCATACAACTCTAAATCAATGTGTTTTGACGTAAGTGAGAAACGACCTGTGGCAACCTATCCCAAATTTTGCATACCATCCAACATTTCAGGGGCAAAAAGACATACGTACAAGCATTGAAATAAATATTTATAAAATTGCTAAAACAATGGCAGAGCAATAAAAACATCTCTAATTTACTTAGAAAAGTCAAAAATGTTTCTATGAGTATCGTGATAAATTTGTATGGACACCAAAATACATAATTGTGGACAACGAAATAGAACCAATTAATTTCACTTCGACGAGTAATTATGTGTTTGTTTAAATTATTACAAATATATTGGGTACGATTTTACGATCGAGGAATAACACACGTCTATATGGTTCTGATAGACTGTATTCAAGTTCTGTTAACCAAGCCAACAATTACATCTCCAAGTTAGTATACGTACACAAACAAGATTAAATTCAGAGTATTTGCTCAATATTTTAACACAAACAATTTGAGCAATTAAGAATTTTTTCGGTTGCTCGTCATATATTTACGTTTGTTTTTCGCAGCTCGCTTTCTATAGACTTGTACGATGATGATCTGCATATTTATTACGCGAATGACAGTCCCGTGTACATTTGTCATTCTTCGCAAACAAGTGAAAAACACCATTTACGCTGTTCATGATTGATATTGTGGAAGTTGAAAATAGGAAATTAATCACATTAACCGTCTTCGCCGTGGTTTATTCATGTATCACGATAGAATGCTGTTCATGTGCAGTAAAATGAAGTAATCTATTGTTCACTTCGTAATATTAATCCTACTGTTAATAATCACCTAGCTGAGTTATTAGAACATCATAATAAATATTATCAAAGATATCATTTCTCGAGAAACCATTACTACAAGCATGAACATACATGATCGTGACTACAAGCATTTAATTTGCACATTACTTGCCTGCCTTGCGGTCATGTGATACAACTGGCTCTCTTTATTGGCTATCTCATTTTACCAGAACTAGACGGCGCAATTTTTCATAGCACTCCTCATCACCGGGTGAAGAAACTTCACCACCCGGTTACAGAAACGGAAACGTCAAGGACGGGTGAAGTTTTTCGGTGATGTCAATCACCGGTGATAGATATCACCCAAGTTACAGAATACGGCCCCTTATATCCATATGGCATCCCATTTCCCAATGTTCTTTAGTTGCATCGGATTTATGTTTAACCCTTCCAGCCGGTCAATGTATTTAAATAGCCAGGCCCTACTCGCGGTAGTTGAATTTACAAAAAATCTCATTTTGTGCACCTTTGCAAACATTTATTTTTATCAATTATAGTAACGTAAAAATTTAGTATGATGTACCACAATGTTGTACTTATGTAATAAAAATTTTACTTACGTCTTTCCGTATAATTTTGTTTGTTTATTCACTTAGAATTGGCAAACATGAGTCCTAAAAGTTAACTTTGGTGTGATAAATGTTGAAGCATTCCTCTAAACATAAGCCAGCATTGCAGTCAGGGCACCAGTGTTTCCCTCCTTTTGCCTTGAGCACACGTGGCATCTTCTCGGAGGCCCTTCTTCCCGGTAGGTGTTATGTTTTCAATGAAATGCCTCTCGACGAAACGGCGTGCTGACGGATTTGTGGGAGGTCTCCTAGTGGTCCATGTATTTCAGCTAGCTCCGTATTTTTTTCAAAGAGCTGCTGAATCAGCTGAAGACGAAAGTTTAGATGGTCTACCTTATTTTGACCAGTATTGAATCTTACTAATGCGTTGTGAACCGAAACATTCAATAACCTTCGGAGTACCTTGTGGAGTAGCTGGATTAGCTTCGTTGAATGGCTTCGTGGTCTCGTAGATATCCTTCGAGAAACGTTCCACCTCCGGGACAGTTGGTGGTGTTTGGGCAACAGGTGGAGGGGGTCGGAAGAGGCGGGACGGCTGAAAGGAGAAGGTGGAGTTCTCTTTCCTGGCGTTGGTCCTCTTGACCAACTTCTTCCTCGCCGTTGTAAGTGCCCGCACTCTATCCACCTCGTGCTGCTTAAGGATAAGCAGCACTCTTTTGTTCAGTGTGTGGTGTGCTCTCCGGATTGCACGCGCAATGCACTTGACCTTCGGTGTAAAGGCCCGACCGGAGGAAAGGAAGTCCAACACACACTGATATCTCGACACCTGTTGTCTGGCCAGAGTGATTTTGGCATTAAGCTGTTTCAGCCTGTATGCTGCTTTCGTCTCCCAAGTGGCAGACACTGGGCGAGAAGCCAATAATGTGGCAGCAGAATATACCACGCAGTGTATTTTCCAGAGGCTGGACGTTTCCGTCAAGACCAATTCTACGATGCCATTCAACTGGGGCAGCTGTTGGTGATGGTGGTTGGCAGATGGATGTTTCTCTGCCTGGTAGTCGTCTCATCGTAGTTTATCGTGCTTTCCAACCGCTTAAACAGATCAGTCAGCCTTCAGCTTGTCTCCCTTCACCGAAAAATTGGTGGTGAGTAGTATAAAAATGGGGTTTTCAGCACAAATAATTTATGCATACGACTCCCACATTCCGATCGCACCCCACCCCTACCCACCCCCACCATGATTGCCGACACATATGCCAAGGACATCAACATCATGAGCGCGCGTGTCGGAAGGTCTTCCTTGGCAGTCCATTCGCCTTTCACTTCCGCGCACTCGTCGAGGAGACACCTGCTTTTGGAAGACATTCAGATCATTTCCGCATTCCTTCCCACAGCTGCATTCGCTTGCAACATTACGATGCTGGATCGCTCCCAACAGAATTTTTTTTACTACTTATAGTTTTGGTTTCAAAGCCGAAATAATTTTTGTTTGGGACCTCCACAGTGCCCGCCTTCGATCGTCGATGTTTTTCACGGGGATACCCTTTGAGGGTACACTATGGTTAGGAAAACTTTTTGGCCTCGACACCCCCATATACCCCCCATAGGGAGGTTGAGAAGTGGAGTGGGCACTCAGTACTACGTACTACGTACTGAATGATTTCCCACATTTTCAACCCGATTGGACCAGCGGTTTTGGCCCTACGAGCCTACGGGCCATTTTACCAAATATTTCGGGGATTTTCTTCTATAACTCCTTAATTTAAAGAGATAAAAATATCATTTAAATTACAAAGTTTATCATTTCTTGACTACGCACCACTTGTTTAAGTAAAATTTACGAAAAGGTATCTGGTTTTGGCCCTATGGGCCATTTTTCCAAAATTTTCGGGAATTGTCTTCCATAACTCCTTAATTTGAAGAGATAAAAATATTTTTTAAATTAGATAGTTTATCATCTCTTGACTACGCACCATTTGAATAAATAAACTTCACGAAAAGGTATCCGGTTTTGGTCCGGTTTTCTTGATATCGTTTTTGATTAATGTAATGGTGGATGGAATGTCTGTTATTGACGAATGACATTAGGTCTGGAAGTCATCCGCGTAGAGTAGTGCATTATAACTTCAGGAAGGTTATTTATATATAGTGAGAACAGCAGGGGACTTAAAACTGAAACTTGGACTACCCCTCTGTGGTTATTATCCAGTTGGAACTACTGTTATTCGACCCTGTGAGTGATTGAGTGCGGTTACTTAGGTAAGACCGAAACCATTTTACCGAACTCGATGAGAAATTATACTTGACAAGCTTAAGGAGTAATATGTCATGGTCTACCATATCAAAGGCTTTAGAGAAGTCAGATAGTATCAGTATTGTGACCTCGCGCCTATCCATTGCTCCTCTAAGTCCTGTTCGGAAGCCGGATTGGCAGGCATTTAGTATTTCGTTATCACAAATATACTTATTCAATTGCTCAAAGACCACTCGTTCGCAATTCTTAGCAAAAGTGCAAAGGATACCTATAGATCTATAATAAGATAAATCAGTAGGCTCAGAGCATTTTGGGATCGGGTGTATTAAGGAGTGCTTCCAGATTTTGGGATACTGCGCAGTTTGCATGGATGAATCTAAGATATTTAAAAGTGTGGTAAGGAAAACCGCGAGGGCATTCTTAATTACTGCGATGTTTAGTTCATGACCTTTAGCATTGGTGGTTGTTGCTACGCATGCTTTAGCAACAGAGGAGACGGATATATGGGTCAAATAGAACTGGTTACCCGAAAAATCAATCGGGGTGTAGTTTTCTAGGACTGGGATGATGTCTGTATCGTTTTTATTACGAGTTTTCCTTAGAAAAATAGTGATTAAGATTATCTAAGTCAATACTAGCAGGAATAATATTTTTTCGGTATTATGCCAAGATTACTAAGTCTTCCACATTGTTCTGGAATCCGTCTACTTTTTTAATAGTGTTTATAAAGTACTCACTTTTGGCTCTGCGAATCATATATCAAACTCGCTCACGCATTTCTTTATATTCCGTATACAAAGCTGGATTCTTGGATCGCCTATACAGTACCTCATTCCTTTTTTTATTTTCACCTTTATTTCGAAAGTAAACCATGGTTTAGGAGGGTGAGTAACACGAACAGTCCTCAGGGGGCATGTGTACTGAGAGTGCTTAGAAGCAAAGAGTTGAGCACCTCAACGTTTTCGTCGATTGTTTGGAGATCTCCTATAACACATACCAGTTAATTTTGCACAGTTCATCGCACATTTTTCCTGGCTGAATGTTTTATAATCTCTAGTAGAGCAAATTTGGCTCAAAAACAGGAGATTTCATTCAAAGGTAATGTATACCTGAGAGAGGTGGGTCAACTGATTGCCCGTGGGACAACACTTTTTTAGATCATCGACAAAAATGAGGTCCAGGGTGGTACTTGTAGTCTATGTATGACAAGTATGCGACATAGGAACACTACTAAGATTGTTGCCCTCGGCAACATTTAAAAGAGGGTCACAGTGCGCATTCTTGTTCGTAATGTCAATGTTAACGTTACCCATTATTACCACATTGTCATACAGTGGAACCTTGTGGACCATTACACTCTCGAAATCAGACAAGTTATATGACTTTGGAGGGTTATAAACCACCCCTATCAGCATATTTGCCGATGAGAGCTAATAATTTCTATGAAGATGTACTCCAGGGTTTATAGGAACCTGGAAATCCTGGAAAAGTCAGGGAATTTAACGTGTGGTCAGGGAAAAATCGCAAAACATTCAAATTTCGGAATTTATCACCTGAAAATGCCAAGAGATCAAAAACTTCGCATAGGAGCGGAGGGAAGGAGGGGACGACTGGCCTTAGGCTGTGGCTTCGCTGTGGAGGAGGCAGCCCAGGGACCCTATTCTGGTTCTTTCTGGCCATAGTCTGCACAATTTGGCGAAGAGATTGGCAAAATGTGTGCGCATCTCATTTTCATTCGCTAGCGATTTTGCCAGGAAAGTTTCGCTTTGTCCCTCTGGTGACAAAAGTTATTCTCAGTCAAATTTGATTTCACTTGGCCAAATTTGTAGAAGGATGTGAGGAGGAAAAAATCAAGATTGATTCAAAAAGCTACTTTAATATGACATCAGGTTTGAAGGAAAAGCCAGGTGCCCTCTTTGCATATATTTTTCTGCAATTGAAACCCTTTCTGAAGGCATATCAATGTAAGTAACCATAATTTTTATTTTGCGGACTTACAAAGTTGTTGATCTCTTATTACTGGAAGTTCATATGATTAATATGAAAATAAACCTACAATTTTTCATAAGTTTAGACTTCTCTGCTTCCTCACTACCATTTTTATCTCTGTAAATGACCGAAATCTTGGAATTTTCAGGCGCTCAAAAGTCAGGGAAAATCAATAATAATGGTCTGGAAATCCTGGAAAAGTCAGGGAAAATGAAAATGAAAACCCCTATAAACCCTGTACTCCATTTTGATTTCAAGAGTGTTGTTCGAGGGACCGACACATTTTGATTTCAAATCTGAATGCACATACAACCCTACTCATCCACTTTTAATTTCTCTGTCGTTCCTTTACAACACGAAGTCGGGAAGTGAAACCACATCTAATTCAACTGAAGGTTTAAGCCACGTCTCACTCACACCGATGACATGAACAACGTTGGTACTGTAATACAGTTTGAAATCTTCAATATGAGCAAGCAGTGACTGTGCGTTAACATGAGATAATTTTATGGTATCGGAGGAGTACAGTTTGGTCTTCCTTCAGAGCATCCAGCTTCTCGTTGACCACTGCAAGCAAGGACCGGAGTTCCAGCGCTGTCATCCCTGGGGTGTCGGGCTGTGCAGAAGATTGGGTCTGCGGAGATTCGGAGACAGCTAGATTTTTGGCATTGCGTTCTCTGATAGGTGTGTCGCCTCGTCGGGTTACTCACTCCCTTTCCCGGCAAGGTTCACAGATTCATGTTTTTTTTTAGAATCTCTAGCGTCTTAATATCATCCTCCGTAATGGACTTACATTGAGGGTGAAAGACAGCTGAGCAGTCTCGGCACCATAAACACACATTTACTGGTTTGTCTCAGTTAATACTTATATAATATGCGACATTTTATAACGTCACACCTAGCACCACCGAGGAAGCTTCTGGTTTCCCTATGAGGAGAGAGCTGGTGCTCCTCTGGCCAAGAACCACTGCTCCGCTCAAGATTAATCTCAGATTTCAGATTGCCATTTTCTCACCCATCACCTCTTGAGTCAATTGAGTCTTATCGTAGGAATATGTTGAAGAACTGTATGATAGCGAAAATAGGCCTAGAAACTTGGACATAGAAGAGGAAAAGGACGTAGATCAGGATGACGTGGGCCCCGGAATACTGGATACTGAGATAGAGAAGGCACTGCGAGAAATGAAGGCAGGTAAAGCGGTGGGGGTAGATAACATCCCAGCTGAGCTTCTGAAAAACCTAGGAAAAGGGGGAAGGGACAGATTTAATGAACTTGTTCGTAGAATATACGAGGAGGGGGCTTGGCCGGAGGATTTTGTAAAAACCGTGCTGATACCTATACCGAAAAAGAGGGTGACAAAGGAATGTGAAGACTATAGAACGATAAGTTTGATTTCTCATGCGGCAAAGGTAGTGCTCAGAATCATCAATAGGAGAATGGAAAAGAGAGCAAACGAATTCCTAGGCGAGGGTCAGTTTGGATTTCGGAAGGGGAGGGCTACTCGGGATGCGATTGCAGTGATGAGAATACTAGTGGAAAGAAATCTAGAATACAATCATCACGTATTCGCGTGCTTTGTTGATTTCGAAAAGGCGTTCGACAGAGTGAGGTGGGACAAGTTAATGGAAATATTGCGGAAGATAGGAGTAGACTGGAGAGACAGGAGACTGATCCGGAATTCATACATGGCGCAGAAGGCGCAAGTGAGAGTAGCCGATGGAGAATCGGATTGGGCAACAATAGGGAGGGGAGTTAGGCAGGGCTGTCCTATATCGCCGGTACTTTTTAACATATACTCGGAGGAAATGGTGAGAGAGGCTTGGGATGAGCTGGAGGCTGGAGTAAAGGTCGGGGGGAAATTGATAAAATCAGTGAGGTTTGCGGATGACCAAGCGCTAGACAGCCAGTCTGCCCGTGGCTTGCAAAAAATGCTGGATGCGTTGCAGGGACAGTGCGAAAGATACGGTATGAAGATAAACCAGAAGAAAACGAAAGTAATGCGGCTTTCAAGAACAAAAAGGGTCAGTATAACGATAAAAGTAGGAGGTCAGAAGCTAGAGCAGGTAGAGCAATTTAACTATCTAGGTAGTGTGTTAGAAGAAAAAGGGTATAGCAGCATTGAAGTGAGAAGGAGAATTGCATTGGGAAAAGAAGCTTTTACTCGTAGGCGTGAACTAATGACAGGGGCGTTGAGTAGGGAAGTGAAGAAAAGACTAGTGAAAAGTTTAATATGGAGCGTTGCACTATATGGGGCGGAAACGTGGGCTTTGCGAAAAGAAGATGAAAATAGACTTAGGGCTTTTGAAATGTGGGTGTGGAGAAGGATGGAGAAAATAAAGTGGGTCGAAAGGAAAACGAACGACGAAGTGCTGGAATTGGTAGGAGAGGAAAGAAATTTGATAGATGAAATTAGGAGAAGGCAGAAGGTGTGGATGGAAAAGGTAATAAAAGGAGATGGTGTATTGAAGGATGTGATTGAGGGAATTGCGTTGGATAAGCGGGGAAGAGGGAGGAGAAGAACGGGTAGCTTGGATGGAATGATGGGTGGCAGGAGGTATGAGGGGCTGAAGAGGGACATCGTGTAGGGGGTGGGAAGAATTAAATGTCCATTCAAACCTACCTTCACCGGTAGAATACTTATAATAATAATACCATTTCCCGCGCGCTATCAGCCGTATGCCACTTCATCCCTCGAGTTCGGCTGCTCGGGAAGTCGAGCGCTTTCGAGTATAGGCCCCCTGAAGTCCGTCACCCGTCCCCCCCTCCCCTTCCTCACCACAGACCAACGCTCAGCTCAAAATTCCCAAACCTCCCCTCACCCCTGCCTTCAACTCTCACCCCCACCCTTCTAACCCAGGAATAGCAACAATATTCACCCGCCACCCCCACCCTCCTTACGTGACTATAAATATTCTGGCATGTTTAACTTCTATGTTAGTCCTGATGATGCTGCAGTGCAGTGAAACATGTTGACTCCTTTGAAATAAATTTTTATGTGGAATAGTGCAAAGTATCATTCATTCATGTCCTAAATAACAAGCATTAACTCTGTATAATTTTTATTGCAATGTACACAAATCATTTATCTCTCGAAAGGTTTAAAGCCCATTCGTAATATTGAATTTAGTTTGATTATTATTACCACCATCATTGATATTATTATGTATTTCCATTCCTAGATATACCAATAACATAATACCAAAAATGCATTCGAAAAAGTGCATATAATCAGAAATAAAAAATGTAATAGTTTCCAGACTATACATTGCCTGTTCCATAATGTCACGTTTTTTCGCACATACACACACACCTACACCAAATACACGTTTTACACGTTCGCTGGATAACTTTCACTGCCATCCAGTAGCTCTATCGTCCGTGAGAGCATCTTCTCGGTAGGTAAATCGATCAAGATACCCTCAACCTCGAGTGTTAAGCTGTACCAAATCCAAGACCTCACATAAGACACTCTCTTCCAGGTACCTGGCGTTGAAACTTGATAATGCAGGGCATTTATTTCACTGCTGCTACTTCTTGAGATATAGAACGACTGAGTTCGAATGTTAACTACATTCATCAAAAGAACTCGTTCGAGCACGGTATGAAAGCAAAGAGTTCACCGTTCAAGGTGAACTTCCTACTGCTCGCTGCATTACATTTCCGTGTGTATGTGCGTAAGAATAAGCGATAAGATCTGGTCTCTGAAGTATTGATGTTCTCGTAAGTTGATCGCTTACTTTGACTAAACTGCGAGTGATAATAGACACGTTGTTGCTACCGCTTGTATCAATGATTTTAACGTGAATAATAAATGTATTAAATCAATGTTTTCGTGCTCTTATAAATATTGATAAATTAGTGGTATGACAGCAACGGAAGAAAGATTAGTGGGTGTCGTAACAGTGAAGTCTATGCACGGATGAATTGTAATACGAAGAAATCTTGGCTTTATCACAATTTATAGTTGCTTAGTAAGGTGGGGCTTGATGACTTTGCCCAAATGATAGAGACTATTTAAATGATGACCTACAAACAATTGAAAAATGGTGTGATGCATGACAGAATTAAATTTTAAAAAATATGTAGTAATTAATTTTTGGAAAAAGAATTGTTCAACTAGCACTTACAAACGTGGAATCCATCTTGACACATGATCTTTCCTGGGGTAAACACATACGTGAAATTATGGGACAAGCTAATCGTAGACTGGGATTCATCAAAAGAGTACTGGGTAAATGTGACGATCATGTACGATAAATCAGCTACTATTCCCTTGTTAGACCTCATTTGGAATACTCTGCCAGTATATGGGATTCCTACGAAATCGGTCTAAATAATGAACTTGAACGTGTGCAGCGAATATCGGCAGGATTTGTAAAGGGACGATACGAAAACCAAACTAGCGTAACCAGTCTATTAAATGAATAAAAATTGGAATCATTGTCAGAAGGTTGAAATTTAGACTTAAATTCTTAAATAAATTCCAAGATCATATTTTCAATGATGGCGTTAAATATATTTTGCGAACCTCAACTTACTATGGTAGACCATGATTACAAAATCAGATTAGAAGGCTTTGGAAATCGCAAAGTGCTTTTTATACGCCACCTTGTAAGTTATGAAATGCGCTTACTCCCTTTTTTCTAGTTTCATGTACAAAAGGTATATTATTAGCTTTGCTTTGTATTTTTATTGAGATGGGTCGTAACTGGAGTACTTGAAGAAATGTTGAGGTATGACTTATTTTTATATAGCTCCTTCTTAATCATGAAATGCGTAGGTTCTCACCCTCATAGGTTCGATAATAAATAACATGTAGTATTTTGCGTCTAATGTAAGTCGATAATAAACGCTACAGAGCGCGCTTTCCTTGATTCTTCTGCGTTCAATAGCAAATGGGGTATTCGTTACTGGGACTCATCAACTAGTGACGGGAGTAATATGGAGGAGGGACTTCACGGGAGGAATGTGGAGGCGGAGACCTTGGGTTATATGCCCGAACGGTGGGAAAAGAGGGGTGTAGGTCAGTGGTGATGAATGCTTTATTTTTGAATATTGGATTTAACACACTTGCATGGAGGTATTTTAAAATTAAGGACAACGGTTTAAAGCGTACTAATAAAATGATTCTTTTAATGACAACCGATTGCGTAATGAGCAAACAACTATAAAATCGACAATAGTATTGAATGAAGGGCTCATTATTACCCTTTGCGTGGTATTGAACGCACGCATTATTCTACTCTCATAGAATGATTTCTTTAGTCTTTTTCTGCTCTTCATTGAGCTGGGGCCGCAAATAGTCATTTCGGACAAAAACAATACCAATCAAACTTATTGCTTCGCTGAATATCTACGTCAGTATGGATACTTGAACGTAATTGAGAACGAAGGTGTTAACATTGATCCAACAGCTTTTAAGGAAGCTCTTAAAATTTTTCAAGAATATTATAATATAACCAAAGATGGTGAATTAAACGAGATGACTCTGAATTTCATCAATAGACCCCGATGCGGCGTTGTCGATGATTCCGGGTTTTCGTTGTCTCATTATAAACGGAATAAAAGTGTTGTGAAATGGCACTACGCCCTGGTGAACAAGACCTACATAGAAGTGGCAAATAGAGCATTTGAAAAATGGAATCAGGCGATGAATTTAAAGTTTGAACAAGATTCTCATAGCCCAGATATTATCATTATGAATACGCGGTACACTCATAAATATTATCATAGAAAAAATTCTGTCCTGCTCCTTTGGCTGGATAAGGAGGTAAATTAGCCCATGCGGATTATCCGACAGGGTATGATTCGCCGTTGGAAATCCACATCGATCAAGATGAAGGATGGTATTTGGGGAAGCATCACGTCGAATTGCCCGATTGGCAAGTTAGTCTATTGGCGGTCCTAATCCACGAGATAGGACACACGCTTGGCATCTGGCATTCCAACGATGAGAACGCTGTGATGTTCGCATATTATAACTATCATAATTACCGACTTACGTTACATGACGATGACATACGAACGGTGCAATACCTCTACGGCGCACATCCAGAAGGTGAGAATAGAGAGAATCTGTCGTAAAAAAGTAATGCACATAGGGAAAATACGGAAAGAGATTGAGGAGGGAACGATGGACCCCTTCAACCGCGAGAGTTGTGTGATATTGAGAGTGTGGATCAATTTCTCGTCGTCAATAATTTGATGTATATTTTTCACGCAAAATGGTTTTGGTACGTGGATATGGAAACAGAAAAAAGAGTCATTTTAGGTCTTCGTCTCATTACAGATTGGCTTCCATTCTTACCTGAAGCAAATTTCAAGTGTTTTGATGCTATTTATCATAGACCCAGTGGAGAAATCGTGATATTTGCTAACGATATGATTTACATGGTGAAATATCCAGTTATGGAATTAGTGTAAACCGTAAATAATATCGGTATCGGTTTACCTCGAGGTGCTAGAGTACAAGCAATAGTTAACACGTACTCGGGTCGTACGTTGATATTTTATGATGGGGAATATATCGTAGAAATGAATGAATGCCGTGTTACGTAAAGATCGGGCTCGACACAAAAAAATATTTCCACAGATACCTTCAGGCATTCATTTAGCATTTAGATACACGAATGGCTTATTGTATTTCTTCCGTGAATAAACCGTATAAGAATACGGTGAATTTAAAAGCACTTTAGTCAGAGCAGGTAAAAATAATCTCAGGTTATTCGACATACCTTGCCCCACTAAATATCCTTCCGATTTATCCATCAGAGCAAACGATTTAAAAAGCTTAGTTTCACGAATGGAAGAGATTCTCTCCAACTAAAGTAATACCCAGTTGACATTTAAAAAATTAGGAGTCGTCTTTAGATAATTTATGGATAATTAGTTCAGCGAGTTGTGCGCTTTCGCTTCCTTAGTAAAGATGTACGTCATTAGTGCCTCCATGTATGGGATAGTTGATAATAGACTAACGTGGTGCGTTCCCATCACGCATCAGTCGTCATGCTGTCGTCATCGCAGGAGCCTCCGCCAGTGAAAAGAAAGAGATCGTCTAGACATCCTCCCGTTCCCCGATCATCTTGTAGCAGCAATAATTTACAGCTTCAAACGGTGTATTATCTGAATGGTGTAAAATCAAAGTGTTTGTGTGGGTTACGATCCCAGCAGAGACTTTGAACCCATAGTGCAATTTAATCAGGCAAATAAGAAAAGTGTAGTTTCACACAGTGAATGGACTAATGTTATAAATTTGGAAAAATCAGTGAGTAATTATCTATATATTGGTTTAAAAGATCAGCTCTCTTCGAATTGCATGTCCTACGCCAATTACTTTGGGAAGCGACAATTGTCTATCAAAAACATTTTATCAATGAGCTCATTTAATCTGAATGTCGATGAATGGGAAACTGTTAAAACTCTCCACTATGATAAATCTATTCCTCCGGAGACTTTCGGGCAGCCGTGATAAGGTTAGGCAACTTCTCGCTACCGGGTTATCTAGCGATAGCACTGAATATGATCTGGAAAGACTGAAATATGAGATGGTGCTCATGTTGAATGGTGTGTCTGGTAATCAATAGGTATAACTTGGTTGTAGTTTGATTGCGTGTGTATGCAAAGGGTTTCTGACCTCTTTAACGAGGTAAAATTCTGCAAGTCAGAAGCTCTTGTAATCTCTTGAATCTCTGGCATTAGGTGTAAAACCTTGTAAGTTTGAGAGATTACACCATAAGTGCCATTATCGAATTTCAAGGATTCACCAAAATTAATGGTGGATACATAGTCAAGGAATTGGCTATTAATGTGCAAACGAAATGTTGCAATACGTGGCTTTTCAAATCGCCAGCAAGATTGCTGTACGCGAAATGCTCGTTTTGGTTAAAAAAACAACTATCATGGTCTGAATGAATACTCTGGGGATGTAGATTATTCGGAACTGGAGAGTATATTATTTAAATATACGAGGGAATATCAGTTTTTATTCACAAAAGGTGCTCAAAAAGCATCCTTCTTGACCAGTCTTCTTCCCAAAGGAATATGTGTGTGCAACTTGGAAATGTGCGGTTGTCCTTCACTTAAGAAATTAGCGAAAAATGAAGACTGTTTTAACGAGTCGCATTCTCAAAATAATCTGCATTGTGCGAGAAAAAATGGCCATAAGCTAGCAGATGGATGTATAAAAAATAAAATAAGTTAAAAATGTAATAAATTTGTTAAACCTATATGCTATGTGTTTTATTTATTGAATAACCCTTCCTCTTAATATTTAGGACAAGGTATTAAGAAATGATAACTAGATGAGAAGGTTTGATTTTTTTATTTAGAACAAAGTATATTCAGTTGGTACAACATTCAGTATAAAAGTATACGTTTCCAAATGCTTCCCTCGTTCTTCGTAAGATGTATGGTAGTTGATTCTAGACTTTTCTCCAGTTGTAAATGTCACAGGTAGGGCGAAATCAAATTGGTCACCATCTGTTGACGTTCTCCCGCCTTTTGAAATAAACTCGGATCCTCCTCCCTTTACGATTACACCCGAACAGGCGCCGTTCTTCTCCTTTATATCGTAGACGTGACACGTGATGGATGGGTCTTGTCTCTCGGCCTTCTCCAGCTTATCCCCCTCGAGTTTCAGAAGCTTGATCGTGGAGACGTGGAAACGCTCCACTTCCTCTGTTCCAGGATTTTCAAACCCTGAGAATACTACACTTTTTCCCTCAATATATATGGATTTGCTCATACGTTTGAACACTGTATAGCATTTTTATGGAATTCTATGCTGAGATTAAGATCGTTCTCTTCGTTGTTGCCCAGTAGCGGTAATGGGAGGAGCACTTCATATATGTTGCTCACTTTATCCTTGAATTTGCGAACGACGAGTTAATGCTTCCTACCAAGCTCAGCTTTCACGGAGAGTAGGGGAGACATCCTCATGTATCGAATATTTGCCAGCTACTGATTACCTTTGGTACCACTTATCGATTATATTACGAAAAAAGAGCTAATCAGCGATCTGAGAGAGGAATTCCACGGCAAGAACCGTTCAGTAGGTCTGGAGTGTATTCTGAGCTCTGATTTGCTGATATCTATGTTCTCACTTTGATCTAGCATCAGCAAAATAAATGGGGGGGGGGGTTTGCATTGCGTTGGGAGCAATCCAGCATCGTAATGTTGCAAGCGAATGCAGCTGTGGGTAGGAATGTGGAAATGATCTGGTCGTCTTCCAAAGGTCTTCCAGGTGTCTCCTCGACGAGTGCGCGGAAGTGAAAGGCGAATGTATTGTCAAGGATCCGACACGCGCGCTCATGATGTTGATGTCCTTGGCATATGTGTCGGCAATCATGAGGGATGGGTGGGGGCGGGTAGGGGTGGGGTGAGATCGGAATGCGGGAGTCGTATGCATAAATTATCTTAACTGAAAACCCCATTTTTATACTACTGCGGTGGCCGCGGCAGTTGGAGTTTCATCCGCCCTAGTAGGAGATGGAGCCTTGGCTGGTGGTGTACTACTCCGACCTTGCAGTTAGGGTGTCATTTTCCTGCGCAGGTGATTGGCGTAGTCGCGCAGATTCTGCTGAGACAGATGGTTATATTCAGGATGCATCTCACACCAGAAAGTGCATCCTCGCCATGTATCCCCTGCGACTTGGCTTACTGGCAGCATGGCAAGCTAGAAGGTCTCCCCTCAGCGTCTCACAAGGGGAGACCACGAACCTTGCTACGCCTTTTTGAATGACATATTTTTTATGATGTTCGGAATGCCGAAGACTGCTAGGAACACGTCGTAGTTTGGTTGAATAGGCTTTAGTTTGGCTGTAATAAATTATTTAAAATTCATTATTTTCAGCGCGCTGAACATAAACTGTAGACAACGCGTCCTCATCAATGGGCCCAATTGGTGCAGTGGTTACGGTCGTCGGCTCCCGTGCCGAAGGTCGTAGGATCTCTTCCTACTATCGGAAGTTTTTTTTTCGTCTCGATTTCATTAATTATCATTTTTTCTATTCTTTTCTATTGCAGCAGGTCTCACCGGACGAAGGTACATTTTTTGACCCTTATCTTCGACATATTTTCTTGACGTCTTATTCCGAACGCGGAAGCATGACATATAGTAGCAACCCTGGGGTTCGCTCACTAATTTACGTGTCCATTGATTATACTGATTAACTTCCTAGTCACCATGGAACACAACGATTTCATATGGCTGTATTCACATTCATGCTTGCGGTCTTAAGGCAGTGAACACCAGCATGCGTAAATTAGATAAAGGAGAACGCGTAGAAAATAATAATTACCTTATTACCAACCGCTCTCATTATAATATAACCGAAAAAGAAATAAAATTACTTGGTATGTAAGTAGTGAAATAAATGTAAATCATATATATCTTATCCACAAAATAGTTATCACACGCCAGTGTCTGAAGGAATAAAAATGACATTTATTTGGGAAGATTCCGGCGATTTTGTGTGTCATTTGAACATATGGAAAAGAAACAACATTTGAAAATTACCTTTCCTTGATATTAACGAAATACACGCTCTAGAGATCATAGAAATTATTCCTTCACCGATGACGAGGTTCCGTTAGTGACCAACCCCCGCGAATGCCGCCCTCCGCCACTTTCCACCGTTCACCAAGGGACCAAAAGATCGCCGCTCACTTTTTTCCAAGCTCCGGTTGTTGGGGTTCTCCTAAGAGTTAGCTGTTTTAAAACCCTCCACTGTCTCCGCCTTCTCCTAATCCTTGACACCCTGGAATTTCATTGTCTTTCCTCCGTTTCCACGGCTTTAGATGGATTCACTTCGGCTACGCATTCGCTCCAGTGAACGCTGTTTATATTTTTTTGGTGACGTGCATAGACAAGTAGTTTTCTTTTTCTAGTTAGCATAGTGTTTTTTCGGGAGTGAAAAGGTGTCCGAGTGACTTATACTAACGAACCTCGACCTGGTGTTAATTTCCTGCCCTCCTAGATAATCAACAGTAAATTGTACTCTAATTCGTGACCTATGGATAAAGCAAGCACATCCAGTGGATAAGATATATAAGATTTACATTTATTTCACTACTTACATACCAAGTAATTTTATTTCTTTTTCGGTTATATTATAATGAGAGCGGTTGGTAATAAGGTAATTATTATTTTCTACGCGTTCTCCTTTATCTAATTTACGCATGCTGGTGTTCACTGCCTTAAGACCGCAAGCATGAATATGAATACAGCCATATGAAATCGTTGTGTTCCATGGTGATTAGGAAGTTAATCAGTATAATCAATGGACACGTAAATTAGTGAGCGAACCCCAGGGTTGCTACTATATGTCATGCTTCCGCGTTCGGAATAAGACGTCAAGAAAATATGTCGAAGATAAGGGTCAAAAAATGTACCTTCGTCCGGTGAGACCTGCTGCAATAGAAAAGAATAGAAAAAATGATAATTAATGAAATCGAGACGAAAAAAAACTTCCGATAGTAGGAAGAGATCCTACGACCTTCGGCACGGAAGTCGACGACCGTAACCAAAGTACCAATTGGGCCCTTTGATGAGGACGCGTTGTCTACAGTTTATGTTCAGCGCGCTGAAAATAATGAATTTTAAATAATTTATTACAGCCAAACTAAAGCCTATTCAACCAAACTACGACGTGTTCCTAGCAGTCTTCGGCATTCCGAACATCATAAAAAATATGTCATTCAAAAAGGCGTAGCAAGGTTCGTGGTCTCCCCTTGTCAGTCCACTCCATGCGAGCTCCCTTTTTTGATGGCATAGATTTGCCACACCCAACTTTACTAGGGCCCTCATCCGAGAAGGGCCGGTTGTGGGTGGCGTTTTCTGAATTCTTTGGAACCCAGTTATTCCGCGAGTGGGGAGGTTAACCCCACAAACAGACGGCCGGCCATTAGCGGGCCGAAGCCGTTACCGGGGACGATGCGAGGAGACCGGTGGTCCGTTTTTGACCCTCTATCCTTTTATTATTGATCTATTATTTTCTTTTAATGATTTGAGAGTTCAGTTTTCAGCACGAAGTAAAAAATCCTGAATTGATCCGGAAAAATTTGTTCAATTTGACAACTTTATATATTTTTAGAAAGTCCCATGCACCAGGCGAATTATTAAAAGGCACAAGTTTCTCAATTATGGCAGTTACATGAAAATTGCTCAATTTCCAATTTTCCTGTTCTGAGACCCCTACTTCGCACTCGGAGTTGCTGAAAATCATCATCGTCCAGCGCAAACGTATGTTATCACCAGATAATGCTAAAACGGCGTAGTTTCTGGAAATAATAGGTAGGAATGCATACTCAAATGAAAGATAAATTTGCATATAAAGACGCATATTTGGCCATAATTTGGCAAATAGAAGGGTACAATCACATCAATAATGATTTTTTAGAATGAAAACACCATTTACGGTGATCAAATTTAACCACCAGTCATTAACATGCGACACAAAACGTGCACTGCAAGATAGACTAAAGTAAAATTTGTAAAAAAAAGTGAACACTTTGTTCATCAATCAGTTTTCTCTATTGGAGAACATTGCTTTGTAAATGATATATAAAAAATATTAAATATACTGCAGATGATTGAGATTTAAGAATAGCATTGATTAAGAACAATAAATGATAGTGACCTGGTGATGAATTAACATCTGCTGCATGCTATGTAGATCTATCAGGATAATAGAGATTAAAATATAAACGGTGAAGTATAATACCATCAGTATCACTTTAACAAGTTGGGGCGTGGATGAATTTCCATACTTGGCACATCTAACATCAATCACATCATCATGCGCTATGTTAAAAGCAGGATACATATTCCAAATTTTACACAACCATTTTTCATCAGTCAATGAGATTACCTACAACTTGGTTTCGAGTTAATTACCAAACAGTCCAATAACACTTGTTGAAAAGCACACACATAATGTGTTGTAAATAACATGTCCCTGATAATGAAATAAGTACACAATTAGATTGCTGATCCTCACCATCAAGCAAATGGCTTCAAATTCCAGATGTGAATAAATAGCAAATAAATCCAGGCTATAACAAGCACAAAACTGATGAGGACAGCGTTAAATGACGTCCAAATTTTTACAATGTTACAGACGCACACAAAAGCACAGATGCAGACTTGCACAGACGCGCACACAAGTTCAGATCCATGGCACAATGAAAATGTTCTTATAGTATCATCACCTCAATGGTTTTTACTGGTACGATTATAATTTTGGCTCAGTGTTCAAACTCTTTGCAAGCACAATAAGCAAACACAAGGCAATGAGAAGTGGAGTATGAATTCTCCCAAATCAGAATAGATTTGGAACCCTTGATGGCATCCAAAGTACAATACAAATACCCAATCTTTATCAGGGCAATCTACACTTGATTCACACAAAAAATCAAAGATTATTATAAACCTCTAGTTTCAGCCGACCGATGAGTTCTGACACAACACTGCTCTTCTTTGATGACCATATATTTCTGTTCTGAGAATCCCAAACATTATAAAAAAAGTAATAGTCATGTGTCTACAATGTTTGGATGGAATTTCATTCTGCACTTATAATATTATAAGTGCAGAATGTAACTTCACTTTACCCTAGAAATTGTTTACACTAGCACATCCAGAAAGTAAAGGATTCCAACAAGCTCATTTACAAACACAGTAGGAACCATAAACAAATATACATCTAAAAATCACCCTAAGAGCCACCTTTCCAGGGTTATTAGCAGAAGCGAAGATTTATGTTATAATACATGCCATCAAAAGGACAGTTAGGTGAAGTTTAACGGGTAAAAGTTAAAATTAGATTGGCTTCGTATCTACGATCGTTTACAAAGTACTGACTTTACAAACCGGGCTTAGTTACGATTACTCTGATGTAGAATAACGGGCCGGATGTTAAGTATAAGATCCTCGGACACTTGGAAAAGTTTATAAAAAAGTGCGCAAAAGCTTTCACAAGATAATGCGGAATTATCACTTGTTTAAATAAGAACGAAGATGAAACAGTAAATTTATTTTACAAGTCTCCTATCAGATACCGAAGTACTTCATCGCATACTAATACTTAATTTCATAAACTGCTATAATTAGATTAGATTATATTATTAGATGACTAACATAACTGACCTCTATTTAGGATGCACACAGTTCAACGTGCAAACATTCTTGAAACACTTCCTACAGCATTCAGCAGTACAGATCGCAAACAAACACAATTAGGTACGGCACCACCTACTGAACCGCTCACGAGGGGCCAGGATATACTTGTGAATGCGATCGCCCACCTCCCCCATCCCCAGGTAGCGGAAAAACTGATAAAAAAATAATAAAATTAGAAAGTAGTATCGGGTGGCAGAACGCAGTCGAAAGTCGCGCCGCCCACTCTGACATAGCTGGCATAGGCAGAGTTGGTTACGCCGTCACTCGGCCAGGGTGCTCTCAGCGGGCCGATGAGGAGAGGTTGGAGGGGAAGCACCCCTCTCGCGGCGTGGGGGGAGGAGGGGCCAGGCAGTGGTGTGAGGTCCCACGAAGCCGATGCTTTCAAGGTCACCAGCTGGGCCGAGGGTTCCGGGGAGGAGGGTTGTCGGAGCAGCTAGCGGCACGCGGAATGGGGCCCCAGACGAAGTCACTCGCTGTGACACTCGCATTCACTAATTAATGTACTTGTAATTTTACTCTGGGTATAAACTGGAAGCACTGGAGTACATACTGTGGAGACAATATGCCTTGTTCCCGTCGCAGAAGAGTGCTGGACGTTGATGTCTCTTCGGTACGGTCTAGGGAGTTGAGTCGTCCAATGTTTCGAATCGGTCATCCGTTGCTTATCTTTGGTGAAGTAGGTGTTGATGAAGCCATTGTGGTTTCTAAGGGTGGAGCAGTAATGATGGCAAGTAGGTTAGTTGTCACTCCGTCTCCCGAATCGCCTTCCGCCGACTCCGACCGGGCCGCTTCCCCGCGGAACGACAATCCGAGTTGACGGTTAGCACAAATTAAGTTGTTTAAACAAAACTATGAGGGTCAAAATATGGCTTGTTTGGTGACACAATGCAGAAAGTGCTTACGCTGACGTGGATTCAGAAATCCAATCAATGGGCGGAAGTTATCACACGAAAAATTCGGGAGCTACGCAGAGAGCGTCCGAACGCCACGGAGTTAAGTAGGTGTGTGTGAAGACCGGGACCTCGAAATCGGTCCTCTGATGACAACTGCCAGTGAAACAGGAATCTTCTTCATTCAATACACCTACCCATACAAGGGTTACACTCAGATCGAAGGCCTCTCGCATCCCAGAAGGGATGTCATCGACTTCTACCGTATCCCCGTCTGGGATTTCATCTGCTTCTATCGCATCACCGTCTGGGGTGTCATTTGCTTCTATCGCATCCCAGTCTGGGGTTTCATCTACTTCTATCGCATCCCCGTCTGGGATGTCATCTGCTTCTATCGGATCCCAGTCAGGGATCTCATCTACTTCTACCGCACCCCCGTCTGGGATCTCATCTACTTCTACCGCACCCCCGTCTGGGATGTCATCTACTTCTACCGTATCCCCGTCTGGGATGTCGTCTGCTTCCGCCGCATCCCCGTCTGTGATGTCGTCTGCTTCTGCCGCATCCCCGTCTGGGATGTCGTCTGCTTCCGCCGCATCCCCGTCTGGGATGTCGTCTGCTTCTGCCGCATCCCCGTCTGGGATGTCGTCTGCTTCTGCCGCATCCCCGACTGGGATGACATCTGCTTCTATCGGATCCCAGTCAGGGATCTCATCTACTTCTACCGCACCCCCGTCTGGGATGTCATCTACTTCTACCGTATCCCCGTCTGGGATTTCATCTGCTTCTATCGCATCACCGTCTGGGATGTCATCTGCTTCTATCGCATCCCAGTCTGGGGTTTCATCTACTTCTATCGCATCCCCGTCTGGGATGTCATCTGCTACTATCGGATCCCAGTCAGGGATCTCATCTACTTCTACCGCACCCCCGTCTGGGATCTCATCTACTTCTACCGCACCCCCGTCTGGGATGTCATCTACTTCTACCGTATCCCCGTCTGGGATGTCGTCTGCTTCCGCCGCATCCCCGTCTGGGATGTCGTCTGCTTCTGCCGCATCCCCGTCTGGGATGACATCTGCTTCTATCGGATCCCAGTCAGGGATCTCATCTACTTCTACCGCACCCCCGTCTGGGATGACATCTACTTCTACCGTATCCCCGTCTGGGATGTCGTCTGCTTCTGCCGTATCCCCGTCTGGGATTTCATCTGCTTCTGCCGCATGCCCGTCTGGGATGTCGTCTGCTTCTGCCGCACCCCGTCTGGGATGTCGTCTGCTTCTATCGCATCCCAGTCTGGGATCTCATCTACTTCTATCGCACCCCCGTCTGGGATGTCATCTACTTCTACCGTATCCCCGTCTGGGATATCATCTGCTTCTGCCGTATCCCCGTCTGGGATTTCATCTGCTTCTGCCGCATCCCCGTCTGGGATGTCGTCTGCTTCTGCCGCACCCCGTCTGGGATGTCGTCTGCTTCTATCGCATCCCAGTCTGGGATTTCATCTCCTTCTATCGCATCCCCGTCTGGGGTTTCATCTGCTTCTATCGCATCCCAGTCTGGGATCTCATCTACTTCTATCGCACCCCCGTCTGGGATGTCATCTACTTCTACCATATCCCCGTCTGGGATGTCATCTGCTTCTGCCGTATCCCCGTCTGGGATTTCATCTGCTTCTGCCGCATCCCCGTCTGGGATGTCGTCTGCTTCTGCCGCATCCCCGTCTGGGATGTCATCTGCTTCTATCGCATCCCAGTCTGGGATTTCATCTCCTTCTATCGCATCCCCGTCTGGGGTTTCATCTGCTTCTATCGCATCCCAGTCTGGGATCTCATCTACTTCTATCGCACCCCCGTCTGGGAAGTCATCTACTTCTACCATATCCCCGTCTGGGATGTCATCTGCTTCTGCCGTATCCCCGTCTGGGATTTCATCTGCTTCTGCCGCATCCCCGTCTGGGATGTCGTCTGCTTCTATCGCATCCCAGTCTGGGATTTCATCTCCTTCTATCGCATCCCCGTCTGGGGTTTCATCTGCTTCTATCGCATCCCATTCTGGGATCTCATCTACTTCTATCGCACCCCCGTCTGGGATGTCATCTACTTCTACCATATCCCCGTCTGGGATGTCATCTGCTTCTGCCGTATTCCCGTCTGGGATTTCATCTGCTTCTGCCGCATCCCCGTCTAATATGTCGTCTGCTTCTGCCGCATCCCCGTCTGGGATCTCATCTACTTCTATCGCACCCCCGTCTGGGATGTCATCTACTTCTACCGTATCCCCGTCTGGGATGTCGTCTGCTTCTGCCGCATCCCCGTCTGTGATGTCGTCTGCTTCTGCCGCATCCCCGTCTGGGATGTCATCTGCTTCTATCGCATCCCAGTCTGGGATATCATCTGCTTCTATCGCATCCCCGTCTGGGATGTCATCTGCTTCCGCCGCATCCCCGTCTGTGATGTCGTCTGCTTCTGCCGCATCCCCGTCTGGGATGTCGTCTGCTTCCGCCGCATCCCCGTCTGGGATGTCGTCTGCTTCTGCCGCATCCCCGTCTGGGATGTCGTCTGCTTCTGCCGCATCCCCGACTGGGATGTCATCTGCTTCTATCGCATCCCCGTCTGGGATGTCATCTGCTTCTATCGCATCCCAGTCTGGGATGTCATCTGCTTCTATCGCATCCCCGTCTGGGATGTCATCTGCTTCTATCGCATCCCAGTCTGGGATTTCATCTCCTTCTATCGCATCCCCGTCTGGGATGTCATCTGCTTCTATCGCATCCCAGTCTGGGATTTCATCTGCTTCTATCGCATCCCCATCTGGGGTATCATCGGCTTCTATCGCATCCCAGTCTGGGATCTCGTCTACTTCTATCGCACCCCCGTCTGGGATGTCATCTGCTTCTGCCGCATCCCCGTCTGGGATGTCATCTACTTCTACCGTATCCCCGTCTGGGATGTCGTCCGCTTCTGCCGCATCCCCGTCTGGGATGTCGTCAGCTTCTGCCGCATCACCGTCTGGGATGTCGTCCGCTTCTGTCGCATCACCGTCTGGGATGTCGTCCGCTTCTGTCGCATCCCCGTCTGGGATGTCGTATGCTTCTGCCGCATCCCCGTCTGTGATGTCGTCTCCTTCTGCCGCATCCCAGTCTGGGATGTCGTCTCCGTGTACCGCATCCCCGTCTGGGATGTCATCTGCTTCTACCGCATCCCCGTCTGGGATGTCTTCTGCTTCTGCCGCCTCCCCGTCTGGGATGTCGTCCGCTTCTGTCGCATCCCCGTCTGGGATGTCGTCTCCGTCTACCGCATCCCCGTCTGGGATGTCATCTACTTCTACCGTATCCCCGTCTGGGATGTCGTCAGCTTCTGCCGCATCACCGTCTGGGATGTCGTCCGCTTCTGTCGCATCACCGTCTGGGATGTCGTCCGCTTCTGTCGCATCCCCGTCTGGGATGTCGTCTGCTTCTGCCGCATCCCCGTCTGTGATGTCGTCTCCTTCTGCCGCATCCCAGTCTGGGATGTCGTCTCCGTCTACCGCATCCCCGTCTGGGATGTCATCTGCTTCTGCCGCATCCCCGTCTGGGATGTCTTCTGCTTCTGCCGCCTCCCCGTCTGGGATATCGTCCGCTTCTGTCGCATCCCCGTCTGGGATGTCGTCTCCGTCTACCGCATCCCCGTCTGGGATGTCATCTACTTCTACCGTATCCCCGTCTGGGATGTCGTCTGCTTCTGCCGCATCCCCGTCTGGGATGTCGTCTGCTTCTGCCGCATCCCCGTCTGGGATGTTGTCCGCTTCTGCCGCATCCCCGTCTGGGATGTCGTCTGCTTCTGCCGCATCCCCGTCTGGGATGTCGTCTGCTTCTGCCGCATCCCCGTCTGTGATGTCGTCTGCTTTTGCCGCATCCCAGTCTGGGATGTCGTCTCCGTCTACCGCATCCCCGTCTGGGATGTCATCTGCTTCTACCGCATCCCCGTCTGGGATGTCATCTGCTTCTACCGTATCCCTGTCTGGGATATCATCTTCTTGTACTGCAACCTCGTCCTCTTAACGGTTCAGACGTCATCTTAGGGGGGAGGGAGGTTGCACCAGGAGATTATTTGGTCATCATTAACCTGAGTGAAAGGTTCGCTGCGTTCTCTTTGCTAAAGTAATATCTCTAAGGACCAACCTATCAATAGCATGCATTTCGGAATCAATGTATCGACACTTGAACTTTGGTGTTAAGTTTATCCACCGGCCAGTGGCCGGAGCCTCGCGTTCGACTAATACGAAGTCTCCCGGCGCGTAACTTCTGGGACTCTTGTGTCGCGCATCATACCTGGTTAGTTGGTTATTGAGGGGAGGCGACCGACAGCTGAAATCGTTTGTGCCATTTATAATAGGTGGGTAATTGGGTAATGGCAGGAGTTTCCAGGGAACGGAGGAAGGGCGGAGAGAAACCCTGCGTCGGCATTAGCCTACTCCAAGCCTAAGTCGCCAAGGGAACCACAGCTTAACGTCCCATCCGACAGACGGAGTACTGAACTTGAAATGCCCTCCACTAGACACTGAAGTTGGGACCGGTTTTCCACTGAAAAATCCTCCACTGCCAGGAATCGAACCCGGGCCCTCGGGATGGAGACCCGAGAAATTGAATATATTTGGACTCTTCATGCATTTGAAAGACCTGGTTTGAACATCAAACTCTCTCCCCTTACTCTCATCTTTCGCCCCCTGTGCTATTAAACTTGTATCTAATTTGCCCTACATATATATATTGAATAATTGTAATTTTACTTACAGGTTTGCTGCTGAGTATGCCAAGGAACACGATGAAGCTAGTCAAGATGTACAACTTTATCTTGCAAATCCTATAAATGCATACTTATTAGTAAAGAGACTGACTACGGACTGGAAAGAGGTAGAAGCTACTATGATGGATGATGTTGGTATAGGTGAGAGAATGTTTATTTTGGTGTCGATAATTACACAAAGATATTTCTTAATTGGTTTTATGAGTAGGTATTTTTGTTCATTTTGTAATCAACCTTGGAGAATCATGCTGTGGGTCATGCCACAGATTCCTGTCTGAGTGTATTAGGTGAGGCTTAGTTTGTGCCATTTTATAGTTTTTTGTCGCTCCGTACTGTGCTCTCTCTAATAGTGTCACCATCTTGTCATTGTGCTACTTATACCCATGAATAGTCGAATACTTTCTCCTATTATCACCCACAATCTAATCTAAGGAGGCGATCAACTGTCAAGAAAATCAGCTACAAGGAGACCAGGGGGCCTATGCTTTAAAATTGTAGTCGTACACGACTTCACCGTCGTACTCGAGTCACGTGGTATGAACCCGAGCGATCGGCGAATTTGCTATGCTCGAACCGCTTGAACCACTCGAGTTCACTCGAATACGGCTACCGGCTACTCGAGCGGTGGATACCAGTAGACTTACCCTTCGAGTGAGCGTAATGGCGGGTGCTGACGATTTAGCAGCTGAAGAAACATGACAAAATAGGAATTATGTGTCGTCCCCGGAAGCGGGAAATATATTTAAGATGAATTAAGAGACTGTGGCACGGTTTTACCAACTAAATACTCCATTCGATGACATAAGTAGTGACATAGAGACCCTATAGTTACTTGTTTGCATGTCAATAGTGCATGCTTGGTGATCTTCACCCCCTGCCACAAGCCCTCGTGGTGGCTTGCAGGGTATCGCGTAGATGTAGATGTAGTACGAAAACCTTTGCCATCAATGGTGATTCGAAGAAAATAACTAGGAAAAATCTGGCATGGTCGTTCAGTGTAGTTAAAATCGTTTTACTTTGTACAATTACATTTTAAGTTTTATTTTACCAATGCATGTGAATGTCTTAGTGTCATTTTGAAGTAATTGTCACGCTGACAATGACGCTAAGACGTTGAAGTCGAGCGGTTGTATAAACATTAAGTGGAATAATGCAAAGTTATTTGATTCTTACAATGTGTAACGCCACAAATTCTTCCAAGTATTTACTTAGTATATGGATTAAAAACAAGGAATTATTTTTCTAATGATATAGTCCCCTAATTCTAAATGTGAGTTTTTTTTACGGTAATTAATTTGTTCTAAGTATGATGCCTATTATTCGTTGGTAGATTTCGTGCCGATCCTATGTACTCGTCGCTCCCTCATCTCGTATTTAATTTGGTACTTCTTTTTACTCAGAGGTCTCAGCTGCCTAAACTATATTCGTTATTCTTTTAGCACGCAACTTATTCTTGTTATTCATTTTAAGAGGAGAAAGAGTTAAGTTACAGATACATTCATAGATTGTTCTACAATTCAGTAAAGCTCATTATGAAACTTTGTACTATTCCCCACTACTTCTAATGTCCCTCATCGGTTTCATCACTTTCTTGTCATTCTTAGGGGGAAGAGCAATATTTCCGAGGCCTCTTGACTTAATGATTATACCTCCTAAGCAAGCAGAAAAATAAATGATATGGAGAGGTTGAAGCGATCGATTACGGTCAACATTGTGTGAGGTAGGGGGGGAGTGGGAGGACGAAGGAACGTCGACGGGAGCAACAAGGGGGACAACGGACTGAGAAAAGATCGCACCAAACACACTGAAACACAACAGCACTCACAATGTAACTCCCAACTTTTATTAAGGTTGGATACAACCACGAGCCCCTTGCTCGCGTGGTAAACCCCCTTTCCCAATAGTCTCAGGCACCGTCTATCCCACCCCGCCACACTCACGGCCTCTAGCCAACTGTCCCCTTGTCACCACACCCCAATCAGCAGGGAAGCTCAAGCTATTCGTAAATTTTGCACGTTAATCACTGAGTATGTTGGTGCGTTAAGCGCTGTGGGGCACAATGTCGAAAGTTGGTCTGTACCAATGCTTTTTCTGTTGCGCCGAAAACTCAATTTCGTGTTGCGAGAGCGATGGGAAAAGATAGCATTGAACGTTGTAGAGCCGTCCTTACAAATCTTTGTTGATTTTTTGAATGAGGAAGCCAAAGTTTGGAGGCATCTTCATCGTTACCGGTGGAAACTGGATTGCATAAAAGGCCCCATAAGCCAGCACAATCGTTTAGAAAATCTACGAGTATGGTTGTTAACGCGGACAGCCAGAAATCGTGTCCAAATTGTTCATTGTCGCATTCATTGGAGAAATGCAGGAAGTTTTTGAAATTACCTGTGGGTTCTCGGTTGAGGGTAGTAAAAGCAAAAGGATGCTGTCTAGTTAGTTTTAGCCAAGACCACTTTCTAAAATATTGTGAAGTCAAACAGCCATGCCCCAACTGTAAAATGCGACATAATGAATTGCTTTGCTTTGCCAATCGTGGGAACTCAAGTTCGAAATTTGAGGCTAAGGCTAATGCTACGGCAGAGCATCGACAGCAAAACACTCAATTAGCGAGCGCGGACTCAGGTGAGACGAAAAAAAATCCGGTTAACGAGGTTTCCACACTTCAAACTTGTACTCATCGGTCGGGGTCTGTAGTGATGCTTGCAACTGCTAGGGCAATCGTATTGGATACTAATGGCAAAGGTCGTGCCATTAAACTCTTGCTTGACACCGCAAGTCAGAGAACCTTTATCACTGAATCCTGCGTTCGGCGGTTAGGGCTAAATTCCAATAAAATTAGAACGCCCATCTTCGGGTATGGAAATAATAACGCCGTAGTATCCTCTGGAATGGTCAGTTTGAAAATAAAGCCTTCCTCCCAAAGCACGTTGAAATATGATATCAACGCTATGGTGGTTCCTCATATTGCTCAGTGTCCAAAAATATGCGAGTTTGCGCGCGTGGTAGTTGACGCGCCAATAATTGGGCCGGCAGGGACACCTGACATTTTACCTACAGTTTTTAGTCATTGCCTGATAGGGAAAATCGAAAATATCGATAATAAAGTCCAGGTGTTTTGCTCAACGCTAGGTGAGGGTATTGAAAGTTTAGTGCGACAGTTCTGGGAATATGAGGAAAACTCCGAGGAGATACCAGTGCAGTCCGGAAGATGATGCTTGTGAACAACACTATCAGAAAAATGTAGCTCGTGAATTTAAACAATATATTGTTAGGCTACCTTTTATCACAGATATACCAGAATTGGGGCAAAGTTATGGTTTACCTCTGCAAAGATTTTATATGCTAGAAAATAGATTGAAGAAAAACGCCGCTTTACGAGCCAAGTATAATGAATTTATGAAGGATTACATTACGCAAGGCCATATGATTGTGGCATCTGGTCCCCCATCGGTACTGTCTTACTACATTCCGCACCATTGTATTTATCGCTCGAGGGAGGAATTCTCTCGATTTAGGGTGGTTTTCGATTGTTCAATGAAAACTACTAATGGCATATCATTGAACGATGTGTTATATAAGGGTCCCAAATTGCAAGTGGGTCTAATCGATATATTAACGCGATTTAGATTGCATGAGGTTGTGGTGATCGCAGATATCCGCCAAATGTATAGAAACATTAAACTGCATCCGGACAATTATGATATGCAACGGATATTTTGGAGATTTAGTCCTGAGGAGGATTTGCGAGAGTACTGCTTGACCACCGTAAATTATGGACTGAAATCGGCCCCGTTTTTGGCAATTCGTACACTTCATCAATTGGTATGCGATGAAGGTATAGAATATCCAGTTGCATCTCGAATAATTAGAGAAAATACGTATATGGACGACATAGTTTCGTCAGTTTGAACCATCGACGAAGGGTTAAAATTGCAGTGTCAATTAAAGAAGCTTTTGGATCGTGGAGGCTTTGAGTTGCGCAAATGGTTGAGCAACAAGGTCGAACTGATAAAGAATGTACCCTCAGAGTTTTGCATTCTGAAACCGGAGGTATTTACTTTTCAATATGAAAACCAACCTGCTGCGGAAATTTTGGGTCTGACTTGGAATCCTAGAAAGGATAACTTTTCGTATAAGTTTGATGCTGGGTTTGGTGATATTACGAAAAGAACCATATTGTCGGAGGTTGCCCGCTTGTTTGATCCGCTTGGGTTTATTAGTCCTGTCACATTTTATGGAAAATGGCTCATCCAGTATCTTTGGCATAGCGGACTTGATTGGGATGACCCTCTTCCAGAGGAAGTAGTTGCCAAATGGAGGCAATTCCGCAGTGAGTTGCCACTCACTGAGGAAAGTAACGTCATCAGCTGACTTCAATAGTAGAGCCGAACGGTATCTGGGTGATAGAGGAATCGCATGGAGATTCATACCTCCTGGCAGCCCCCATATGGGAGGACTATGGGAAGCCGGTGTAAAGTCGGTGAAAAGACATTTGGCAGCATCACTTGGCGATCAAGTACTAACGTACGAAGAATTCTATACAGTACTCGTTCAGATAGAAGCTGTATTGAACTCGAGACCTATTACTCCAGTTAGTACGGATCCTACCGATGTCGAGGCTCATACTCCCGGCCACTTTCTCCTGCAAGAGCCAATTTACACACTTCCTGAAGAACCGGAGCATGGTCCAAGGGGATGTAGAAGGCGATGGAGTTTACTGCAACAAGTAGTGGCGACATTCTGGAGGCGATGGCAGGACGATTATCTAATTACTCTCCAGAGGCGAGAGAAATGGACTACCAAAAGTAGTAATATCAAGGAGGGCGACCTAGTAATATTGAAGGACCCGAAATGTAGCCCTTGTAGGTGGCGACTTGGTCGAATTAGCAATTGTTTCCCGGGAACGGATGACCTAGTTAGAGTCGCTGAGGTTAAAACCAAGCAGGGGGTGTATAGACGGTCAGTGAAGGACTTATGTCCATTACCAATAAAAGATAATTAATGTTAGTGAGTAGGATTCGGTAGTGTAGTAAAGTTAGGTTTGTTTATTTAGTTGACTGTTGGTTATTAGTATTTGTGAACCTTTCCGTGGGCTTCCCCTTCCTAATAAATCTCCTTGGAGTGAAGATAAATCAATCCTTTCCCCTTTTTGTTTTTTGGTTTTTGTTTTCCATGTTTTTCCCTTTCCCATTGTGTGATTTAGTTAGTTTGGATCATATGATCACATCGAAGGGGGAAGTACCCTAATTGTTTGATTTTCTATTTCTCAATTAATTTAATTATTGTCCAGTTGGTTTTTTTGGAACGTTGTTCCAAGGGCGGGGAAATGTTCAGTTGTGTATTCAAATGTTATGTCAAGGTTGAGCCGCGCCACCACTTGGCGGTGCCACTGGACTTCGGTTTTCGTTTATCATTTGTTTGTGTGTCATGTGACTGGATGATGTGTGCGTGTAAGTGAGTCTACCTGTGAACGCCGAGAAGTGTGGATCGGGAAAGAACCCACGCTGTGGAGTTCTCTGCTTGCCGAAGAGCCATCGGTCGGTCGGGCACGCGATCGGTGAGTGGCAGATTGTCGTGGCTCAACCTTTTGTCACTAGGAATTTTCGTAATAGCAAATTATACAGTCCACTTTGAGATAGAAATTCACCTTCGGAAGTGATCAGCTGTCATCGTTCATCGAAAAGAGTGTACACGATGATCGATGACTATCGATGAATATCGATGAATGTCGATGATCGATAAATGTCGATGATCGATGAATTACGATGATCGATGACTATCGATGATCGGTGCAGATGTCTCGGTAGGCAGTTTGGTTTGGCTATTAAGTGAAGACTGAATTGGGTCAAACTCAATTGAGAAGGACAAGGCCTATTTATTAAAGAGCGAAACAAGCACCAAATTACAAATTAAGCAACGACTCTTTTTTGTGGTATAATACAATTCTCATATCCGCATTTTCATTGGTGAGTAGATGTCGGTCGTTCAACACAACGTTCCCTGCATCGCTGAAGAACCGTTCTGACGACGTTGAAGCCGCAGGAATACAGAGGTATTTCCTCGCGTACTTCTGAAGGCGGGGATACACATCCTTCCAGTCCCTATACCAATGTAGGACGTCCGAAGATTTGGATAAATTTGGGACCTCCTTGTACTTGTGGAGCTCCACCAGGAAGGGGTCGTCAGCAGTGGTAGCGTTTTTCGTGTCATTAGCACATCACGACTCATTGACATCAATGATTCGCATCAACTCATCCAGTCATCGACATCGATGATTCGCATCGACTCATCGACATCGGTGATTCTCATCGACTCATCGACATCGATGATTCTCATCTACTCATCGCAATAGATGGTCGATGACTTCGATTAATCGACTCATCGCACAAGCCTAACCGCTAATGCTTCAAGCTCGTAGCTGTGATACGACTTCTCGGCGGCCGTAGTCTGTATGCTATAGTAAGCCACAGGTCTCAAAGGTTCCTCATCTCGCGATTGCAAAAGAATTCCTGCTAATCCATGTTTGCTGGCGTCTGTGTGGACCTCGTGTCTCGCACCCACGTCAAAAAGCGCCAGCATCGGTATTACGACTAATCTCCTCTTGAGTTCTTGGAAGGATACCCCTTGTTCCTCATTCCACTGGAACTCCACTCCATTCTTCGTCAATCTCGTCAATAGTTGACTAATCGCAGCAAATCTTGGCACAAACCTCCTAAAGTTAGCCGGCCAATCCAATGAATTTCCTGATTTCGTGGACACTTTCCGGTCGCTTGAACTCTCTCACAGCCCGAATCTTTCGTTCCCCGGGTTTAATTCCATCTGCGTTTATCTCGAACTCTAAATAATCTACTCGCTCCTTGAAGAATTCGCATTTCGCCAACTTTAATGTCAGTCCTGTGTCTTTGAGTACTCCCAAGAATCTCTCTAACTTCTCTAGTCCTTCTTTCACGGTTCTACTCGGATTCAGCACATCATCCATATATTCCAAAACATCCCCTGGTTTCGTCTTCCTGATGACTTGTCTCATCATCCGAATAAACACGGCTGGTGCGTTTACGAGGCCAAAGGATTTACAGTTGAACTCGTACAATCCTTGCGGAGTCACAAATGCCGTAAGATGCCTAAACTGAGGCGCCACGGGGATTTTATAGTAACCCGAAGCGAAGTCTAAAGTGGAAAAATATCGGTTCCCCGCGAGGCTGTCTAACTGTTCATCAATAGCCGGCATTGGAAACTTCTCCTTTCTGGTCTTCTGGTTCAGCCCTCTGTAGTCGATGCATAATCTATTCTCTCCATCTGCCTTTTTCACTAACAGAGCTGGGTTAGCATATTCTGATGTCGACGCTTGGACTATTCCCATCTTAATCAGCTCCTCCACCGCTTTCTGCATGTTCTCTCTTTTGGCGTAAGGTAGACGATACGGCCGTGCCGTCACGGGTCTGTCCTCGTTCAAGTCAATGCTGAAGCTGGTGAAGTTCGCCTTGCCTAACTCACTTAGGTTTTTAGCAAAACATCCCCTGAATCTATTTACGAGGTCGCATATTGCCCCTTCCTCTTGCATCGACAGGTTCTCATTCACGTCCAGCTCGTCCTTCTGGATTCGTGACTCCTCTTCCACCCTCCGCACTTGAGAGTTCCTTCCCTTCTTAATGTCAACATCTTCTCTGGAAATAGTGAGTTTCCCGAACTCCTTTTCGACCCGAACTCCTGGCTGGTCTTAGGCACTCCGCCCTCGATGATAGCATCCTCCTGTGAATATTCCGGGACGATTAAAACCGCTACTTCCACGTTCACGTATCCAACTTTCAAGTTCATCCGTTTCGAGCCAATAGCTTTACAACTCCCGGATCCAAGGCCTACTAAACACTTACGGCTCGCCTCATACTCGAATCCTAGTTCTTCAGCGACGTCTCTTCTCAAGGTGACAACATCGCTTCCTAAATCAACGAAGTCAACGACCAGATCGCCATCTATCTCTATCCACTTGTGGTATTCATCCTTTATGCTGCAGTTGGGTCGTGTGATTTTCCTAATATTCCAATTTTTCTCACGCGGAGTCGTTCTCGGCGTTCCCTGCGGACAATCTTTCTGCAGATGTCCCACCTGCTTACACCGGTAACAAATTCTCTCACGGGCGGCTATTCGGCACTCCCTAGCAAGGTGCCCTTCTTTACCACACTTGAAGCATACGCCCTGGTCTAGCGTTCTTTCACCCCTCACTTCCTTGACTTCGATCTCCTTGTCACTGGTCGCAGGAGGTCGATTCTGATAGGTTGCTTTCTCTCCCATTCTCGCCCTATCGGTGACGCTCTCGTATCGTTTTATCTTGCGTAGTAGTCCTTCCACATCTTCAAAGTCACACATAGTCAACAGTTTCACCAGTTCCCTATCCCACATACCATTGAAAATGTATTTGATTAGGGACGCTTCATTTACTCCACCACGTCTAGCGATAGTCATCATCGCGTAAACGTATGACTCATGCGTCTCGCCACGCTGCATCCTTCTCTTTGTAAGGCTGAAGGGCACATCGGCTTGATCCTCCACTGATGGAAAACAATATAGTAGTCCTCTCTTGAACGCCTCCCAAGAATGCACTTCATCGGCCACGCTATTTAACCATAGCTTTGCCGCTCCCCGCAGCTTGCTAACGGATTGGGCTTACAACATTGACTCGTCCCACCCGTAGGCTGATGCGATGCGAAGGTTCAAACTCCGGCAGTAATCGCTCTGCTATTTCCCGATGCGCTACCACGCTTCTCTCAAGAACCAACGATTGCCCATTTACGAGCTCGCGCTCGCGTTATAGAAGTTACCTTTTTCTCGCTAACAATTCTCTCTTGTGTCGCAACAGAATCTGTTCCCTCTCCGCGGCACACCCTAGGACGCTACTCTCTCCGCCCGGTTCCCGCCAATTCAACAGCGTCGGCTCTCTCTCTCTCGGAGGCCACGCGACCGTAGCCTCGCGCGGCTTCCCACTGGGTCCGCTTGCCTGCCTAGCCTCTCCGGCCATATCTCCGCCAAACGGCGTCGACGCGCACGATTGCCACATGGCGGTAGCCTCACGCGGCTTCTCAGCAGGTCCCATTGCCTGTATATCCTCTCCGGTCGTGACTCTCACGCCGAACGGCGTCGACGGGCCCGAAGGCCACATGGCGATAGCCTCACGTGGCCTCCACTAGCCTCTCGCGCCAGGTCTCGACACACTCCCGATTAGTCCGCTATGTCCCTTCCTTCAACTCGCGGGGCCCCGTCTTCGCTTCCTTCTCGACACTCGCCGTCCCACGACGCAATTGTCGGACTAGCCATCAATACGACTTTTAACCACTCTCTCACCTTACTCGGTCAACACTGGGTAGGGTTTGATGTTCTCCTATCTATTGATGGCTGGCTGGGCACCCATTTACCGAGGTCAGCTGGACACGAACAATTTCTCGTCCACTGCAGCTCGTCGGACCCGTACCTCACTACGGGCTCCTTTGGACACTTTATCCCACTTATGAACTGTGAGGTAGGGGTTGGGAGTGGGATGACGAAGGAACGTCGACGGGAGCAACAAGGGGGACAACGGACTGGGAAAAGATCGCACCGGGAAAAGATCGCACCAAACACACTGAAACACAAAAGCACTCACAATGTAACTCCCGACTTTTATTAAGGTTGGATACAACCACGTGCCCCTTGCTCGCGTGGTAAACCCCCTTTCCCAATAGTCTCAGGCACCGTCTATCCCACCCCACCACACTCACGGCCTCTAGCCAACTGTCGCCTTGTCACCACACCGCGCGGCGGCGTCGGTCTCATTCTCGGGTGTCCGCCTGGGGGGCAACACCGACTGGACCCTCTCTTACAGCCGTATGCTGACAATTGTGTAGAGGACATTGCAGAGGGGCGACTGTAAAGTCTAGTATTGCACCCAATCATACTCATATGTATTACACAAGGATCACAATGCGACAAAACGATTGAAAGAAGATAATGGTACTAATGCAGGCAGTGCTAAGGCGGGAATGCAAGCCGTCACAAGGAATAAAAGTTTTTCAATGTTATTTTGCGAATTTATTAAGGACTAAAATAGACGGAAAGCCTCAGTCAACTGTAGGTATCGAATCGCAATAAGTTTGTAACTCACCTTACACTAGTCTATAATTTTTACGATGGAAGTGAGTGGTATAACGTTACATTTTTAGATTTACTTACTTCCCTTAATGATTGGAAATATCAATTGGCGACCTTTCGGAAAGGATGTATTCTGATTCATCATCCTGATGACTCGCATATAATAACTGCCTTTTCCTCCGTTCTATATCGTTGACGGAATCTCGTTAACAAATTTAGAGTTAAATAGAGAATACCTCTTCTCTGTGACTGAACGTTAGTGGCATAAACACTACAATAGTGTCAAGACCAGCTAAAATGATAAAACTCATTACCGTGTATAAATGCCATGAGTGTGATCATGCTTACATGAAGGTTTAGACATTTCCAGCGGTGATGGTAGATACCGTTTCAGTAATTGATCATATTTACAAATACATTAATGCCATTTGTCAATTCAAAAAGATGCTGAACACCATATCTACGCTTTAAGAATATTGGATAACAGTGATGAGGTCTCATGAGTATAAATTTACAGTACTCAGCAGTTTTAACACTTAAATGACCTTTAGAAGCAAGTATTGAGGTCTAGATTACACCATTAAAGTAATATGAATGCAGTTTATCGCTATTTCCGCTCATAACATACGATTACTCTATCAAATTATTATTCGTTGTTTAAATTTGGCGGCCATTTCGCACTCGAAGGGTGCGCTCCAGCGACGTTGCCACACCTCCATCCACTTACTCGAGTGGTGGATTTGGCATACGACGGATTTCAGTTCCAGCATACCAATTTTCGCGCGCTTTTAGCCGCATGCGACTTCACTACTCAGGTTCGAGTACGACTGGCGGGGAACTCGACCGTTTTCGAACATAGGCCCCCAGGCTTCATTCCTGTTGGGACGCGCGCGCACACACACACACACTCCGTGGCGTTCGGAAGTTCTCATTTGGGCTCCCGATTTTTCAGAGTTGTTGTGTGTTCGACTAAGTTCATTGCTTAGTGTTTAGTATCATAGTGTGCGCAAACACTTCCTGGATTGTTTGGTGTAACAACTATTATTGAAAGTTCGGTGGTATTGTTTTTATTGCTGTTTTTGTGTCCCGAGTCAACTCGGCTTGTCCGATCGCGAGGAAGAGGCTGCCGCCGGCCGGGTGAGTGCCGGGTCGGGCTCGGAAACGGCTGCAGCAAGTGAATCGCGAGACGATGGCATTATTTCAAACCTCCTAACTTGTACCAACTCTACTGCTACTACAACCACAATGGCTAAATCAACTCCAGAATCACCCCGGAAAACGAAGAACGGGTCACCGATACGGAATATTGGACGCCTTAATCTTCTAGTGCGGAGGAGAGAGCACCCACCACTCGTCTGCGAGAGCATGGAATCCTAGTTTCTACTGTGTGTACACCAGTGGTCCCAGTGCGATCCAAAATATTTGTAAATAGTGCATCTGGTGGTAATTGTCAGACAAAAGTCACAGCAAGTGACTTCTTGTCTACCCCCTTTTGCGTGCCGCTAGCTTAGATCGCTTCCCTCCCACCTCGAGGCAATAGCCCAGCTGGTGACCTTGAAATCGCTGCTTGCAGTGCTTCCAAGGACCTCACTCCACTGCCAGCCGCCTCCTCCTCTACCGCTGGAGGAGCACGGCGCCCCCCTTCATCTCCTCGCCCCCACTCCTCCTCCTCCACCGCTGGAGGAGCACGGCGCCCCCTCCATCCCCTCGCCCCCACTCGTCCTCCTCCTCCACCGCTGGAGGCGCACGGCGCCCCCCCCATCCCCTCGCCCCCACTCGTCCTCCTCCTCCACCGCTGGAGGAGCACGGATCCCCCTTCATCCCCTCGCCCCCACTCCTCCTCCTCCACCGCTGGAGGAGCACGGCGCCCCCTCCATCCCCTCGCCCCCACTCGTCCTCCTCCTCCACCGCTGGAGGAGCACGGATCCCCCTCCATCCCCTCGCCCCCACTCGTCCTCCTCCTCCACCGCTGGAGGAGCACGGCGCCCCCTCCATCTCCTCGCCCCCACTCCTCCTCCTCCACCGCTGGAGAAGCACGGCGCCCCCTCCATCCCCTCGCCCCCACTCCTCCTCCTCCTCCACCGCTGGAGGAGCACGGCGCCCCCTCCATCCCCTCGCCCCCACTCGTCCTCCTCCTCCACCGCTGGAGGAGCACGGCGCCCCCCTCCATTCCCTCGCCACCACTCCTCCACCAGCTGCTGCTGCCATCACCAGCTGCTTTCTCTCACCCCACCCAACGGCCTCCCCTCCCCTCTCTCCAGCCGCCTCGCGCCAGAACTGTCGCTCGCGCGGCAAGGGGCGCCGAAGAAATCACGCCAATCTCCGGAGGGCCTAATAAAAAAAGGGAAGTATTCTCCCTGCCCTTCCAGATACCTCAATTCGCCTCGGTTTAGTGGATATTTCATTTAAGTTGATTGCTTTCCGGTATCTTACTGCTCAGCGCAATTGCCCTCGGCACAATGGTAAGTGCGAGGAAGGCACTGGCGCTGGAATGCATCAGACGTGAGTGGGAGGTGGATGATCCTCACGCTCTTTTCACTCAGACCGAGAGAATCACCCCAAGTCGTCTCCATCCAACTGACCGTTTCTCCCATGCAGTCATGAAGGCCTGGAGGATGTACCGAGTAACACCGTACGTGCATCCACAACTTCGGGTCTCCAAGCGCCGTGTTCCGACCGGTTGGCCACCCTCAAGCCCTTCACCTGCTTTTCAGTACCACAGCCGCAGAAAAGACACCACGTTTGTTCTACCACTTCCAAAAGCCGTATTATATAAGCAATGCGTCTATATACAATACAGTCACCTTTGGCCGCTAAAGGGTAGACATACTGATGATGAAATTGCGTGGCTGTCTTTGCGGAAGTGGCCAACCTTGGGAAAGGATGCCGACATAGCTTGGCGACTATGTCATGGGGCATGACGGAGTTTTCCTCTCCCAAGTGGGTCTCACTCCTAATGACTGGTGCCCTAACACATTCGCATCGGCATGGCATTTGGCTTTTCCGTGCCAGAAGATAAAGATGATCTGGAAAGCGGCCATATCATGTGCTAAACTGTTAACGGGTAGGTACAGCATACCATTACTACATCTCTATGCTGGAATTCCCCTTCGTGCCCCTTTTCAGCAACAGGGCACAGCACTAGCGAACTTTTTATTTTCTTTTGTAAAGTCAACAATCCATAGCTAGGTGGTACTATATTACAAAAACAAAAGAAATGACGTACAATATGCAGAAGAGATTTCTCAAGAGGCTGACTAATGAAAAGGCCTATCACTCTCAAAATGGAAACGAAAAAAGTTTCCTAAGCATATGGGCACACAATAATGTGTTCATTGACAAAAATACCGGGAATGTGAATGTCAATTGTTCGTTATTTAACATAGAATAACAGCTATTTCAATATCCATCTTAAAAGATTTTTTTTCAGGATATTTGAGTAATAACCCCTATTAAATAATAAAATTACTGATCATAAAAAACTATGTTTTTTTTAGGCTTAGGAGACTTTAGTTACTCCCCCACCTAGGAGTAATAATAATAATAATGAGGTAGGGGATATACGTGCGGTGTCCCGTCAAAAAGGGAGCATAAGGTCACCCATCTGTTCTATATGTATGACCTGAAGCTTTTTGCTTCAAGCGCGAAAGACGTGCGCCTGGCGTTGGACACCGTACGCAGATACAGTGAGGATATACTAGTAGGGATGGAATTCGGATTGAACAAGTGCGCGACCATCCATCTGGCGAAAGGAAAGATTTAGGAAGACCAGGAAGAAGTGCGGCTCGTTGACGGAAACACTATTCGTCATCTTGATGATGACGAAGCGTATGAATATCTCGGCGTCCCCGAGCGCCGGTTGCAGGAGGTGAGAGCAGTGAAGGAAAGGCTTACAGCGAAATACAGGCAGACTCTCAGGCGAATCTGGAGCTCTCACCTGTCAGGCAAGAACAAGGCTCTTGCGACCAACACCTTCGTGGTTCCGACACTGCTCTACACCTTCGGTTGCTTTGAATGGAGAAACACGAGAGTGTCTGCAAAGGGGCGTTCCTATTTCAGGCGGCGAAAAGGGCAGCAGACGGCCTAGGTTTGGACTTGGAGCTACCTTCCAGCGGAGAGGCGTACGACAAATCATTCTTGTCGCTGAAGGCGGACGTGTTAAAGCTCGAAATAAAGAATGCGGAGCAAAAGATCCTGCTCCGCAAGCATACCGAGAAGCCCATGCATGGAAGTTTATATCGAAACATGGAAACGCATGGGCTATCGAAGGAGCTCACGTTCGCCTTCCTGCGCTCCGCAGGTCTGAAGTCCGAAACAGAGGGATTCGTGCTCGGTGCCAAGATGGTGTCATCAAAACCATCGTGTACCGTCGCCGCATCTTTGGGGCAAACGTGACGGACACAAGATGCAGAGCGTGCCGAAGGCACCAGGAGACTTTAGGTCATCTACTCTCCGGCTGCAGCTTCTATGCGAAGAACGCATATATAAACCGGCACAACTCAGCTCTGCGGGTGTTGTATTACCATCTAAGACAGCATTACGGCATAGACGCGAATCCGGTGCTGCCTTACGTCCCTGGAGACATCGCATCCCAGCGTGAAGTACGCGAGCGGATGCACTTGCAAGTGCAATGCAGAAGGCTGTCCTTCTCGGGTCCCTCCGCCTGCTTCGTGCGCATGATCTTAATGCTGGGTAGCCACTTATCCGACGGTGGCGGACCCTTAGGCGCGACCCTTTTCCAGTCTCCGGCAATTATGATTGCAACGGAACCTGATACTAGCCGGAGACAGGCAGGTGGAAGTTACTAATTGTAACAAAATAATATAATAATCACACTCTCTCACACACACACACACACAAATAATCTTATACCCGCGGCGTATCGCAAAGAATACAAGTCAAATCAGTTAGCAGATCGAAACAGTGAAAGAAATGGAAACCCTATTATTATTTGCTTGCATGAATTGAATGAACACTTTTCCAATTTTCTGTCCGCATCAAAAATGCGGCCCACTTTATGATTTCACACCTTTTTTATAGAACCAAGTCTGGAGTTGGATGAAGGAAGCTTTCTATTGAATGCATACTGTCTGCTGTCTGTATATTGTAGTGCAGGTGGGGAGGTTGTCCTAGGAATTATGAGGATCATCCGTTTTCCACTCGTCCTTGTTACATTGCTCCATTACTCTGAAAATCACGTATTTCACCATGCCCTGTTGAGTCATCTAGTTGGGAATGAAATAGCAAATAAATTTTTTTATGATAAGGATTTTTAAGCAATTTCATGGAGAGAGGAGGGATATGAAGGGGTATCGGAGAGGTCCATAACAAATGACACTGTGGCTCATCCTTTGAGAATGAAAGTTAGAGCAGCAGAGGATTGACACAGATATATATTGTAATGATCATGACTGAGCACAAATGGAGTTCATCACCCTCTCTTAATCAGTCATCAATCATTGGTTCAGCCCACCACTCAATTTTTCAATCCCAAAACCTCTTAACGTGGACATTTTTGTCTTTTTGCGTGCTGCTCTCCTTTTGCTTCATCGTCATCACATCCACTGGAAGGGTGCCTTTCCCATTCCCTTTTTTCGAGCCCCTTTGCTCGTTCGTTCCTCCCACATCTGTTGGACGTGCCGGAGGACAAGGTCATTCAGGGTGGAAATGAAGGGTCTAGTACAACTCGGCGCAGGCCCAACTCGGCGCAGGCCCAACTCGACGCAGGCCCATCTCGGCGCGGGCCATCTCGGCGTGGTGCATCACGGCGAGGTCAATGTATTTAATACTGGATTTTTCTACAGTCGCCACGGCGAAAGAAGTCCGATGACAGCTAGAGCGGCCGAGTGAGTGGGTGGGGGCAGTGTTGCCAGGTGAGAGGTGAGCGAGAGCGTCACGTTAGCGCGAGGGGACGACGGGGAGGGGTGCCGTAAGGAATCCAACTTTTTGGGAAAAATTACTAGATTATTTAGCTAAAATTGGCAAATTAATCACAAAAAAGGCCACATTAAAGCGTAGAGCGTTTCAACCTAGGAATTAACTTTGCTTATAAAAGTCTTATATTATCGCTATACTTGGCTATATAATGGTAAAGGAATAAATGTAAACAAAGAAGTGCTTCTGACTTAATTTGTATTATTTCAAGCTCGTTTACATGCAAATGCAATAATATAATGTTCACTCATTCATTTGGAACACAACATTTTTTTTTATTTCCGGTAATTAGTCTAAAGGGTATATTCCTTCTAGCTCCCCTGGTGAAGAAGAACGTCGCGCTGATCTGAAATGCATAATAATCCATTATTAGTAAAATTCCTGCCTAAAGATATCTTGGTTTTTAAACATACAAATATTTTTATGATTACGTACCGTTCTCTGGGAGAGATTATTTCCCCGTTCTCTGAGAGAGCAGAGTCGTCACCTGTCGTTCCAGTGTTGGAGCTACTGTCACTGCTGCTATTTGGATTAATTACCAAAGTTTGCACACTGCACTCCACAATACCATCAGTATGAATGGCCTCATCGATGCTGGAGACGAAACTTTTCGGACAACATTCTTCCAATTTAGAGTACTCACGTTAAGAATGGCTTCCTGCGTAAGCAATTTCACGTCTTGTAGCTTAAATGTCTTATTTCGCTCAGCTACATACCCTTTAACTTGCACCCAAATCATTTCAATTGCATTGAAATGACAGTGATATGGCGGGATTCTCAGGATGTGATGCCCATTTTCCTTGGCGATTTCGTCGATTTCATACATAGGAAAGCGAGGCTGGTGAAATTTGGAAAGAGCCAGTAGTTCCATCTTATTCATCCCCGGCTCCAATTCCTTCACATCCTTCCCTCGTAGCCAGGCGACGATGTCCTTCTTAAGCCATTTGCTGGTGGGACCCTTATTTATTCTAATGCTATGGTAAGGAGCGTTGTCCATAACAATGGTGTAACATTCGCTTTGATATAAGGCAGAAGCTGGTTAACGAACCACTTTTTAAACGTTTCATTCGTCATTTCTTGATGATAGTCCCCCGAGTTTTTATTGGCCTTGAATAAATGTGTGCAATTCGGGATAAAACCCTCTGATGTTCCGGCATGAAGAAGTATCAACCGGGATCCCTTTCCCACAGGGGCTGGCATGGTTCCTTTTGCCATTTCATCAGTCCACTTTTAGAATGGCCTGCATTTACCCACGTTTCAATACCACCACATCCTCAATGTTCACTTTCTTTATTTCTCTAAGGAATCTGCCACGCCACTATATCACCCTTCTCCAGCAAAATTTTCCTGTTCCCTGAAAATTGTTTCCACTTGAAACCCAGTCTCTTCAGCACAATCCTTAAACTTGTTTGAGCACCTTCGAAAAGATCTGCTTCTTTCAAACAATGCAATAGTTTCTAGACTGTCGGATACTCCTTCTTTTCGTAATATCCATATATATATATATATACAGAGTGTCCCATTGATCGTGTGTCATTTCTAACCTGTAATTTTAGACACTTCCTTTCGAGCCACAAGGATGAAATTTGGTACTTGGCTAGAAAAAGGATGTAAGTTTTGTTGAGTCTAAGCAAAATATGAAAAATATGACCTTTTGACCCCAGAAATAGGGTCCAACCTAAAATCCAAATTTTGCCTTATGGGCTTTCAATGTTAAAATATTCGAAGTACAAAAAGGACGGAATTTTTTAGCGAAACTTTCGACTAATAGGTTTTTGGACACGAAGAACACGATGGAAGAACTATTGAGGTCAGAAATTGCAACTGTGACCCCTGAAAGGTCACAGTCAAGGTCACAGGGGTTACAAAAAATGAATCACCGCTTCAAACCTGTCGAATCATAGGTTTAAAAAGGTTCCAAGGTCGATTTTAAGGTCTTCATATCCCTCTTTTCATCTCTTGAATTTCAAGGGTAACGCAGAGGTCAAAGGTCACAGGGATGGAAAAAATGAATCCAGGCTACAAACGTGTCGAATCATAGGTTTAAAAAGGTGTCAATGTCGATGGAAAGGTCATCAGATTCCTCTTTTCATCCGTTGACCTTCTAGGGTAACTCTGGGGTCAAAGGTCACAGTGATTACGAAAGGTGAAATAAGGCTACAAAACTTTCGAATCATAGGTTTAAAAAGATGACAAGGTGGATTTTAAGGTCTTCAGATCTCTCTTTTCATCTCTTGACCATCAAGGGTAACTCAGAGGTCAAAGGTCACAGGGATGGAAAAAGAGAATCCAGGCTACAAACGTGTCGAATCATAGGTTTAAAAAGGTGCTAATGTCGATGGAAAGGTCATCAGATCCCTCTTTTCATCCCTGGACCTTTAAGGGTTACTCAGGGTGTCAAAGGTCAAAATGGTGACAAAAAGTGAAATTAGGCTAAACGTATCGAATCATAGGTTTCAAAGAGTGCCTAACACGATGGTAAATTCCCTCCAGGAATTATCTGACATTGAATGATTGGGAAAGGGCAAAAGGTCACTAGGTGTATCCTAGATTTAGGGCAATAATTGCGTCGAATTCTAGCTTCGAAAGGGTGAAGAATTAGATGAAGTTATTTGGTCCTTTTTGTTGTCTCCTGACCTCAAAGGGCTACACTGAGTTTATTGGTCACAGATGTAAAATATGCCAAGACGTGAAACACGTAATTTGAATGAGATTATTTAGGCTCCCAAAGTAAATGTTAAGAAATTTAGATCCCAACTTCCATCCCTTAAACCCTCTGGGTCATATGGTAGTCGTTGATATAGAGTTTACTAATCAATGAAAAAATTCAATTGTAAATTCAAGTGTTATTAAAAAAAATTTCAATATTAAAATTTAAAATGAAAATATGGAAGCAGTAAGAATGAAAATCAATTTTTATTCATTCTACGTACACGATATTCCATGCCAGGCACAATGGAATTTGCCGGATAAAAGCGTGTGTGAATGTGTCTTCCAGCATATTCGGAGATATGCACTCTGCACACGTTGTAATTTCTTTTTTTATTTCTTCAATGCCCGAAAATGTTTTTCTCACTACACCTGGTGGACCTCGACCCCTGCCCAACCGTTCCAGGTCAGAGTCTTCTAGGAGGGATTTTACCATCGTATTAGGCACTATTTAAACAAATGCGTCGTTGTAGCCCCGTTTCGAAATTTGTCACTCCAACGACCTTTGACCCCTGAGTAACCCTTGAAGGTCAATGAAAGAAAAAACGGATCAGAAGACCTTACGATCGACCTTGGCACCTTTTCAAGCATATGATTCGATACGTTTCTAGCCTCATTTCCATTTTAGTCACCATTTTGACCTTTGACCCCTTAGTAACCCTTAAAGGTCAAGGGATGAAAAGACAAGAAATCTGATGACCTTTCCATCGACCTAGGCACCTTTTCAAGCATATGATTCGATACGTTTCTAGCCTCATTTCCATTTTAGTCACCATTTTGACCTTTGACCCCTTAGTAACCCTTAAAGGTCAAGGGATGAAACAAGAAATCCGATGACCTTTCCATCGACATTTGCACCTTTAAAAACCTATGATTCGACACGTTTTTAGCCTGGATTCATTTTTTCCATCCCTGTGATCTTTGACCATCATATTAGGCACTCTTTGAAACCTATGATTCGATACGTTTAGCCTAATTTCACTTTTTGTCACCATTTTGACCTTTGACACCCTGAGTAACCCTTAAAGGTCCTGGGATGAAAAGAGGGATCTGATGACCTTTCCATCGACATTAGCACCTTTTTAAACCTATGATTCGAAACGTTTGTAGCCTGGATTCTCTTTTTCCATCCCTGTGACCTTTGACCTCTGAGTTACCCTTGATGGTCAAGAGATGAAAAGAGAGATCTGAAGACCTTAAAATCCACCTTGTCATCTTTTTAAACCTATGATTCGAAAGTTTTGTAGCCTTATTTCACCTTTCGTAATCACTGTGACCTTTGACCCCAGAGTTACCCTAGAAGGTCAACGGATGAAAAGAGGAATCTGATGACCTTTCCATCAACATTGACACCTTTTTAAACCTATGATTCGACACGTTTGTAGCCTGGATTCATTTTTTCCATCCCTGTGACCTTTGACCTCTGCGTTACCCTTGAAATTCAAGAGATGAAAAGAGGGATATGAAGACCTTAAAATCGACCTTGGAACCTTTTTAAACCTATGATTCGACAGTTTTGAAGCGGTGATTCATTTTTTGTAACCCCTGTGACCTTGACTGTGACCTTTCAGGGGTCACAGTTGCAATTTCTGACCTCAATAGTTCTTCCATCGTGTTCTTCGTGTCCAAAAACCTATTAGTCGAAAGTTTCGCTAAAAAATTCCGTCCTTTTTGTACTTCGAATATTTTAACATTGAAAGCCCATAAGGCAAAATTTGGATTTTAGGTTGGACCCTATTTCTGGGGTCAAAAGGTCATATTTTTCATATTTTGCTTAGACTCAACAAAACTTACATTCTTCTAGCCAAGTACCAAATTTCATCCTTGTGGCTCGAAAGGAAGTGTCTAAAATTACAGGTTAGAAATGACACACGATCAATGGGACACTCTGTTTATGTCTTCTAATGGCTTCCTCGCTGAAATCATCCAGGCAGGTTTTCGGTCTTCTTCTCGGTCTCTTCTTCGGAGGTGTCCGCAGTACAACACTCGGCTCCTTCTCGCCATTAGTTTCACCGAACTTCTCTTTCAGGATTCTCGACACTGATTTCGAGCTAACCCCGCAGGCTTGGGCAGCTCTTTCCATCACTCGTGCCACAGGAAGGATTGGGCCACCATTAACCTTCTCTTTTTCAAAATATTCATAGATGCTCACAATCATCTGGCGAGTTTGCGAGTGCAATGTAGCACCACGACCACGTTTATTTCCGCTCATTCTATTGAATAATATAGAATGAATAACTATACTGCACACTCGATGGAGCGGAAAGGTATAGAAATATTACTATACTGCACTCTAAAAGCGCGAAAGTATAATAATCTGTACACTGCACACCCGAAAACTGAAGCACTACATAGTCACCGAAAAGAAACTCTCGAGCGAGGATTCATCAAGAGACTAAAAAGTGAAGGGCATGTGACAACGTCATCAAGGACGGCAGGGGGATGAGGTGGTGAAGGGGCTCTTCTATTGGCCCTAGGATCTGCGTGGCTCCGAAGGCACCTTTCACTTTGTGAGCTGTCATCGGACATCTTTCGCCGTGGCGACTGTAATTGTGGACATATTCTGGACCACATTGAAAATAAATTGTAGGAGGTAGTTTGTTTACTTGGGTTTCTAGGGGCGTGTGGCAGGGGGTGAGGAACACCAAACATTCACTATTGACTGACTATGCAACTGGAGCTACCATGTAATGCTAACCATGCAACGAAGAGCTACCACTACAGGCTACTCTAACAATTTTTCACCTACCTTTAAATATGCTATGCCGCCTATTATGTTTTCTAATGGTAAGAGGGAAATATGACATTTTAAATCTAACGGTATAACAAGCCATATCTCTAATCTTATTTATCTGGTCAAATCTAGCATAATACGCAGGAGTTCTTAATATATACCTAACATCTTCAGTAAAATTTTCCGTTTTAAATTTCCTTCCGTACATAAATCATATCAATAAGGAGGTAAAAAGTAAGATTCGACATGCCAATGATGTGGTCTACAGAGAAATTATTAGCCCAGCGATAAAGAATCTTTGCATTATGACATATTAGCAATTGAGAAATGGTGTAATACAAGGCAATTGGAAATAAATTTTTAAAAATGTTTGGTAATGAATTTTTGGAAAAAGACTTCTCTCCCTAATACTTATTACATAATGAATAATAAATGAACAAACATGGAGTCCGCTAAATATCTTGGAATATTACTGACACATGATCTTCCTTGGGGTAAACACATAAGAGAAATTATGGGTCAAGCTGATCGTTAAACTGGGATTCATCTGGGTAATATGTAGATGTAAATATAGACTGGGATTCAGCAAAAGAGTACAGGGAAAACATGACGAATGTGTACGAGAAATTAGCAACTTTTCCCTTGTTAGACCTTATTTAGAATACGCTGCCAGAATAGACGTATCCCTCTAGACGTATCCCTCTAATTTTATTTTCGGGTTTTGTAACCTGTTATTGCTAGCTGGTATTGATAAAATAACTGCAGCTTCTTCTGATAGCCCGTTAACCTTATATTTTTGCATGTGATTTATTTTGTATTTCAACTTACGATTTTATAATGATTCACAACTTCTACTACTTTTAATATTTTTAATACTTTAGATACATTGATAAACAGTGTAATAATTAAACGAACATTATCTTTTTGTGAAGACAATACAACTATATTTTTCAGTCCAATAAGCAACATTCTAAACGCTTGTGTAAAATATAAAAATGTAGTAAATTACGGGAAACAGTAACTGAATATTAGTAGTGAAATGATACATTGGTATCGGCACGTCCTTATGAGTAGTTTCATATAATTAAACTCACTCTTCTATATGTCCCATAATAATAGCCGTCAATATAATTTATAATTTTTAGCATTAAGGCATGTTGCCTGGCAAGGCATGATCATTTTCAACAGTAGCTTTTGAAAAGTTGTCTGTTGAAGAAGCAGATACTCGGTGCCATTAGTATTTTTACATGGGCATCTGTCCCTGTACTTGACATCTCTGTTCTCCTCGCCGAGGTGGGCCTGCGCCGAAATGGCCCGCGCCGAGGTGGGCCCGCGCCGAGATGGGCCCGCGCCGAGATGGGCCCGCGCCGAGATGGGCCCGCGCTGAGGTGGGCCCGCGCCGAGATGGGCCCGCGCCGAGATGGGCCCGCGCCGAGACGGCCGCGCCGAAGTGTCCCATTCCCGGAAATGAACGCCTTATATGTATACGGTATTGAGAGGCAGATTATAATGCAGTAGTTGTTTTGCATCGGACAAGTGTCCCTTTTTGGCATTAGAACTGTTCGTCCCCCAGTCAGCCAGGACGAAACTGGTTTCGATCGTGACAGGAAGGATGTGAAGATTCTGGTTAAGTGTTTGTGCGTTGATGTGAACTTCTTCCACCAGAAGTTATTCACTGCGTCCATTCTTGGAGCAGTGAATTTCTTCTTGCCGGAGAATGCCTTCTTCATATCACTTTCCTTGACCGAGATGGGACCATCCATATCCACTAGGCGGCAGTCACAAAATTCTTTAAAGAGGGCTATGGCTGGAGTACCTTCATTGAATAGCTTCGTAGTCTCGTCGATCTCCTGCCAGAAACGTTCCACCACCGTGTCGGATAATGATGTTTGGACAACAGGAGGAGGTGAAAAGAGACCTGAAGAGGGCTGAGAGGAGAAGGTGGAGTTCTCCTTCCTGGCGTTGCTCTTCTTGACAAACTTCTTCCTCGCCGTTGTAAGTGCTCACACTATCCACTTCCTGCGGCTTAAGAATAAGCAGCACTCTTTTGCTCATTGTGTTGAACTGTCCACTTAGGGGTGAGAGCGAAAGCACTCTCAGGGCATTAAGGCACCATACAATCCTGGTGTACTTGAAGACCCGGTGGAACTTGAAGTGGAACTTGGAAATGGAACTTGGAAATGGAACTTGGAGACCTGGTGGGACTTGAAGGGGAGTGGAAGGGAGGAGAAGGAAATGACCCGCTGCCGCTGCTGCGATGCTCGGGGAGCCAGCCTAGCCACCACAAGCACCAGCAGAGCACCAGCAGAGAGAGGGGCTTCGTGCCAGAGCCCCTTCTGCCTCGGCCCCCCGACTCGGGCCCCACCGGCGCTTCACATGTAGAGGGCCCTGAAGCCCGTACAGGCCGGAAACACCTATTAACTAAGTACCGACTACGGGTCAGTGTCTCTCTGACGCCTTTGCTAGGCGATCATGGAAGGAAGGTGAGCGCAGGAGTGGGTGGCGAGGAGGGCGTCTTGTTGCTTGGGATTGGCTGTGGGGGGACTGGCAGGGAGGAGGATGGGGAGAGGTTGGAAGGGGGCTTTTTTGTGGAATTGAATTTTCGTGGAATATAACCAAGTGTATTCCATTCATCATCAATTCTTTCCACAAGGCGAATTAGCCCCCGTAGAATGAACAACAGTCGATCAAACATATCACCACCCCACAAACAAATCACCATCACAGTTTGTTAACCACACTAAAGTGCCCCGCAGAACACATTCGATGCCCTAATTTCTCAATGCGAGAACTAAAACAAAAAGGAATACAGATAGTAATTTAATCGGTGCGGCTGCTTCCGCGTCCGCCCACCGGCAACTCAACAGCTCACAGAGATGAGATGAGGGGGAAGGAGGGGAGGGGAAGGGTGGGAGGGAGGCAATCAGTGAAGAATGCCGCCCCGTCGTCGATGGACAGGCTTGATTTGTGAGGCATGACACTTACGTTTCCTCACGCCTGTTTCTAATTTTTCCAACTCTACGGTTACTGGACAAGTCATTCTCGTAATGCGTCGAGGCGCAGACCACTTAGGAAGTAGTAGACCGGAGATGTTGTCTACGGCAGAGCTCGCTGGGTGCAGTCAATACGCTACGACTTGATCGACCTCGAAGGAATAATCCTTCTGTCCGTCGTATCTGGATGCCGACGCCTTATTCGTGAGTTTTAAGCAATGAGGAGCGTCTTCCCATTTCTCCTCTAGCTTACTTTCTTTTTCCGGTTAACAGATACTCTCGACAGTTCCCCACTGCATACCCAAGGGGTGATGTAGTTCCCTACCAAAGAATTAACTTTCAAGAGTACATTTTGTACTCTCATGGATAGAGTTGATTAAGGCGATCGTCTAGGGGTGTAATTCTCCATCCCACCTTGTCTGATCGTTATGATGGACTACCGCCTGAGCGAATTTTAGGTTTGTATTGAATGCCTCAGCATGGGAAGGCTGAGGGTAGTAGGAACTAGTCTTGGCGTGTTGGATCCCCCAGAAGAAGCACATATTTTGAATTCCTTGGACGTGAATACCTAAGCATTCTCAGAAACTAGTACCTCTGGGAAACCCATTAGAGCATATACTCGATTTTTTTAAGGTTCTAACAGTAGTTGCGCTGCCCATACTCCTCACCAGAATCATTATCACGAACTTGGTAAATGACTCAAGAGTAATTAACATAGGCCTGTGGCCCCCACGAGTATGCGATTGTGCCCCATAATATCGGCAAATATATTTTTCCTAGGGTTTGTTGCAACTTCCGCCGAATGATGGCCAACACGAGTGTCCTAGGTGGGCTTGTTAATAATCTGGACAAGATTTCACGTACTCTAGAACGTCCAGGTGAAAATTCGGCCCATAAAATTCACGACTTATTCTTTCTCTCATTTTGTTGTATCCTAAGTGACTTTCCGGCGTAGAGTCATGGAAATAAGCAATAATCATATGTCGTATTTCGTGAGGTACATAAATTCTATTGCGTTTCTTCCTGCTACGTCGAAAGACCAACTGCCCCTACATAATCTAAAATTTCCCAGTTTCTCACCACGTTCCAACTCCCCCATAAATTCTCGGCATTCCCTTTCCTTACTCTGATGCTCCCGAATGGAAGCTAAGGAGCTGACCTCCTCCCCACAGCGAGAACACTCTTCTTCGAAAGGCAGTCTGCGACCAGATTTTCCCTTTTCTGAATCCTATGTGGAATTTTTAGGGTCAGGAATGTATTAACCGTCCACCCCCCTTGCCTAATTGTCTCAGATGATTATACATCCACGACAGCGCTTGATTGTCACTCTCAACTTCAAATCCCGTCCCCCTTAAATTTTCATCAAACTTTTTTACGGAAAAGACAACTGCTTAACATTTTCCCAGCATGACTTCATACATACGAATGATGTAAGTCTCCGGAATCAGTGAAAAAATAAATTATGTTACGTGAGGCAATAGAATTAGTTTCGCATTTAATATTTAGATGAGTTGAAAATTATTTTTATATCTGCTTATTAAGTAAAATAACAATTATTCACATCTTTAAACACCATTCGAATTCTAAAAAATTCCTTATTTCACCTTTACATACTTGAACTGTAACAGAAAGTTGGCATAAGTTATTTTTGACGGAATCTTTTGCAAACCCTTCATGAACAATTTATGCTACAGCCAACGCATCTCTTATATTATGAAAATTGTAAATTATTATAATAATAATGCGTGCTGTAAAAATCGAAAGGATATTTATCAATGTCGTGTCCGTGTAACCTGATGGCGTACTGCACTGCTGGCAGATTGATTTCTGAGGTTGGTTTCCTCCTTGCCGCAGAATTGAAAGATGAAAGTAAAATAAAATCGTGTGAATTAATGTTTCAATGTACAATTTCACATCGGAAATACGCTAAACTTCTTACTTCACCTTCAAACACTCATGTTCTCCTCCAAACTCTCGTAATCCTATATGTACCACTAAATTGAAAATTTGGAAAGACTGTACTGAGAAAGGTACTTCAACAGCAAGTCTTCCTTCGATTGTGGAATAGCCGTGCGGTAGGTATGAATACACTCCACGGCAGGTGTATCTCGGAATCTTCTCGTCAGGCTCTTCTTTTCTCCTTCACTTGCTCGTTGGTTACAAACTCCAAGTTTTCCTAAGTGTTAAACTCTCTTTCACGTTCGATGTGAAAGTTCCTCAAGAGCCTGAATTTGTTTTCTGTAATTGAGCTTCAGACTGTGACGTGTGGCTTGTCTTCACTGTCCCTGTTCAGCGAAGCAAGAATTTCAACATTTTGTAGCGGTTCTTATATTGAGTCAACGTCGAAAAATTAAAAATTTTGAGTAGGTTTGGTGAACTTGTTACACTATGGAGCAGCGTCCTTTGAAATATGGCGTTATCCTTCATACAGTCTGAAATAATAACCATACCGAGGGTCACATACTTGATCGTTCATATTTCTATTGAAACATGTAATCGAATGAACCGTAGCCTTGCAGTTACTCCAGTGCACACCTTTCACTGAATCTTGGTACTGAAAAGAAAATTTCTCGGAAAAATCGCCCACAAAGAAAGTTTGCATGATTTCAGGTTGTCTCCGACTTCCAAGTAATATGTAATTTGAATACGAGCAATATAGTCGTACTCACATAATATCCTCGGGGAGAACCCCGCAGAACATTTGTAGAAACTTAATCTGAGTTGTTAAGGCACAGAAATTTTCCTGAGATCATTGTTTGAAACATTTTTCATCGTGTAAAGTGGGTGTGGGAAAATTCAACAAGGGGAAAAAGATGGCTTAGGGAATAGGTCAGTAATAGTGTATGAATTAATAATAATCAGTGCATGCCTCCGAGGGCAACTACCAGAGAACCTTTTATGGCGCAGCTGCACCTTCATACGGTGCTACTACAGCAAATTCTCTCAGTAAGAGGCATGTATTAGTGCCGCGAAAGAAAGCAGGACTAATGAAATCTTGAGAAGAAAACTGGGAGTCGGTACGTCCAGGAAAAAAATTCTTAAGCAGTTTGAGCAAGACTTTGGAATCGTTGGATCAGACATCTGCTATTGCTAAAAATTCTTTAGATCAAGTAAATCCCAATTTAAAAAAACGTATAAACCATTTGTAGTATATGATTCCGAAGACGAGACAAGGTCTGCCTACTGATCTCCGACGCCGACCGCTATAAAGCCAGCTGCCGCTCTTCATAGATTCTAGGGCTGTGGTCACACCGGGGCGAAGCAAATAGCGATATGCACGGGCAAAGAGTTGGTATACAGTTAAAAATTGGTGAGCAGAAGATGAATGAGAAATTCAGAGAGATCTGAAGACACCAGAGTGCCATAATGTCGGCCGGTAGGCGCGTCGGTCACCGCGGCGAAGCTTTTATATGTCTCCTCTTCTATCCAATCATTAAAATTGCATTTGATTTTTAAAATAATTTTACTTCGCTTCCGTTACTATCGACCCCCAAATTGTGATTCTATATCTAAAAATGCTTTCTACCTATGCAAAATATAATTGGATATGTAATGCAGATTCATTTCGATTAGGAAAGAAGAAAAACTTAGCTAGTCCCACAAATATTTAATCACATGCGACCGGTTTCGATACAGTGTATCATCTTCTGGCAGTGATGACAAAATTTACGTACAATATATAGTGGTGGTCTGGGAATGGATGTGGGGTCGGGAAGGGTGGGTGTGGGGGGAGAGGGCTAGGTGAAAGGGTGGGCGGGGGTGGTTGGTTTTCCCGAAGGAGAAAGGAAGGTTGAAGCATGGGCGGGGGAGAGGAGGGGCGGATAGGACTGGGTGTCTGTGCATCCGAGTCGTAGGACCGAGGTGGGGGGTAAATGGGTGTAGGGCGGGGGGTAAACGGGTGTAGGGCCATTAAGATGATGGTGGGGGTTTTTCTTGGGAGGAAAGGGAAAACATATTAAGGAGAGGAGAATTCCATGAGTATAATTGTTCGTTGACCAGGTTGATGTCGGGGTCCGTTTGGCTTCGTAGAATCTCGAGTTGTTCTAACGCGTCCAATTTCAGTCCATTCCTCTCTCTGTGCAAAATTTTTGGTTTGAAATCACTCGTATGGCCACAATGGAGGAGATGTTTGGCGAAGTGGGAAGTGTTATTCCTGTTAGTGTAACATGAGTGATGCTCCTTAGCCCTGATACAAAATTTCCTCCCTGTTTTTCCGATGTAACAGGAATTGCAGTTACCACACTCAAGTCTGTACACTCCGCTGTGTTCCATGTCACTTATTCTGTCTTTAGTGTTGCAAAGCACTTTACCCAAGGTAACACTGCTGTAAAAAGATGCTCTGATCTTGTCTTTCGGTATGAGTTTGTTCACTTTTGATGAAATGTCACCGAGGTATGGAATCCTGCACCATCTAACTTTCTCTTCCCTGCCTTTGGTACAATAAATTTGGTGGGTGGCAAGTCGGGTCACTTTCTTCCTCCACATATTACTTATTAAACTCGCCGGGTACCCATTGCTGGTAGCTATCTGTTTGATAGTATCCAGCTCTTTTCTCTTGTTTGCCTCGGACATAGGAATCATCACTAATCTATGGAGCATGGAGTGGAGGGCGGACATTTTATGGGAAATATGGTGCCTTGAAGTAAAGGGTATAATATGGTCGGTATAACAAGTGCTAAGATACCACCACACACTCAGGGCCATCAACATACACTGACTGACTGGTCGAAAAACCCAGGCATCACCCACGCCTAGGATCCCCAGGGTCACCGTTTGAAGGGTACTTTATGATACGAGAAAAGAAGATGGAAACACGGTGCCTGCTATAGGGCCTTTTTAGGCTGCCAAGATCCTCCCCCGCCAGCTAGCCGAAAGTGGGTGCCCAGCATTGGTTTGTGAAGAGCCTTCTTTACGTCTTTCTACACTTCCGCTTCCTTTAGGGTGCATTTGTTTGTCTTGGAAAATACCCATTCCCATCCCACACTTAAAGAGATATGTGCCGCTAAAAAAGAAAAAAATCTTTTAGCCCGCCTGACCATTTCTCAAACCCCTCTGGAGTGAGGCGCTGAGTGATGGCTCCTTAGGTCATAAGACCTCCAGTTCTCTTGGCCTGTGAGGTCTCTACGAGGGAATGTTATTGCAGGGGAGAGAAAGAAGTGTGATTAAGCTGTCTCCAAATTCTCGTCCATTCCACTCAAATGGTATACTGAAAAGAGACAGACCCAAGTTGGCTCTAGAAATGCTTAAATTTAATATCCTAAAGCTGTTTGGCCCCGAGGATTTGTAATCGCTAAACATGCATCTCTCTTATCTCTTGTTCGTGGAAAATGCAGCACAGTTTCAGAGCTCAAAACTCCTTCCAAATGCCTCTCGGTTTTGACTATGGCTTCTTTGAGTGAAGATGATATAGCGAGAGAAGTGGACAGAGATGATTCCCTTAGTGATACAGAGTGTCCTAACTCTTCAGATTAAGCGGAGAAATTTCCTGAACACTACTGGTGGCGGTGGTAATGCTAATGCCACTTGGGAATTAATAGGTCCCCGAAAGCTGGGGATACTGGGGATTTAATTCGGCGAGATGGCAGAGACTGCCATACACCCTGTGCCGGCCGACTTAGGAGGAGGAGAGTTAAAATGTTCTAAATTCATTATTAGACATGAGGGTTATATGAACCCCAACAAATGATATGTTACAAGGTAAAACTGCGAAATAAACCTGTTTTTAGCCAAAAATGCCCTTGAAATTGCAAAGTGGTTGGTATTGAAACACTTTTAAAATATTTGAAAAGTGTCAACAGGGCCATATAGTTTTATTTTGGCACCAGGGCCTATTTACAAGCTCTTCATTTTGTATCACTTTATCACCTTGCGGCCCTCTAAGAAGCCCTTTGAGGTCAAGTCTGCGGGGGCACGGGTGCCATTTCCCTCCCCCACCCCCCAAGTTTTCAATTTAATGGTAATAAATTGGATATGTTAATCATTGCACGCTGTTGATGTATTTTAATACAAAATAAAATCATTAAATTGAAACTGGTCATCTTTAAAGTCCAGCATTCGTTAAATGAAAGCTGTGAGGGTACTCGGTTTAAGTTAAAAACTAGGAATACATCTATGATTCAAAATCCAAAATAAAAAAAGGTGCAATTTAGTGCAAGTTTTTTCTTCACAAATAAGTAGTAGAAAGACTGTTGTTTACATTGCAATCGAAATGTTTGCCCGACAACACCCGACACAAACAAACCAACCTCATTTTATAAGTTTTATAACTTTTGACGCTAAATTTAGGAAGACTTATTTGTAAATGTATTTTTAGTGTAAAAAAATTAAATTTTTAAGATTTAAAAAATATGTAACTACTAAATATACCAATATCTGAAAGTACACTAAGTTTTTTGCTGATCCGATGTTAAATTGAACTTTTATAAAATAATGAAGATAACACTGCCCGCAAATAAGGCATGTTCGACTCACTCGTCAATCAAGTATCGCCTGACTTAAGCTAACAATATTCACGACCGAAAGCGATTCCACCACCGGATATTGACTACATAGGTACCCTTGACCTTCTAAGAAACCGAAATCATCACTTTTTTAATCACTGTGCGGCGGGCGTCACGCCTTCACTCAAAAATATTTTTCTTTCTTCAATGAAGTATTACATGTGGCAAACTTTTTTAATTTGTAGAGGAGGGTTGTGTGTACAACATATAAAAAAATGAGCAAAATCGAAGGGATAGGTACATATCGTCAAAAATCGATTGAAGATAAATTCTTATCCGACTACCCTCTCAAACCACTCCAGTGGCTTAGATTCATTGACGATATTTTCTTCCTCTGGACCCACGACACCCTTAATACTTTTGTTTCTTCCCTGAATTCCCCAGCCTCTTGTCTCCTTCACTTCTTCCTTTTCCAGCTCCACCATCACTTTCTTGGACGTAAGCGTCTCCTTCTCCGACACTAAATTCAAAACCTCTGGACACATTAAAGCCACCAGCAAGCAACAATACCTTCACCACAGTAGCTGCCACCCACCCCACACCAAACGCTCCATCCCCTATTCTCTTTCCATCCGCGGACACAGGATCTGCAACAATCCCGACGACATGCACACATTTTCCTTTTTAACTGACACTCCTCTCTTCTCCGTCCTGGGTACCCAGAAAACCTTCTCCAAAAAAGAATTTAAAAAAAAACCTTACGTCCCACAGCAACCCCACACCAAAGAGCACAGCTCCCCATCTCTACTCACTACCTACTTCCCAGGCTCACATTCCTTACAACGAGTCCTACAAGACCTTTTCCCTATTCTTTCAGACCACAATTCCACACCAAAACTTTTCCCCAAATGTCCACCCAATTTACGTACAACAGCCCCCCCCCCTCTCCTTGCCAACGTCCGAGATGCAAGACTTGCCCTTCATTCTCTTCTCCTGCTGCCTCCTTCCTTCCCACACTCAAGTCTCTGCCAATGTTTCCTTCATCTACTTGTGTTTCCACCAACATCATCTACCTCCTCCAATGTAATTTCTGCCCGCCCTTCTATGTAGGGCAATGCACCACCCTCTCAGCATTAGAATGAATAACCACCGCGCCTCCTGCACTCCGTCATCCCCCCAATCATCCCTACCTGTACCTAAACACGCGTCCTCTCACGACGTGCTCTGCAACCAATGTTTCAATGTGTCGATCCCCCCGTCAAATTCCGCCGTCAGCCTCCACACCCTTGAGTTAACTTGCATTTCGCTTCCCAAGGCATGCCCCTGGGCTCAATGTGTCCTTTTAACCCTTTAAGGACCATAGGGGTTGTAGGCCATTTTTTGTTGTTTCATTGATCAATTTATGTTGAAATTGGTAGATAGATTTCAAAAATCTTTGTCCTAATGTGATATCTTGCATAGTTTTTGAGATACAGGTTGGAACATATATGTCCCTATGGTTGATAACGGAATCTTGTGAAGGTGGCTGGTCTAAAAAACCAAAGTGAACAGATTTTCTTAAAAATTTCCAAATATGTTCCTTTTTGGATATTCTATGGAATATCGAAGAAAAAACGGGGGATCATCGACATAGTTTTTGCGATATTTTGGATTCTTTTAACATGGAGCCTTATGGCGCTCTCTATTCCAATAGGATAAATTACGCACTTTCTCCATTCCTACTGAACAGATTTTTACCAAAAACTGATATAATGTAGCTCTAATAAATTAAAATCTATTCTGAAAATATCATTTAATACTATGGACTGAAATTATTCGTAAATACGATTAAAAATATGTATGCGAGAATTTCAAATGTCGCGCGCGGCTATGTGGTGTAAAGTTGGCAACGTGGCACACGAAGGTACGGGACATGCTAATCAGACGAATTGTGAAGAGAAAATCTCTTGTAAAATTACTTTATATGCAATATAAACCAAGGCACTTTTGATAACATAAAGTCAAATGCTGTTATCGCGGTTGTGAGCATTACTCCCCAATGGGTCAATGGTAAATATTTGCTCGTAATATGTTAGCATATTATCAGGAAGTTAAAAAAAATACGAAGTTCGCATAAACTGAAAGTACTATCTAAAGTTCTAGAAACAGTGGACTAATTTAGTATTTATGGGGAGTAAAACGTAATTATTTTAAGATTCTAATGCAGAAGTCGATATGGCGATGAGAAGAGCAATTGAGGATCTGTGATGAGTAGCTCAGAAGATCGCTTATTTCTTCATCCTTTCCCTGATATTGTTCAAACATACTCTAGTTACAATTTCCAGTGGTGTCGATGGGCTTAGGTGCTTCTTCTGATTTAGGTAGAATATTTCAAACAAGTGAATTGTGTTGTCAATTATTGTAGAGCACTAATGACATTGCGATCTAACTAGAAAAATACTTCCCTAATAAAATTATTTCGATTTCATTTATTACTCCAAGATAATAAGATTTTGACAAGTATACCAATCCATGAGTACTAAGAATTTAACTTCCCTGGTTTGAGGTGACGTGACAGTTGGTCGTGTTAGGTGGAAGAAGGCGATCCACTTTTATGGAAAATTTATAATAAAATGAGGCATTACCAGTATGAAATGAACTTGTACCTATGATCTCAAAAAATGTACTTTCTTCTTTGAACTCCATCTTTCCTTTGCACTATTTGTGGGAATCATTCTCATGTCTCTCTCACTAATTCCTGAGGTCATTGTCATTATACTGACTACAAAGAACATATTTAATGCCTTAAATATTCCTGCAGTTGATAACTAAGAAAACCTTGCCACTCAATATGCACATATGGAAACCTCCTCCTCACAGTAGAACCTGTACGAGAGCAATGCTGAAAATTTGTTAGCTTAAAATTGTATTTATTTTTCAAGTGAATTATGATGCATAATGAATAATGGTGCCTATTCCTGATGCCCACTTGTGACAAAGGTCATGAATTTCATCTCCCATACCTCCTCGTTCGTCTTCCTATCCACCCACCTAACCTTTTCCATCCTAGCACATGTTTCCAAACCATAGAGTGCCACGCTCCACATTAGACTCTTCACCAGTCTTTTCTTAACATCCCTACTCAAGGCTCCTGTAATAAGCTCTACTAGGAGTAAGGGGATCGGGTTGGTGTGGTGGCTAGAGTTCTGGCCTCCCATCCCGAGGGCCCGGGTTCGATTCCCGGCAGTGGCGGATTTTTCAGTGGAAAACCGGTCCCCACTTGAGTGCCTAGTGGAGGGCATTTCAAGTTCAGAACTCCGTCCGTCGGATTCGTTAAGAGTAGGCTAATGCCGACGCCGGGTTTCTCTCCGCCCTTCCTCCGTCCCTGAAAATTCCTACCATATCCAATTACCCACCTGTCCTATATGGCGCAAATGACCTCAGCTGTCGGTCGCCTCCCCTAATAACCAACTAGGAGTAAATGCCTCTTTCCCCAATGCTTTTCTCCAATGAACCTCACACGTACTATACCCCATTTCCTACAACATGCTACCAAAGTAATGAAATTTCTCCTCCTGCTCTAATTTATGGCCTTCTACTCTTATATTTAATCCTTTTTCGTTCTTGAAAACCGCATCACTTTCATTTATTTTTGGTTTCCAGATTCATACAGTGTACAACGTAAAATTTTTTAGTGATATTATCAAAAGCTTTGCTGAAATATGAAAATACCCCCGCTAATTTCATATTGGTACCTGTAGGTCTAGAGCAGTTTAGAGTTTAGCAGAGTAGAGAAGCTGCATTGCAAATAGCGCACTCCATTTGCTCGCCAACAAATGCAATATCAATCAAACGGCTACCTTCGACGTTAAAAAGCTGCGTAGACGAATTGTGTCCACCAGATGAAGCTTTTTCTTTCCACTTTGCCTTCATGGAGAGCGACTGATTTACTCTCCTATTATATTTTTTTGGGGAAATGAGCTTTCCCTTTCTTCGAAAAGACGTAGACATGACGAACAGATCTAACTTGGGCAGACCCACGTGAAACCACCTAAATCTTACGAGTAATTCTGCGTTGCAAACCACAAGAAAACACCAAAGAAGCAAATGGTCTCAAATGTAAACAACGACGTAAGTGACACCTGTCGTCACGACTACTGTAACAAACAACTGCCTACAGCGTGTTGCAGAATGGTCGCTGTTGCCGGATTAAAAACGAAAGATTAAATAATTTATAGAAACATAGTTTAATACTAGTTCGCATTCGAGTGACAATGTATCTTCATTAAAATACTTATTTTGAATTCTATGGCCACGGGTGAGAACTGTTTTCGGAAAATTAATTTCGCAAGAATGACTTAAGAAATGAATCAAGTCTGCATTTAAGCAAATTTTTATGGCAATGTGTAAAGTTAAAGCACAATATTTCAGATTGTACCTAAGACATTAGTCATTCTTACTGAATATAGTGTAACTGCGACCTATTATTGATATTTTAAACGAGCATTAAAATTTAAGTAACTAAATTTCTCAATGACTAACGATTACCCGACCAGCCACCTTCAAACAGTTGCCCCTTAAGGCCTGTATCAGATTTATTAGAGGCAGCTGAAGCTATTCAGTATTTTTCCTCAAAGGGAGAAGATTCATTTGTTACTATGAAGGCATTAGTTTTCTAATAATGCAATTGAATGTTTCAGGAGGGCTATTACGGAACCGCGAGTCGCCGGCGATAACTAGCATTTGGGCGACTCAGGCTGAGTTCTCACCCTGATCGATTACGGATCTTGAGTCGCCGGCCGAATGGTGACTCAGAGTCGCCGGCTACTCAGCTCTCGCCCCGAGCGATTACGGAACACCGTTCTGTCGCCTTCGGCGACTAATAGTCGCTTCCCCATGTCACCCTCGACGATGGTGATCACTCGTCGAGTCGCCGGCTTGATTCCGATTCGCTTGGCGATAGTCTGCTGTTTAGTGTTATACAGCAAGAAATGGCGATACATTACCTTTCATTATCGTGACCATGAATATAGAATCGTGACTATAACCACAATATTCTTCATGAGTACCATGAATTATTTATAACTGTTGACTGCACGGAATATTAGGGTGCAATGATGGGCCTAGATAACTTTTGGTTTTAAACTAGATGTCATTCGTGATGACATGGGAATAAACAGCACTTACCCATTTCCCATCGATTCTTCCATCCTTATAAAGAGGATTTCTTACGCTATCTTCTTATAATATATTAAACTAGAAGAGGGCCACACAACTTTATTTACGATTTGAATGAATCGTCAACTCGCTCTTTCGTTTGCTGTGCGCCGTTGTTTTTTGAAGACGGCGCCGCGCTATAGTATGTACCGTATGTACTATATATTTACGAATATAGAAACTTCTAACAGAAATTTCTATGTTAACGGTAGAATTGTCCGTAAATACTTTTATTAACTTATTTTTTATAAATACTTTTATTAACCCTGCGAACTAAATACTATGTTGAGCTTTAGCATACTTTCTATCAATATAAAAATATGTATAGGCACCTACATGCCTAACTTGAGGGTACCCTTTACGAACTTAATATTTATGATAAAAACATAAACCATGGAAGAGGGAGTTTTCGCAAGAAGTTCACCGTAGACCTCTATTTTTTAGTACCTACCTACTGTTTGACATAGGTAGAAGTTGCCGAATTATTTCCCTGTGTTATTACCGTTTCATTCAAGCATTTTCGGCTAGTTCATGAGTGAAAATGATTGAAGCTCGAACATAAGATATTTTCGAGTTATTTTCCTATCCTTCTGTGTCCGTATTAATGACTAAATAATTATTTTAACCACTTTATAAGTTGCTTCTATCATGCGCCACGAAATAGGAATTTCTAAGGTATCAATGTTGGCCGCTTTGAATGAATTTCCGCAAATTCCTGCTGATTCTCGTACCATCTGAGCATCAATTTTATTGCAGTGAAATATGCGCAAAATATTGTACATGTCTGTGGAAGTACTATTTACAATATAGATAAAGGACGATATCACATTATGCGCGAAATTTTCAAGTTGTCTGCTGTACCACGTGACTTGTAACAAGGCTGCTTATTGGCTACGAAAACTGTTCTGATGATTCTCATACACTCCGAAGTCACCCGTCTAGTCGCCAGCGAGATACGAGTCGCACCCAGTTCTGTAATCGCAGTGGCGACTCGCGAGGGGGCAGGATCGCGTGAGTGACGAGTGAGTCGCCCAAGATCCGTAATAGCCCTCCAGATGAAAACAGCTAAATTCTCATTTTGGGTAATATTCTGTGAGACGTTTCAAAGGTTAGATTACTGAACTAGTTCTTCCACTCGCAGCAAAGCCTGTGCATCACACGCGTGAAAAAACGAGTATTGATGACGCTTCTGAATAGAAGCAAGGAAACGATCGAGCCTGCATTACTCTTTTTGCGCAAGGAAGAATGCCGATGTTGTTCATTCATCCTTCTTCACATATAGTCATTGCTGCGGTTACTGGTTTAAATGAGAAATGTTTAATTACTAATAATTATTACAAACTTTTTTCAGAGAAATTTGGTTAAAGCACATGAAAAACTGAAATATTCTTCTTTGAATCTATGAACATCTTTGGCTAGTATAGCCATTTAAATTGTTGAAAAAACTAAGAAGGACAGAAACAAACTTCATTTGAGAATTCATGAATATAATATACCTATGTTATAACCATCAACATATCTTCAAAACAGAAGTAAAATTTGAAAAAGTGATAAAAATTGAATGAATGCACATGTAAATATACTGTTATCTTTGCTTGAACATAGCCCCTCCTACGTACTCATTTCTCAAAACAATTGCGGGCTCTTGTATAGCACAAGTGAACCTCACATACTTCACAGATATTATCTGTATGATTCTCAATTCTTTGCTTTACACATTCAGCACACCTCTACCGTTTTGCTGTATTTATCAACTTGTGTTCAGGCTGAGAGGTTGATATGATGCTCCTGCTGCTCCAGACAGGAGCTGCTGGGAGTCTTATCTTCCTATTTGTATAATTTCCAACGAGGATTCTAGCTATTGGTTGCCTGTACTGCAGAGGTGATATAGCCTTATGCTGGGAATTCATGTTATGATGCAGCTGTGCAAAAATACGGTGAGCATTGTTCACAGCTATATCCATCAAATCGAAAAATATTCGCAAGCAGTACTTTATCTTTACCTTTCTGTCGACTTCATATGTAATCTTTTTCTGGTCCATGAGATCGACGCCGCCCATAAACTTGTTGCAGGCAATTACTATCTCTGGGCAAGGAATCTTTTCTACATTTTCTGTTGCCACCTAGACACAGTGAGTGATTTGCTAGAATTCAGAAAATTAGACAACATTACTATGGATCTGTTATCATCGACTAGACACAAGTTATACCATTTGATGAAAGCATTTGACTTTCACCACGTTTCAAGTCTTTGGCCTGCTTGAGATTCTTTGGCATGTTTTCTGTCCACACGAGCCGTTTCACATATTTATATTTGCTGTGGCTGAGATTTCAACTGCAGTAACGGCGAATTGAGAAAATTGTCTATGTAAATATCGCAACACAAGTGCGCAAGCGGTTTAGTAAGCATGGTTATCACACTCTCTCCAAGTCCATGTACTGTGTCTGTTTTCTTGCCAGTATATAAATCGAATTGATACAAATAGCCAGACTTTGAATCGCATCTGCACCACATCTTGAAACCCCACTTTATGGGTTTACTTTTTATGTATTGCTTCATGATGTTGTCCTTTGAATCGTATCATATGTTCATCTACTGACTGCTGTTTGCTTGGTTTCCGTGCATTCTGGAAGCATCGATTAAAGTGACGAGTCAGGGGCCGACCTTTGAAAGCTCTATCATAATTATGGCGGCTTTTGGGAAGCCTCTCATCATTGTTTGCAAAATGTAACGCATTCCTGATCACTTTCGAGGCATGACATAGGCAATGTATGTCACTACCCAGACAGCACACATGCTACTGTATACGCTAAATATATGTATAATTAGTGTATAACATGTGTATACGGTAGATGATACACATATACTGTATACGTATAAAACCCTGCTACGCCCCATCTACCAGATGTAGCAAATGCAGCAAATGTCCTCCTACAATGCATATACAGTATACATATACAGTATACAAGATGTATACCTACATATACAGTATACAAAATGAATACACACAGTATACTCTTTTTGATTTGACAAAACCGTAAATGCAGTAGTTAACTTTATTTGCAGCATTAAATCTGAAATTATTAAATCACCAAAGTTAAAACTAACAACTTTATCCTGGTGCCAGTATGTATTAGTGCAAGCTTGGAGATACTGCCTGATGCCAACCGGGCATTGCTTTAGTTACCATTAGGCATAGCATTGGTTGAGATATGCCAATGCGGAAATTCCCTGTACTAATTGCCTTCACCTTTCTCTAAGCCACCATTACTATAAATATTTTAACACAACCTCAGATAGTATAGAACAGATGACGGAATGGACTTCCAGAAAGTGACAGCTACAGCCAATAATCGTCATAATATAACTTCCAGGAACAACACGAAAACACCATGCACAACTTTAAACAAAAACAGCTGTATACTTAAACATTTATTGACACTACTTCAAATTTCAATTACAGCATTCACTTGCCTATGTAGCACACATTTTAAATACGATTCCACATTTCAGGCATTATCCAACAGTTTAGCCAAAGTTTATCTGGGTATTCAGTAACCAGGGGTCTTTTAAAAGAACAATAGTCCACTCAAAATTAAAAGTAGGTTTTTGAAGAGGGAGTTCTTTGAAATCTCATCAAAAGTCACCACTGCACTGAGGAGGACACAACTACACAAAACATTTTCACACTAATCGCAAAGTTGAATGGTGATCGAATCTTCAATTAGCTCATCACTAATGTCCCAATGCGTTAATGATATAACACGCCTGTAAAAATAAATAAATTCTGTAACTTCTTATGCTAAGAATTAAATCAAGACTGTAAGGAAGGCAGATCAAAACAAAAACATTGGCAACAAATTCGTGAATTATCTTCAGCAGTATCGCTTTGTAAAGACAATACTTGACTCAGCGTACCTTAATCGTCAACCCAGTTTTAAAGTAAGCTTCTATGGTGACGAACTTCATAAAAACACTATGCTCCGAGATCAGTTTCATTCCGGTTGCTTGCCTCCGGGCTGACTTTACAAGATCATATTATTCACCAAAGATTATTATACACAGGATTATTCACAACCAGGGATACAATATTAATATTTACCCACTCCCTGTTCACAACCATGGACAACATCACAAATTACAACCGCCATTTTGAATGTAGAATTCGATTAGCAGTTCGATTATATCGATATAGTCGATACTTTTCAGAGCCGCGTACCCCGCGAACTATTTAAAATGAATATTCTGGTTAAAGTTGTTTTTGTGCACCAAAGTTGTGATTTATCGTTGATGATAGTGCTCTAACTAAAAAAAATTAGTTTTCTAAACTGCAGCTGTGTTTTAATGCATGTGCTTTGAATTTCATCATTGAAAATTAAAGTGCAATTGTTTACGACATGAACGTTTTGATCCTAGAATCTTACTTTATGTTAAAATAATGGAAATCAGTTTCAATAGATAATGAAATCACGTTTACTTAAAAGCATTTAAATAATTTGAAATCAGCTTGTCTTTCCTGAGTTCCTATAGGTATACTCAAAGGAATTAAATAAACTTTTCCTGCAAATAGAATTTCCCTGCAAGGAATTCTATTTCCCCACGGGGAATTTCAGATCCCTGCAGGAAATATCATTTCCTTGCAGGGAAATTCCTTTTGCTGCGGGGAATTTTAAATCCCTGTGGGGAATTTCGTTTCCCTACACGGAATTGCATTCCCTGTGCATCCCCGCAGGGAATTTAATGGGGAACTGCATATTGTATCAACATAGGATTTTCAACAGGGAGAGAGTAAAATATTGGAGTTCGTATGGCATGAGGTGCCAAAGGAGATAAATCAAATTTAAATGATAGATAATGCCGTACATTGTCTTTCATAAAGGGTATCGTTCAGGCAGAGCCTGTCCACCTATATATGTTAACCTAATTTTTACCGTAAAATATTAATAGACCTATAGGTTTAAGTTAACCAATATATTGGTTAACTTAAATAATTATTAATATTCAGTGTCGTAAATATTGGATTGATTCTGCAAAGATAACGTACGTAAAGCACGTTGATTTTCCTGCATACAGTATACACTTGTATACTAAAGCCTTATGTATACCTTTTAGATACTGCTTATGTATACGTTTCTGTCTACTGTTTATGTATACGTTTTTGTCTACTGTTTATGTATACTAAGCATCTAAAAAATGTATACAGATTCTCAAGGAAACGGTATACACCTGGTATACATCTAAAACATGTATACAGATTCTAAAGGAAACAGTATACACTTGGTATACATGCAGTATATGTATACAGTCACCAGTGTGCTGTCTGGGTACTGTCCGTGTCCGTTGCAAAATTTCGTCACCCGAGTTTGAAGACTAATATCTATAAAACGGCTCAATGGATTTTAAAATAAAATACATCATATTAAAGCGTGTTTATTTTTGCGTTTAGTGATGGTGTACTTATTTTTTCACCAATTATGTTAATTTCAGTATGTGCAAACGGAATTTTAGCGCATTTTTCCGGGTACTGGACGGTTGCATAGCATTTACGGCTTCGTAGTAACAACACGGATCAAGATATTAAAATTCCATTTTCACAGATTGTATCAAAGATCTTTCCTAGTAGTCACTATAAGTTTCATATTATTTAGTGCATTAGTATTTTAGTTGTTGAAAAAGTAAGACTGCGTTATTTTCCGTTCCGCGCATCCCTGAAAATCGCCATTTGGACCTTCTTTTTGCTCTTCAGCTCATCGCCACTAATCCACTAATAAAACCTTAAAGGAATTCGTTGGTTAATCAGTATTGATTAACATTTATTTAGGAAAAAGAGCGCGCTGAGCAGCCAGGACTATGCCCGGGAGAGATCGTGAGAGGCGTGCGGTGTTGGCCGGTCAGAGGTTTGTCGCGCAAGGATTCGCCCACTGGGGAATTGGCCCACTGCCCATTTTCCAGCAAGGGAAAACCATTTGAAATTCAAAGGTCCACGAACTAGCCGTGAAAACTTTAACGGCGTTACCCGCTGATATTGCGGATTTGCTATTGTTAAAACCAGTTGCCCTGTTACTGTGTCCAGCAAGGGAAAACCAGTTGAAATTCAAAGGTCCACGAACTAGCCGTGAAAACTTTAACGGCGTTACCCGCTGATATCGCTGATTTGCTATTGTTAAAACCAGTTGCCCTGTTACTGTGTATGAGTCATTAGAAGTCGATAAATAGTGGCAGAAAGGGTCATTTTTAAGAATGGTCATCAGTGTCATTTTAGAACTGTGGAAACCATCCGTTGCTATGCCTCCTCGAGCCAAATTTTCGGAGACGGAGTTGAGGATGATTTTAAGCGCTTTTTTGTAGCATGTCTGCTATACCCTCTTTTATCCAAGACACTACTTAGATAGTGGAATTGCTCCACTTGCTCTAGCATCTGACTTTTTACTTGTATACTACTTCTACTTCTCAATTGAACAGCCAGGGCAAACCGCCTTGTCCGCAATATCTGCTAGAAGACAAGTCGCCCGAGCCACATTGATACCCGATGCCACAGATCTGGAGAAGGGACACGACATGGATTACAAATGCTTCTAATCACATTTCTAGGAGTAAAATCGTAGAAAATGACACTCGCTTTCATTACCTCTTTCTAAAATACCAAACATTTATGCCGAGACCATTTTGAAGTCTATGACAAGTGGATGATTTTCAGAGGGTAATGATTAACGTGCTAAATTGTCGTATCACTTCCATGGATATTTTAAGGCTGTAAAATTTGCAATTTTCTGGCTGACATTTTATATCCTGTTACCTTAAAACTTCGAAACACCTACATTTATTGATCACAGAGTCACCAATTCACTCAGACGCATCCAACGTTCATATCGCCAAGCGAGGAAGGTGTAAGTACAAAGCCATAGGATTAATATTCCATAAATATTTTGCAATACATCACTGATTAAGCCACTCACGTATTACATCTAAATGTAATTAGATCAGTTAATAATGCGATCTTCAGTATGTTTGGTAATACTTGAGTAAGAACTCCTGGAACACTATTCAAAAGCCACTAATTTCTGATAATCAACAGCTATCAGCTTTCGAGGGTTGAGATTCTAGCAAAGAAGAAGTTCCCAGCCTCATGACACTCCTCTTTCCAAAGGAGATTTGCATAAAATGGCATAAGCAGAGAAGGGAGATGAGTGACCGTTGAGAACTTCGCTGATACCCTACACTCAGAAATAATTCCTATACGTTTGGAAGTCGGTCGGTGTATTTTTTCACCCTCAGAAATATACCCGACTCCTTTTATGACACTCATAACCCCGAGCACCCGATATTCAGAGAGTATCCTTTGCAGGATTCCCTGAGGCAGCCTTACTATGTTGTAGGTTGGCATGAAGCACGGCTATGCCAGCCATGGTTCGGCCCTGCCCACGTCTTCTTCCTCCCTTGTCTCCTTCTCCTCGAGGGGATATGGATGCTCTCCCCCAGCCCCCACCCACAGGGGCTCCTGAGTCAGACTCTACCCCCCTGGGGGAGCCCAGGCTTGGTGCCTCCTTGAAGGTGGACACAGAGAGGTTGGAAAGGATGTCGTCCTACTCTCCCCACGAAGGGTGTGAGGGGCAACTGGGAAGTATGGGTCTCCCAGATGGGATCACCATAGGCAAGGATAAGGTAGTATAGGGTGCTTCCTGATTGGGAGTCTCATCAGAGCTATCCAACAGTATCGCATCCCCCAAGGAAGAATTCGGACTGCAAGAGTCCATGTGCAGAGTGCGTCTCTCAGTGCCCTCCATTATTATTTTAAGTATGGATTCCGAGTTTGGTCCTACGAGTAGCTAGGGAAATACAGTGTCCTCCCATGCAGAACCCCACTTGCATGCGTAAGGCTTAATAAAACAGGAGGTCGCCCAGTATCCGGAGTGTCTCTGCGAGTGACTTCTTACCCTCCGCCCCATGGACGCGGTCACACTTAGCATAGAGACGCACCATGGTGATGGGAGGTATGCATCAACCTGCCAAGTCTAGATTTGTCATGTTCGGCGGAAATCAGGGGCACCTCGTGGAGGATGTGGCTCTTCACCATGCATGATGGTTGTGATGGTCCAAGGGCATGTTCTGAGCTGTGACCCATTGTTGAGTCACTTACTCCTTATCCCATCAATGCACAGGCCTATCGGTATGTGCCATCAGCAAGGTTTTCTGCTCGGCTCTCTTTATGTCGACCTTGAGAATCTCTACCTTCAATGACAAGATGGACATGTTATTGCCGCTTCGGTCGGATGACAGGTTTAAGTCCAGACCAATTTCATCTGCTGCCCTCTTTGCTAACTGGAAGAGAAATGCCCCTGCTCAAGACATCTCATGTTCTCTTGCGAGACACAGGGGGTCTGTGCCATTTAGCACTCGGCATGCTGTATCTAGGACAACTCTGTTATGGAGACACCCCGGACTCAATATGCCTCGACCACCTGCATTGTGAGAGAGACACAATCTAGCGAAGGAATATTTTGGATAAAGACTGAAGATGGTCATCATTTTCCTCGTTCCACTGTCGAGAGTCTGCAACTCGTTGACGTTCCATTTCAAGCAACCAAAGGTGTACAGCCGTGTTGGGACCGGAATTATGCTAGCGGCCCGAATCTTGTTCAGGTCAGACAGCTCAGAACTGCAGATTTATCTGAGGGTCTGTACTTGGCAGTCAGTCTTTCCTTTACTGCTGCTACCTCCTGAATTTGGTGCTGGGGAACGCCTAGATATTCATAGCTTTCATCATCGGCGAGGTGACAGATGACGCTCCCGTCAAAGAGTTGCAAGTCTTCCTTGTTTCCGAAAGTCTTCCTTTTGCCCGATGGATGGATGCACACTTGTACAATCCAAACTCCATCCCTATATCCTCACTGTATTCCTGCACGGTGTCCAGTGCGATGCGGAGTTATTTGCGTTGAAAGCATATAGCGTAAGGTCATTCTTGTAAAAGAAATGGGTGACACTATGCTTTCTGTCATCAGGGACACCGCACTTGTGTCCTCCCCCTGGTCACAGCCTGTAAGTCAGTGGTAGGAGGGAAATGCAAAACAGGAGGGTGCTCAAGCTATCGCGCTGAAAAATGCCACGGTGGTATGTTACCAGCTTGGTCGAGAGTGATCGCTTGCCTGAGGTCAGGACAAAGCGTGTCTTCCAGAGTGGCAGCAGGCATTGGATGCTGATTAAAACCTCTGGATGGACTTTTATCAGCTTCAGCATGATGATGAGTAGCTCATGTGAAGTGGTGTCGAATGCCTTACAATAGTCCACCCCACACCATTGATAGGTTTTGCATATGTTGCCTCTGCTTGTACACTTCATCCCACACAGGCTGGACATGGTGTAGGATTAGGTCACCCAAAATGGAAGTGAACAACTTATATACAATGTTAAGGTATTAGGGTGGTAGTTCTTAGGATTGGACGAGTCTCCCTTCTTCGATATTCAAACCGTATGAGCCTCAGTCAACCAAGGAGGAACCAAGGTTGGTTCACTCCCTGACAGAAAGGTTCTAAAGACTCTGGCGAGATATGTATGGGTGGAACTGTTATTATTACTTTTTCCCAGGATGTTCCATTTTTCATCCTAATTTTTCTGAATTTAATAAGTCATAGTCTCTCATTTTCATCCCTATCATAATAAGCCGACTTGAAGTGCCAAAATATATTATTTATTTAAAGGATATTAATTTTTTCCTTTGTGCCAGTTTGTTTTCTTCTGCTACAGTGTAGGGACAATCCAGGTGATTTGAACTTGAATGGGATCATGGGCATCCGTTAGTTAAGATAACCTGGGAAAAAAGTTACTGCCTGCTGTTTTCCATTGTCCATTCCAAAGTCAAGAATTGCAAACTAGCTGTGAATAACTTAGCATAGTCACCCGCTGAAATGCACTCTCATGTATCTGGTCTCTTATAGGGCTATTCTGTAACAGATTACGCCGGCGCTATTATGACGTAGGGCGTTATTTTGGAGAGATCGGCGCAATATAACGCTTTCCTGATTCTGTAAGCTAAATAGCGGCCCCTGGGGGGTCGCTATATAGCACCAAAAATAACGCCAGCCAAAAATAACGAAAATATCTCAGATAGAGACCCCTTCAATGACTTTACTGAACTTGGAAACCATGCTGTAGTTTATTTTACTGTAGCCATGAACCTAAAAATATTGTATTCGCGTTCATATTTGATTCCTAAACTTCAGAAAGGACGTTAATTTGGTTAAACGTATCTTATTCGATGTTTACCTGGTATTCAAAGAAATTTTCATGTATGTAAGCGATTTCATACACTCGCATATACGAACATATGTAAAATATTTTTATTTCACCCTACAAAACATAATACGAAAGCTAAGCCGTAAATGCGGCAATCATGAACATCTATAAATACATGTATGAGATGAGCTGATTGCTAATATAGGTTATAACCTTTTATATTGTGGCATATATTATATTTTGATAGAATGCACAAAAAATTAAATTTTGTATGTATATCTACTCCATATGTTAGACGAATAAATATTATTTTTTGCATAATTAGCTGGTGCGAAATGTAAAACAGGAAAATATAAAATAGGCTATTAAATGACATGGTGACAATCAAACTTATAAAGATATAATGTTATAAGCTGTGCACCTGACAATCATTTCGTGCTGTTTAGCTCAATAAAGGGGCTATTTCTCATAAGAGATATTTTGGCTGCTTGCTGTACAGCAACGTTGCAGCTGCTATCCTTTAAGTCAGAGGAGGTCCCTTTTTAAATCCCTTCTCTACATCCTGTCATTCTAGGATTTCATACAATATGTCACATACTATCATGAAAATATTAACGGTATTTAACACGTATTTCAATCATCGGTTCAGTAAAAAAAATATTCCCCGTTCAATGAGTAATTACTAACGTTTCAATGGGCTAGTTCGCATTATTTTAACATCGTTAACAACTAAACTTTGCATGATGAAGGGTATCAATGTATTTATCATCAGAAAAATTTGTCAAACTATTAAAATGAATATAAAATACCATTCAAAATTGAGCACATCAACACCGCCCTGGTGAAAATAAACCGTGACACACAGTGTGACAGAAGCGTGAACACAGTGTGCTTAGAATGTGACAAGAGTGTGATTACAGTGTGCATACACCGTGACAAAAGCGTAAATTGGGACTCAAAAGCGTGCAGAAAGCGTGATAGACACTGTGACGGTACAGTGTGTTCACAGTGTGAGGACACCGTGCACACAGTGTGAAGACACCGTGCACACAGTGTGAGGACACCGTGCACACATTGTGACTAATACCCATGTACAGTGTGCAGCACATTGTGGTCACACTGTCCATCACGCTTTGAAGGGAGCACACTGTGCGCACAGTGTACATACACTGTGGCTAATATATTTGCACAGTGTGATACACATTGTTGTCACACTGTCTGTCACGGTTTATTTTCACCAGGGCGCTAACTCACGATTGAACAACATTAACATCAACCCGAATTCTGTCGTCCGCTGAACGAAAACTTCGTCAACATTTGCTTCACGATATTCAACTGTTTCTACTTTGTCCCAATCGCAAACAATATTTTGCGTATATTTCATTTTTGAGATTTTATATCAAGAATAAAGTTTTTATCAAAGTTCTTGAGGTATAATTCAATAAATTCTACCCTAATAATACAGATTTAATTAAAACTGTTTGTTCTTGCTGCCTCCTATTGGCCGCTTGGAATCTGCCTTACTACTTTTCCCATACTCTCGAGAGGTTACGCGACAGCGCTATATTGCACCCTTGGATTGGGCGCAACATAGCACGGCGGTATTTACAGAATTGGAAAAGGGGTAATTTCCGAAGAGAAATAGCGGAGGCGTAATATAGCGTCCTCAAGTTACAGAATAGGCCTATTAAAGCCTCTAGAGATCAACAGGGGAGGATGAAGCCTTGGGAGCTAATTGGTTACCCTGGTGAAAATAAACCGTGACGGGCAGTGTGACAACAATGTGTATCACACTGTGCAAGTGTATTATTCACAGTGTATGTACACTGTGCGCACAGTGTGCTTCTTCAAAGTGTGATGGACAGTGTGACCACAATGTGCTACACACAGTACAAGGCTATTTGTCACAGTGTACGCACACTGTGCTCCCTTCAAAGCGTGATGGACAGTGGGACCACAATGTGCAGCACACTGTACATGGGTATTAGTCACAGTGTCCTCACACTGTGAACACACTGTACCGTCACAGTGTCTATCACGCTTTTTGCACGCTTTTGAGTCCCAATTTACGCTTTTGCCACGGTGTGTGCACACTGTAATCACACTCTTGTCACATTCTAAGCACACTGTGTTCACGCTTCTGTCACATTGTCTGTCACACGGTCTGTCACGGTTTATTTTCACCAGGGTAAACCACCAGCATGGAAATCAGGAGGTTCTGCGTTTGAATCTTGGGCGAGGTGGATGTTTTCTCTGTGGAAATTCTGCTTTATCCTATTGTCACATGCTATTTTTCTTAGGCCTTAGATGTAATCTATTTTATTGTTTCCCTCATGTGTTCCATTTAAAAATCTACATCATGGGGAAATGGCCATTTAGGAGTCAATCACCATCCTTTATCCATAAATGTTAAGGCAACATTTCATTAATTAAATGGATATGACACCAAAAAAAGTTTATTGGAGAGGATGGCTAAATGTTCTGTGAAGTTAAGTCGTACATGAAGGATCTGGTGTTTTCCCATCAAATAAAGCTGGTGAACTCTTCTCCACTGGGTCAGGGATTTGGCGAGTGCCAATGTTTTGACTGCTGACACTGCTATCATCTGATCAAACAATCAGGACTCCCAGAGGATGAAAGCAGAAACTTGGTGGGCAAGCTGTGGTCGCCCCAAGGCTGTAGGGCCTGCACAAAATACATGATGGTGGGGTCCTGCTGTGGCCAATTGCCTCTCCCACACACGACGTGGCCGAGTCCTGTTGCCCACCATGGGAAGTGTGAACACCACATAAAGAACTCAGCCTAGTTTGTCTAAGGTGTACACCACAACATTGTCTAGACCCCCCAGGCATCCTTGTGAACTTTGATGTTGTCTCTGTGCACTCCAGTCCCACTGAGGAGATACACTCCATCTAATGAAAGTTCACTTGACCATAAAACTGTCAGCTTCTTCTGAATTGTCTTGGCAACATATTTCCAACACTTCAGGAAGTTATACGAGCAGAGGGATGGCATTGCTATGGGATCACTTCTCTCACCAGCCATTGCAAACTTCTTTGTGGAAGACTTTGAGGAGATGGCCCTCACCTCAACCAGGCGGAAGCCTAAATGCTTCTACCTCTACATGGACAACACATTCATCATCTGGCGTCTTGGGCTTGAGGCTGTTCAAGAGTACTTAGACAGTATCCTAATGTTAAGTGTACCATGGAGACTGAGAAAAATAACTGCCTGCCCTTTTTAATATATTTATACCCCGGAAGGATGACAGATCCCTGGGACACCATATACATATGCAGGAAGCCAACTTACATGGCTTTATACTTTAATGGAAAGAGCAACCACCATCCCTCGCAGTGGAGAGAAGTTTTGTCTATACTCATAGATAGATTTTGAGCTGTAGTAGACAAGGAAAACCTACCAGAAGAAATCAAACACTTTCGGAAGACTTTCCACCACAATGGATATTGGGAGAGAGAAATAGACATGGCCCTAAAAAGGGTGTAAGGGAATCAGCACACAGCCAACAGATGTGCCCTAGAGGAAGAACTCAGAAAGAACAAGCGAGAGGAGATGGAAACCCTTGTCCAAAGCTTGACTCCCATATGTCTCTTCAAGATGTAAGTAATTCTCAAGAAATGCAGCAACAAGACAATATATGCACAAACCGGCAGGGAAGCTAAGGAGCCAACTAATCAGAGTTGAGGACAACTTGTACCTTAAAACTTCTGCCATTGATGGTATATCATGTGAGTGTGGCAAGGTTTACATTGGAGAGACTGGCCGTACCATTGAGACCCACATGAAAGAGCACAAGAATTGCCTCAGATTGGGATATCTTGAAAAGTGAGCCATTGCAGAGCACAGCATCAACAGGTACCATTGCATCACCTTCTACATTCCTATAGGTATTACTTGATAGATGCTGTGAATATTGGGACTGACTTACAAAGGAGCTGATTGGAATCAGATGGCAAACAAATAACTTCAGCTATGACTCAGGATATGCTCTCAGCAACATGAGGGATCTGGTGCTTCAAAAAAATTAGAGAAGAGAGAGGAATAATGACCAGCCAATAATAGTTGCATAATATTAAGCTATAAATGCTGAGGAAATATAATGCAAAGAACTCCCAGTCTAAACGTGAAGAGGAAACTGTTCCTAGAACAGGGAACTCAATGTTTTAGTTATTTTGTTAACTTTTGTATAAATTTTGTGTTGATATGTTTAGGGTATATAAAACATTATTTGAGTAGCAGGACCCAACCTTCAACATCCTTAAAATGATGTCAGTGTTAGCTGTTGAAATATTGGTGGTCACTGAACCCTGACCTGGGGAAGAACCTGAGAAGACTCACCAATAATTTGTCCGTATTTTCCTGGAAACCAATTAGATTGTACCCTACCAAAATCAGGCCAGTCAGGGAATGCCCGTATCTGGCGGGTGAAAATTGCATCTGGTTCTTCTGACTTGCAGACCTGGTTAACTTGCCATCCATCAAGATGATGCAGAAAACTAAGAGGACCCCACTTACCCTCTCCAATGTTGTACTTATTTCATTCTATTAATTAGTGAAGCATGAAATGCATGTTTTACTCCTTGTGAAGTATATTTTTCTCTCAAAGCGCCTATTTTTCTTGCTTTTTGGCTATTTGCCCCTTTCATATTATTTTCTACCTTAATATATAGTTTTATTTCTTCTGGTATTTCTTTCTGTGATTTAAGCAAACTTTGATCTTGAAATCTTTTTTTTTCCTCTACTTTCTGATTTCAATGGGAGTGAGTGATATTTTTTAAGTTTGAAGAAGTAGTTTTAGTGCTGCTTTTTTGGAAATAATGTCATATTTTTAAGTTTGCAGTTTTGGTTCCAAAGTATGCTCTTGTTTTCTCATTGTGGTGCATCAGCCCTGAGAGCACAAAGTTTGCAGTAGACCTGATGTAAACCTAATTTCAACGTCCACATCTGGTATTCAGCTAACCATAAGGTTTGCTGAATTCCAGATTTAGACGTCTTATTTTGGTTTACATTACGTCTACATGTGGTCGAAAAAAGGTGCAAATGTCCGCCATTCGTGGTCTACTGGTAACCACGCAAGGTTTGCAGCAAACCTAATGTAGACCTAATTTTAACGTCTACATCTGGTACACAGCAAACCATTAATTTTGCTTCATACCGTATTTAGACGTCTTATTTTGGTTTACATTACGTCTACATGTGGTCGAAAAAAGGTGCAAATGTCCGCCATTCGTGGTCTACTGGTAACCACGCAAAGTTTGCAGCAAACCTAATGTAGACCTAATTTTAACGTCTACATCTGGTACACAGCAAACCATTAAGTTTGCTTCATACCGTATTTAAACGTCTTATTTTGGTTCACATTAGGTCTACATGTGGTCGAAATAAGGTGCAAATGTCCGCCATTCATGGTTTACTGGTAACCATTAACGTAGGTTTTCAGCATACTAGATTTAAACGTAAAATAGTTTTCATAGTAGTGCGATAATAAACACAAAAATGTAACAAGTCAGTAACATTTGGTTTTCCATACAGAATAATAATATACCAACTAACTACGTAGTTTAATATTCAATATGCTAACTACGTTACGTACATTTCTACAACATGTCATCGTCAAGTAAACTGATAATTACGCTGCGTAGTCGAAACTTATAGTAGTACATTACTCTTCTGTTCACAAAAGCAATGAATTTGATTATTTTGAAAAATTACTTCGCCAAAAATGCTTGAAAAACACCAAATCCAACTGCTTCTACAGGAATTACGCCAGAAACCATCAATTCATATAACAAAATTATAATAATAAATACCTTTATTTACCAAAGTCCAGTGCAAATGAATTACACAAATTTTACACAACAGCTCCTCAACACACAATCAATGACACTTCCTCAGAGTTTTCGAAGACACTGTCTATGCATGACCAAAATTTTAAATGAAAAGAAAGAGTTCACTGATATCACATTATTTTGTTGCCAAACACGATTATTCACTCGGCAATATATTGCAAACCAAACAAAAAGGAACCCCACTTGGCGTAAATTAAATGAAAAAGGTCCAAATACCCCACTGAAGTACCATATCTGCTAGCAGCAAAGTAACACACGTTGTAACTTCAAGGATCCTTCGTTCAGCTACGTATTTTTTAACAACTTCGTGAAGTTAAAGGTAACTTCGGAAAACAAGTATTCTACAGTTGAGGACATCTGTAAATACAATTAAACGCAGATGCTACAGAAAGAAAAATGGATTTCTTAGCAGACATATTTCCATAGCCTTGAATTTAAAAGAGTGCACTTACCGTACGATACAGCCTCAGTACACAAGTACCTAGTGGATGAATCGGAACCAAATTATTCTTTAGAATACAAGAATGCATAAGACAACTGTATATTACGTAAGTAGAGTGTGTAAAAAACACTGAGATGATAAATTTCAATTACACTCCAAAGAGATTCGGCACATGTTTACGCATATTTCCTGCGTTTCCATGCGCGGGCACGATTTCTAACAAAAGAAAACTTCCAATGCGTGCGCAGCCAACTTGGCCACATGAGTGGAATTTCTACCAGATAATATTATTTAAGCCCAGTGATGGACTATAACGACGAAATAATGTTTGCCGATGTACCAGCAATTCCGATTTTTATAAATATTTAAGTGGGTCTCAAGGTGAACTATTTAAATGGTTGGTTGAAATTCAATTGTAACTAAAAGTTACCAACCAAATACATATAACATAATATATATGTTTTAAATTGTTCACAAACCTTATGGTTAGCTGAATACCAGATGTAGACGTTTAAATTAGGTTTACATTAGGTCTACTGCAAACTTGGTGCTCTCGGGGAAATTTGGTCGACCGTGTCCGTCATTAGGACTATTATCGTGCCTACATTAGGTATATTCTTGGTCTACAGCAAACTTCAATCAGTGAAGTTATCTGTAGACTTTAAATAGACCAAATATAGACGTCTACAATTTTTAGTGTGCTCTCAGGGAGGTCACAAATACACTGGATGTTGAGCATTGTTGAGCAATAAAGGTGGTCAAATAATTATTCTTGCAAAGTGATCTTCTTTCTAAACTTGTTCTTCTTTGAGGAAAAATTACCCACGTATGAGTTCATCTGCAAGCTTACTTTGTTCATTGCTTCTTACCTTTGATCAGATGAATTCCTTAGTAAAATTATGTATTATTGTTGTAATTTATGAATTTTTGCAAGTATTTCTGTGTTCTGATCTCTCATATTGTGCACAGAGGGGAAGAGAAATATAAGTTTTGTGGTATTCAGTCAAGTGTATTTATCCACCAATTCTGATTCTATGGCCAAGTGGCTGTCTTAGAATCTTACCTTATGTGTATGTAGAAATTACTCTGACAATTATGTTCTATTCTTCTTTGTGAAGGATTTGTGGAAAATATCACCAGCTACCGGGAGGTTATGAAGTTTCCTTCGGATGAAGATTTGAATGGTGCTGCAGTTGCATTAATGAGGCTACAAGATACGTACAAGTTAGATACAGCTTCAGTTGCCCGAGGTGAACTTAATGGTGTCCAGTACAGTACTGCTTTGACAGGTTTGTGTAGTTTTGTTATTTTATAACTCTAAATGATTGTTGTCTCAAATGTGAATAAATTGCCTCAAGAAAGTTTCCATTGAAGAGTTTACTTTTCAATTACCCCTTTTGCAGCTGGTGGTTGCTTTGAACTAGGGCGGCAGTCATACAACAATGGAGATTTTTACCACACGGTTCTTTGGATGACAGAAGCCCTGAGGAGATATGAGGAAGAAAGAAACAAGACAACCATGAAATCAGATATCCTGGAATATTTGGCATTTTCTTTGTATCAGCAAGGTAAGAGTTCTTGAAAAAAGACATCTCTGCTCATTCTCCCTTAGCCACCCGACATTTGGGCACAACGTACTTGCATGATGTAACATTTTAAGATCCAAAGCCTCTGAGATGTGAGATTGATGGGCCAGTAGTATATGATTCCTTTTCGAGGAGAAGGTATCTAAAGCATAAAGGTCATAACGCTAAATTGTTTAGAGTGAAATGCAGTGAGGAGAGTGTGAAATGCTGTATCAATCCCATGGAATGAGACTACATAATTGGTGCTGCAAAAATGTATTGAAACGTGAGAATCACTTGGTTAGATCCTAATTAAATGCAATGCAATGAATACCTCCACTTTTTCATGGAAGACTCCCCAAACATCTATTTTACATTACCATAGTGATAATTGTTAGTAAAAGTAATGTTAATTGACATTTTCAAGTCAACATGAGATGCCAGTAGGTCATATTCAGTTATGCCACTGGATGGCATTGATGGGTCTCAATAGTACAGGCTTGTACCCTTTGATTTGTTTGTGAAATTTTAGAGGAACTAGGTTTGTGATTAAAATGGGCTTGCCTCCTACTACAGATTGATGTTTAATTTTGATATCTCACACGTGCACCCAATATGCGACCTCATGCCATCTCAACAGCATATAGAAGAAAATAATATGTTGGATTGAATTTTTCAATTCCAAATTATATTCAAAATGGCAGGGTTAGGTATAATAGAATAAAACAGGTTTTATTTATGCTACGGGTATAACACCCTTTAGGGTAATAGAAAAGTTACTAAAGTGGTGTACATTTATCTTTATATTGAAGGTGACAGAGGAAACCAAAAAGCATATACAGTCAAGCCCATTTAGGTAACCGTTGAGTGGGCCCAATAGGGCTGTGCGATACCACGATATATCGTCGATGATACTCGATATGTACTTGATATTGGGAGTCAATATTTCGAAACGTGATGTCAGGATATGTCGATATCCGATATCCTGAAATGTCGACATCCCGATATGATGACATCTTGATCCCGGTATATTTTTCTGTCACCCTTAATAACGTCTCTATTTAGCGCACTTTCTCGGTAATGGCTGATCGGATTGAAGTGTTATAAATGGTTTCTTCCTTATAAAATATTACACTTCCTCAATCGTTAATTATATATTTTAAATTGTGTAATTTGCTATTTTTATTAACTATAACTTTTTTATCATAAAATTTGGATGTAGGGAATGGAATGGCCATGGTGCGATTTCAAGGCTGAAAACTCAAATTCAATGAGAAAAGTTCAAATTTGTTTATAAAATTATTGTTTTTAAACCATAATTCGGAATTTAAAAAAATTTCACCGTTCTTCGACCAAGGAAAAATGGTTATATTTCAGCTCATATGGGCCGTATCAAAAAATTGAAAATAACCTCTATTATCTAAAATTATATGCTCTTTTGCCTTAAGTTATTATATTATTAGTCGATATCGATACCGTGATATGTCGATATCCCAATATGTTGATATCCCGATTGTCGATACCCCGATATGTCGATATCCCTCTATTATCTAAAATTATATGCCCTTTGGCCTTAAGTTATTATATTATTAGTCGATATCCGATATCCCGATATGTCGATATCCCCATTGTCGATACCCCGATATGTCCATATCCCGATATGTCCATATCACGATATTTCCTATTTAAATCGCGAAACCAATATATCGGCGAATCCGCGATATCAGAATGATATCGTCGTGCGATATTCAAAAGAGCATATCGCACAGCCCTAGGGCCGAATATTACTTCGTAATAACCGAACTTCGTTAAATGAGGAGGAGTTTTTTTTTGGAGGTCACTTCTCTAATGCTGCGGCTTACGTACTTGGTGGGAGGGATGATTCTAAATTCGCTTAACCTTTATCGCCCGTGCAGTTCCCAAAGGGACCACCTAATGTTTTGGCGAATGGCCGTGCAGTCCTTTTACCAAGACACCCGTTGTTTCAAATCAGCTTACTCTCATTTTCGTCGCATAGATGGGGGAGATATTTTTCTCAGGCACTTGGGATGAGTCACTTGCTAGGGTCGGGGCGACGTGTCACACTTGCCATGTGGTATACAGCCGTCTTCGCTTTCGTCCCCTCTTCTCTCACCTCAGTATCTTAAACAGTCACGATGCCCCCCTCTCGCGTCATCCAGCCCGATCGTGTCGGACGTGAACACTTGTGGCTGATCGTCCGTCTAGCCATAGCAACTTATGTCGGTCATTTTCATTCCTTAGTTTCGTGCTGGGAATTCTTTCCGTGCGTGTATCACTGACAATTGTGCTTTTCCAAAGGAGTGCTTATATTTTATATTATTTTATACCACACCATGGGTTAAAACCTTATGGAAAGGGATATTGAGGTGTTACTTACTAAGAGATTCATCTCCTGGGGCAATATTTCTACTGTTCTTCGCAGAAATTACTCGTTTGCTGGTGGAGAAGACTAACAGGTACTCTTGTCAGCACGTGGATTTTTTCGGTGAAGACGAGGGACCTTAACACAGTCCTGACGTGACCACTGACTGAAATGTTTTCTTTTATGGCACTCATCATTCAAATGGAATATGCCTTGCGTGACACTCTGAAAGATTCTTGGTCGGCCCTGGAGCAATTTCAGACACGCCAATTTTCAGAAATATAATGCCTCGTGACACATTCATGCCTATACTCGAATTTCTCCATCTTAGTGATAATCGTAATCAGACTGACAAAAATGACGACTACGACCGATTTATGGAAATTAAGACTTATTTTGGAATAACTAAACGATTCCTGTGCAAAATTTGGTAAACAGGGTGAAAATTTGGCAGTGCATGAAATAATTGTTTTATAAAAAGGTCATTTTCAAACAATATATTCCAAAAGAGCACAAAATATTTGGAGTGAAAATTTATAAAACTTGGTATTCCACCGAATATACCAATGACATGGTAGTGTAATTAGGATCAAGAGACAAATAAAAGGCTACGGCGACGATGTCCGTGACCCATGCGACTAGGAAGCATCTGACAGGGAGAGTTGCAGGCGTTGGGCATAAACTTTTTATGGACAATCTTCTCTCGTCCTGACCTATTTTATGACCTAATGACAAGAAATATCTTTTGTTGTGGGACAGTTAGACCTAATGAAAGGGAATACCAAAGAATGTCAAAGGAAAAGAAAAGCTAAAAAGAAGCGACTTACGAATTAGAGTACGCGACGATTTGTCGGCCATTACGTGGAGGGACAAACGAGGCAAGAAACATGTGCTCTCACAAATATGCACAATCCACCGACATATGGCAATTTCTGTGTTGAACTCGGAAATGGAATAAAACCCGAAATCATTCAGGACTACAAGCACAATATGGGTTCAGTAGACAAGGGAGACAGAATTGCAACCAGTTACTCTATTAGTAGAAGGACCGGGAAGTGGACAAATAAGAGAGTTCCATTTGATGGACATCACCATATTGAACTCTTACATCATGTCTAACAAGGGGAGTGTCCGATAAACGGGTCGCAGATTTTGATGAAAATTCGTGTGCATATAGAACTCCGAATGCTGTTCACGAATCACCCCACATATGGGCGTATATATCCAATAGTTTAAGCAAAAAAGGCGTTTAAACATTTATAGGTTTATAAAAAACATATAAATCAACATCCGGGTATCAAGGGTGCTGTAGTCCAGTCGAAAAAATTTTTTATGCTTATTTTCTTTGTTTTTTCTTCGTGGATTTCAATTTTTAAATCTAATTTTTACTTTTATATTCAAAGTTTTTTTTTTTAATGAGTGGAAATGTTTTTTTTCGCGAATACCATAGGGCTTATTTTTTTTTCTTTCGCGCGAAGTCTACGTAATTTCTTTGTTTCCACATTCTTTCACCATGCAGACTTGATTTGTTCTTTCATTTGCAAGACCTCCTGTTGATATCATATTTATACAATAGCCTAAATAATTGTTACATCATTAATTATAAGATCCACGATCCCAGATCCCCATTTTCTTGTGTTGTCGATCATTGAAAAAAGAAGGGGAAAATGTGATCGGCTTATCTACTAATTTCTGTAATCGAATCACCATTTCTCGATCTAAAGACATACAAATAAATACATTGTACTAAAGCTCGTCGAGAAAGGCTCGTGTTATAAATGGCGAGAGTGACCACTTGCAGAAAATTTTCATGAGCCAATAATTTAAATTAATTTCTGGTAGCACAGGAAGAAACCCCTTTCCCAGCGCATCGGTTCGACCATCCAACGGTTGTTTTCCGAAGGCATTATTGGCCCTCTCTTCGACCCTTCCTCCAAAAAATCTCGCCAGGGTTAGAAAGAGAGTGCATTTCGTTGCATGTTTAGTTCCCTGTCAACATTTGAACCGCAGGAAGCTGTATTTCTCAAGCAGTTGTGAGTCTGCGATTTTTCTTGTCGGAGTCGTGAGTCTTCAGTTGCCGACAGGATATTTGGCTTCATAAAATCCTGAATTCAGGTATGCAATTTGAGTTTTAATTCGCAATGCATATATCTCAAATGTAAATTATTTTATGATAAATTAAATTAATGAAGAAATTTAATTGGCGTGCATCTGCATGACAAAGTATAATGTAAATTACAAACTCCTCCTACTTATGGATCCGGTACCTTGAACATCTTCCGAAAGAAATAGTTCTACCAGTAATGAAGATGGTCAGGAGAATCTCACCTTGCTTTCTGAAGCCTTCCGTCATTGTGCCTTTCTCCTGCGTGACGGTGGATATATTTTGGAGTCTGCTAATGGAGAGCCCTCCCCGCGCACCGTAGCAGTAGGAGAGGAAATGTTTTCCAGAATTTTGGAAATGATGGATGAGATGGATTTTGAAACGGTTGACGAACTAGTGGGAGAAGATGACCCCGATGGTACGGAAGAATATTTGGAATTATCGTCTGCTTCGACGGAGGACGACGTCTTCGAATGACGTTAACATCGGACTTTCACCAAATAAAAGACGCAGGGGCCCCTTGGAAACGAAAATTAAAGAGGTTACTGTGGCTAAAATCAATCCTGGGTGGTGGGTGGACGGTTAAAACCCCTTGAGGAACTAAAATCCTGGGAAAAAGATATCCGCATGAAAATTTTCTGCAAATGGTCACTCTCGCCATTTATAACACGAGAACAAATCAAGTCTGCATGGTGAAAGAATGTGGAAACAAAGAAATTACGTAGACTTCGCGCGAAAGAAAAAAAAATAAGCCCTATGGTATTCGCGAAAAAAAAACATTTCCACTCATTAAAAAAAAAACTTTGAATATAAAAGTAAAAATTAGATTTAAAAATCGAAATCCACAAAGGAAAAACAAAGAAAATAAGCATAAAAAATTTTTTCGACGACGGGGATCGAATGCGGTCCTACCGCACCGCAGCCCCGTACGCTGACCACTGGGCTACAGCACCCTTGATACCCGGATGTTGATTTATATGTTTTTTATAAACCTATAAATGTTTAAACGCCTTTTTTGCTTAAACTATTGGATATATACGCCCATATGTGGGGTGATTCGTGAACAGCATTCGGAGTTCTATATGCACACGAATTTTCATCAAAATCTGCGACCCGTTTATCGGACACTCCCCTTGTAAGTCCCTGAGGAAAGAAGTATCCCAACTTATATTTAGACTGGTGTTAGTGCAGGGTCTTCTGGGAAAAGGAGGGAATCGGTCAGAGGCTACGCTTAGAGGGAGACCCATGTGTCACGAAAGTCATTAGATAAGATGCGAAAGCGACTCATCTAATGATGTTCTCAACAACTGTTCCGGTAGTGAAGGCTGTTCGGGTTCTCCACCGGGTCAAACACTGCATTTCTGCCGTAGTTTCAATTCACGGGTCATCCATCATCCTCAGGGCTGATGAAATCTATAATAAGTCCGAATAGCCTTCACCTGCAGTACACGCCGGGAAAGCATCAGACCTTTCTTAACTGTTCTGATAAATAACCACCCTCCTCAAAACATTTTTCTAGTATTTTTGGAAAATCCATTGCTGCCTCTATATCACCACTGGCTGCCTTACCACTTAATTTTACATTATGCTAATTCCAACGATTTCAAATTGATTTCACCACCCATTACCTGCCGGTTTCACCAATCTGATTCTTCAATAGTTTGTAGAGACTTATCGCCTTCTGCTGAGTCGTCAGAAGACTAAGCAGTGTACCTCTTCCATGCTGCTCCTCCATCCACACCGTCAGTAATTTTTCCATTTCACCAAGAAGACAATTTCTTTGCTTGACAGATGGCGGATCTTATACAAACTGGACTTCTTACATGTTTTTTGATTTGTTCCTTATCTTTCACAATCGTGTTAATAGCTGTCACCGGCATGCTTACAACACATAATATGGTGTATATCGTTAGCTCAACTTCATATTTTTTCACAGTATCAATTTTCTCTTCTAAGTGATTGTATGTCACCTTTTAGAAGCCACCGGTTCACTTTGACATTTATCAGCCGTAGTTGGAGAGTTAAAAACACTTCACAATTAAAATTTTTCACAAATCCAACGCACGACGTTAATTGCCTGAAAATGACTGAAGGGATTGACTGAGACTTCGTATCACCCCAGGATTACTAAGTTACAATGTCATAAGTGTTATCCTACTCTATGTACAATTCAATGCAACTACCAAAGCTTTTAATTGCTTGGATTAAATACATTGTTGCATCTTTTTATGATGTGAGCATTCGACGCAGAAAAGTTTTTCAAGCAAACTGGGAATCGAGCATTACAGAATCAGCAAAGTAATGAATGATGAGGTAACTATTCGATAGATGTATCAGATTTCGCTACGAAGGTATGAATTTTTACAAATATTGGTTAGAAGTTGAGAAGTTTTTTTTGCGCGACTTTGCATCAAAAATTAATTGATAGCAATGAAATACCGAAGATGAATAATAAAAATGGAACAATTTATACATTGTACCACTTTAAAACCTCGATAACCATTCGATATTTTTTCACCATCAACAATACGAACTAACATTTTACTTTTTTGTGCTCGCATTCGTAAATCAACGGCATTTCTTTAGATAATTTTTCCTTGCGTAAGTACTGGTTTACGTAAGTCGAGACATATGTAAGTCAGGGACTGCCTTTACATACTTAATCATGCAAATGACCTCGGCTGTCAGCCACATCCCCCAAACAACTACTATTACTTTAAAAACTAAAATCGTGATGGGAATAAATTCATGTGTCCAGCAGCAAAGAAGTGTCTTCCAAATACATGTGTAGAAAGATTAAAATAAAACTCTCCATAGGAGGCTCGAACTCCCGACCTAGAGCTTTCGATGAGAGTTCAGAACGGTAACCACTAAACGACGCGGGCCTCTTCTATGAAAAGGCATTCTTTTTGTTTTGTTCCCTTCTTGTTTGAGAAAAACCCTCGAGACGGAGACCAAAAGTTAAGACCTGCGATCGTCCTACTGACCAAAGATCGGCCCAAGGAGATCATGGACTAGAGTTTCTTCGGCAGTGCATTCCTTCCGCTGGGGCTTCTGTCCCTTGAGTTTCTTTGACTCATTTTGCTAGCCCTGTTGCATTAACAGCCTTGCCTACTCGTCGTCCCCCAGTGACGTAAAGCTATTCCAGCTAAGGCCCAAGCTGTATGCCAACCCCAAAATGTTCTCCAAGTCGACCCCATTCAATTTAAAGGTAAAGTGGGGCATGTAGGTGTATACATACTTTTGCAAATGATAGTACATCAAGGTCTAGTTTTTTCGTCAGCGATGACCATATTGCTTCGGTTATGTCCACAGCTCTTACACTGTTGATCGTAACGTGGTCGATATAAATACAATCAGGCTCACCCACTAGGCTAATTTGCTCTTCTTTTTTCAGGTTTAGGTGACTCTTTCCATCTTAATCAACTTCATTAACCTTAGTTAAGTCCTGTCTACTATCAAAGTACACTGCCGGAATTTTTTAAATCTTTGCTGGTTTGTTCTTGCAGCACAGATCTGGATTTTTTTCCTTTCTCGGAAAGCTTTGCTCTTGGTTACAACAATGCTTGACTTTTCTCCATCAGGTGTAGACCCTTGAATATTACTTGCTAATGAAGTAGCAAGGAAAGCCACTGATCTGTGACTGATGCCAACACTTTCTGCAGCCAGAGAAAATTTAGTCAATGACAGAGGGCTCTGAGTTCTTGAAGGCTTCTGCTGTTGGCACCTAAAGTCTTCATCTCCTTCATCGTCCTCCGATAGATCTTGAGCATTTTCCGAATCTCCTTCTTGAATTTTCAAAGCTTCAAGAGACTCCTTTTCCCTTGATTTCCACCTTTCTGCTCTGCTACAGTCATTGTCCTGCCTTTTGGTCTTCTTCATTATTTTTGTTCTAATTTTCTTCATAACAGCACTGTCAACATCATCTATCATTATCTTTCTTCATGTCTGCTGGTCTTCAAGGAAAGGCCTTTCTAAATCAGGTACATGGCTGGATGCTGGACACTGACACCGAGAATATGTAGGACACTTGCAGGCTGCGATGTCGAAAAGACTTCAAACTGCAGACGAATGCTTCTACATTTTTGCTGAAGGTATCTTTGCCTTAGTCTCTTGCCTGGTGTCTACTCAGGTGCTGATCCTGTGTGTAGCCTTCCTCAATCAGCTGGCAGATCCTGTTATGTGACACAAGGGGATAGATGATCTCTTCCAAATCTCTTCTATTTGTCAGTGGGCTTCTCTCTGGACCCCACCTCAACTAAGAAGGGACCTTGACCTTGTTTAGGCTGATGAACCCTCTGTAGCTTGGTCCCGCAATTAGCTCCGTAGATGTCTCGGGAACTCCCAGGACAAACCTTGTATCATGGGGGTGTAGAATCTCTCTAGCTATCTTTCTTTATCGACAATCTATTTATCTATAGATATATGACTCAAAATATAGATAGATGGAAAGATATACTTAGATAATATACACTTCCTATGTATTACTTACTCATTATGTGTTCTTTAAACTTGGTGGCAAAACACAAAGGGTACGCTCTGATGAAGTTGCCTCACATTATCCACTCACTTGAGTGGTGAATTTCCTACATGACAGATTTCAGTTCCAGCATACCGTTTTTTGCACACTTTTAGCCATAGTCAACTTCGCCACTCAAGTTTGTGTGCGACTGCTGGGGAGAAGTTGCTAACATAGGCCCCCATGTCTAGGCAAGCAAATCAGGGAAACAAACATGTCATATGATAGGTTAAAATGGATTCCTATATTGATGGCAATGTCCCCAGATGTCCTTCCAGCATTCTCTGGCCCCCAAGGGTTACACCAGGGTCAAAGGTCACAATGTCTACACTAGCAATTCAAGGCAAAAATATGTTGTATCATAGGTTTAAAAGGGTGCCAAAGCCAATGGTATGGTTCCAAGATATCTCCTGGCATTCTGACCTCTAAAGGTTATGCAGGGAACAAAGTTCTCCAGGTCTAGGAAAGCAGATTTGGGCAGCAAATGTGTTATATCATCGATTTAGAGGCTTTGAAAGTCGATGGTAAGGTTTCCAGATCTCTCATGACATCCTTTGCCCTTCAAGGGTTATAACAGTGCCATATTTAGCAACTTAACCCTAGCAATAACGTTGAACATTTTGTATGTCATGCAGTATACATTTGTTTTTGGCTTGCATTCAGAGTTAATTGTGGTGGTTACTTTAATCATGAGAAAATACTCCTTAGATCAAGGCTGATAAATGGAGATTAACGTATTGAACGGTAAATCAGTGAACATGACAATTCAAAAAGGGTCTTTTGCCACACAGTGTCTGCCTTCAGTGGATGCAAGTTCAGTGCAGGCACATGCAGTTTAGAGAGAAAAAATATTTCTGCTTTAAACACCTGAAGTAGAGGGACAATAACAGACATGATTTTTTAATGCATCGAAATACCAGAAGCACCCGGTTGTGCTTATGTCTTGGTATCTCCATTGTGTTCCATCCATAACCATGGGCTGGACATTCCCAACCACTTGGGCATCCTTTTAAACCTGTAAAATGCTCCTTTTTTGTTGTAATTTGCTTGACCACACCTGGTGACCGTTTAAGTCCCTTATAACCCTTGAAGGTAAAGAGATGAGAAGAGGAATCTGGGGATCTTACCACTGACTTTTTCAAACCATTAAATCCATGGTATGATACATTTTTTGTGGAAAAAGATGAGAATGCTTTATGCATTGTGTTTTACAGTTGAAAGGTACAAATCACCTCTATGACTTTATCCTGCAAACAAATGAAGTTCTTCAGGGCTCTGTGCTGAGTTTACTCTTTGTTCTGGATCTCATTCATTGATATTATTGATTAAGTCCCCAAGGGTAGACACCTTGCAATCTTTTGCCATCATTCCAGTTCATTAACCGTTTCGCGCCAGAGTCCTACGCAGGAAAATGCTTTCCTTCTCACGGGTTCCTCTAGAATATTTTTCCACTCCGTGTACGGAGCTCTCTTGAAGCAAAGCATCGAGCAGGTATTTCTTTCCCCCGCTTTGGGACTGGACCCAGCGGGGTTCCCGACCCTTTCCTCGGCCACTGACCAGAGATTATCTTCGCCCTTTTCCAAATGAGAACCCACCTCGGCCTGTGTCCGCGGTCAACTATTTCTAATACAGTGATTTTTGTTAAATAAATAATAGTAAGACTTTAAGTGGGGGTTAATACACAAAAAAACCCTGATGTTATAAATACCATTTAGAGATTTTAAACGAAATTCTAATGTTAATATTAAGATATTTAGCACAATAGACATAATAGCAATGGTTACAATAATAATTATTTCTGTTGTTTCGCAATAGAAGACGTCCGCGCATAATCCAACCATACCCGTGCTTTATATAAAAGCACATGCACTTTTTTTGGTGCTATGCCTTCATCAGGAAACATTTTTATGTAAATATATTCGCAATGGTAGCGCGAGATAGATTTTTCTGCCTAGCAATTATTTATTGTACCTCCCAATATTCCATCATGCACGCATGCGGTTTTCTTCTAGTTTTAACATAAATGATTACAACATAATGATCACTCTTAGCCGCATTACACAGAACAAATTTGAATGCTTTTCAGCTTGAAAGATACTTTTTATAGCTGAATGGCAGTTACACCCAAAAGATTCAGTTACAAGAAAGTAAAGTCTATTGATTGACTGCTAATGAATTAGCATAAACCACACCCTCTGCGGGATTTTCAACCTATAATGTAGATATAATAGATTTCGCGGTATGTTGCTTGGTATTACCATTACAGTTGTTTTCCAATATATGTTCATAAACAAGTAAAACGGAGAGAAAAATATCGGTACTACCTTATTGTCAAATCATAAAAAAACATACGTCTTAGCTCCTCACTGCAATGAAAAATTCACCCAAATCGGTTTGAATCCCATTGACAGGTGAACTCTGTTAATAATAACGTTAGAGTTCCGTTTAAAATTTCTAGAGATTCAAAAAAACATAAGGAGTTAACTTCTGGAACTCAATAATGCAATTTAGAAACAAATATTATTTTGGTTTTCCCACTGCATAAACAAACAAGTGACCGCGAACAACTGCCGAGTGTGAGGCTCGCGCTGCGAAGAAGGGTCGAGATAATCCCCGCCTCTAAGCCGAGGAAGGGTCTTCAGACCCGCGAGGAAGGGTCATTTATGACATCTTGGACCTTTTCTGCTTACCTGGCCCTAGCGACGTTTTAAGACGCCCTTCGTTCTCTTGCGTGGAAAAATCTGCGGCGTTTATAAACGGCCTTCGTTCACAGAAGTGAAAAATCAGTGGCGTTTATAAACGGCGTTCGTAGCGAAAGGGTTAAAGCAGCTACAATTGGCTTTTAACGAGTTATTAACTGAGCTCAGGAGAAAGGGTTTCATTTTTCAAAGGAAAATAATGACCAATAATGTGTCAATTTTTAGTTTACTTAGTGCATATGACCTACTGAAGCTACAAATTGGAACTGTAAGTCTTCCTTGCATTCCCTTTGAAATGCTCATTTCTTTGGTACGATTCTAGATTTAAATACTTAGCTTGCTTATTGCTCATGCTGAAATATATTCAGTGACCGTGTCCTGTTTTTTTTCCAGGGAATGTTCACAGTGCTTTGCAGCTTACAAATGAGCTTTTGGAAATAATTCCAACACACCAACGGGCACTTGGTAACAAGGTGTACTATGAAGCAGAGATTGAATCCAAAAGTGGACGGCACAGGAAGGGTGAAGATGGATCTACTGACCCTCTTGATGAGGTGAGACTATTGTATGCATTATTTGTGTAGATTGTGTTAAACTTGAAGTTGCAAGAAAATGCTCAATAGTTTGGAAAAAATTGAAATTAACTCGGCATTTATTTTAGTGGAGTACTTTGGTGTTAATTGCTTGAATGTTTGTTGTAAAATTGATGTTCGTAGTGAGAAGGAAATAATCACTTTCTCAGTTTTTAAATTACTTGTTTCCAGAGATGGAAATTGTATCAAATAAGCAACTGGCCTCAGTTACAGTCAGTCTTCAATCTTTGCAAACAGTTACAAGTAGTACTGATTACATTTTTAAAAAGTAACTAGTTACAGTTACTAGTAGACTACAGTTAACTTTAGAAAAAACTAGAAATTGGTCTAAGAAGCCAATGAGCCTTCCTTGTAATATCCTTCCATTAATATCTTGCATTTGCATTCCATTCTTAAAGTCTCATGATGGATGTACAATAGTAACAGAGTGCCAGATATGAAATGCTAAGTTTCCTAGGAGTTATTAGCTGAAGAAATATGTAGAGAAAGAGAAATGCAAAACCAGTTAACCCTAGTGGTGACGCCTGGGGCCTAATTCTCGTTCTTGTCGCGGGACAACGAATCACGCATTCCCCGTCACGCAAACTGCGTTCGTCTCCTATGCTTGTTCTTTGCATTCGCGTTCGTGATAAGGCTCGGGTAACTTCGGCCGTGTAACCATGGAAGTGACGTCAGCACCGCTACGTCATCGATTTCAGCCAATACGAGAGGAGTAGACTTTCGAGTGGCAGCTGTTTGCAGACGAAGGCAAGAGAAAACAAATAAACATTCTCAAACGCTTAAAAGTTAATATTTTGCTTGTAATGCTTTTATCATTAATATAATTGAAACATTATCGTATTCAATTATTTACTTATTCATATAGATCACGGTTCACTCATTCGTGTAGACAATACGATAATAGTGAATATAGTGCTCACGGGATAGGTAACACTCTGTAAGTTAACGCTGAAAACTGAAGTAATTTCTTTTATTTCATACTCGAACAAGGGTCAGATAGGTAAATAAAATATCAGGGTCAAAATATATAACGGATGGAAGTACAAGATAAGCCTGTTCGTCTCTAATTTAAAAGCAGTTGTGCGAGTGAATTGATAACTCTGTGAAGATTTTCACGCAGTATGCAAGGAATCGAATATCTTTGCAGATATGACCATAACCTGAAGACTATTGACTTTTCACGCTATCAAATAAATATGCATACTTTTTCGCACCGTGAGAAAATATGTTACGTTATGAATAGGTAGCCTAATAGGTTTAATTCCTGTATTAAGGTTCTCTTAAGTATTAAACCTAACCACAGCACCTTCTTCATTTTCCATTCGTATAATTAAATCTTTAAGATGATTTTAAATACCATTGCGCATAAAATTATTATCAAACAAATTTTCATAAGTATTCACAAGAAAGCTGGCATAATTTTTTCACGATGCTACAATGCATAGAATGGAGAATTATTCCCGGAATCATGTTTAGTTTATTTTGTACATGTAGATTACTTACTATATTTTATAGCGTATTACAATGCAATACAGAGTTCACAACATTTAACTGGACAAAATTTTTGTAAGATAAATTATATGAGAATGTGCTGTCATTCAATATTATAATGATTGAAGATATTTTCATATTTCTCATTAATGGCATTGCCGTAAATATATTTCACATGTGGCTCATTCATCCTTTACAATAATGTTTACGATAATCCTGTAAATAAACTTATCTTATATGGCTCATGGAGTTAAAGTCTTTAGCCATAGGTAAATTTTAATTGAATTAATTTTAACAATAATGTGCTGATGACTAAAGAATATTGCAATGCCAAGAAGTTTACCACTACAACCAGAAAAATTTGTTGAACATGAAAGAAAGGTACCAAGATACAAATTTCCCCATAGTTCCATCAGAGAACAGATGGAGTAAACAGTACATTGCATCAACGTAATTCACTGAGGGTTCATTACATGAATTCAATATGATCAGATTAAATGACAAATTTAAAACGTGGGATTCAACAGAGAGCCTAGTGAAAGTTGACATTGTAAATGTCCTTGTGGGAATCACATAAGTTAGCAACAATTTCCTTTGACACCCTGAAGGGTCTTGCCTTTAAGGGATTAAAAATGGAAAAGATGTACCCATCTCTTAATAATCTCATTTCAGCAGCCATATCTCTACTCTGCTCTCTTATACCCTCTTCTACAGTAGCAGCTAGGAGTACCATCAAGGCATATTCCATTTCTAGTGAAAGTAAGCATTCAATAAGCAGTCGACACAACGAATATTATAAATTTCTTAGCATATGTTGAATCATGACACCAATAAATTTTTCACTTTTTAATATAGGTGAGGACATGGTAATTCGAGCAAGATAAAAGAGTTTTATTTTGCCAGGGTAATGAACAACTTTAACTTAATATATATTTGTAAACTTATAATTTGCTCACTGGAATGTACAGATCAGCTCAGATTGTACTTGGAAGTGCTTGCATGAATTGGTAAGGATGTTACTGGTAATAAGGATGAAAATGAGGGAATAAGATTATTAGATTTTATAGGAGAGTCTGTATTCAGTATCCCTAGTGCAGTTTCAGTAATGAATGGAGTTAGAAATCAGGTGTTCCAGTTTTACTATGTTACAAATTCCCAGAATCTTTTGTGAAAGTATCATTTCCAGCATTTTATAGGAAAGTCTGTATTCAGTATCCCTAGTGCAGTTTCAGTAATGAATGGAGTTAGAAATCAGGTGCTTCAGTTTTACTAGGTTACAAATTCCCAGAATCTATTGTGAAAGTATCATTTCCAGCATTTTTCCACCTATTATATCTTAGAAGTGCTTGGGGATCAAGATCTTTTTCAGGAAATTTACCTTTTCCACAGGATATAGCCCACAAGCTAAATACACAGATGTAAGATATTGTGGTTTAAAGCAGGTGGAGCACATAATTTAAAAAGTTCATCATTAACATGGGACTTGTAGTCATCAAAATACAAAACAATGTTTTGTTGTCTAGAGTGAACTTCTTTTAAGGGAATATGTCTTAGGAATATATTCTATACTGTAGGTATACCTACAGTATAAAACCAATGTTCAAAAATAGCAGTGCAAATCCAACCATTTTCACTAACACTGTAACATGTGTCAGGATTAGAGGTGGGCAACTTGGTAAATTACCGCGGTAATTTTCGTAAATTACCGTGGTATTTTTTGTAAATTACCAACACCACTGTAAATTACGGTAATAAACGGTAATTTTCAGAAAAGTTCTTTTTCAGAACATTTCTTCCTGATGAAGAAACCATTGGAATTGGTAATATTATAAATTAAGAAGTTAAAACGATCTTTTTTACATTGTATCCATGATTAATTCCAATCAATTCAGAGTAAAATAACAAATGCACATTGCGCAGAGGTATGTCCCTGGTGAAAATAAACCGTGACAGACAGTGTGACAGACAATGTGACAGAAGCGTGAACACAGTGTGCTTAGTGTGACAAGAGTGTGATTACAGTGTGCATATACCGTGATAACAGCGTAAATTGGGACTCAAAAGCGTCCAGAAAGCGTGATAGGCACTGTGAAGGTACAGTGTGTTCACAGTGTGAGGACACCGTGCACACAGTGTGAGGACACCGTGCACACATTGTGAGGACACGGTGACTAATACCCATGCACAGTGTGCTGCACATTGTGGTCAAACTGTCCATCACGCTTTGAAGGGAGCACACTGTGCGCACAGTGTACATACACTGTGACTAATACACTTGCACAGTGTGATACACATTGTTGTCACACTGTCTGTCACGGTTTATTTTCACCAGGGGTCTTAGGAACGAAAATTTCTCATAGTGTGACAAAAGAGAGGCAAAAATGAATGCCCTGAAAATTTGGGGTATGGCAAGAATTCCTACTCAAAGAATAAATGCGATTGAAAGAAAACTTAATAAATTGTACTCAGACAAAATGTGCGGGCTCTAGTATTTGACACAAGAGCTGCCAATACAGGCCTGAAGAATGGAGCATGTACTATTCTCGAGGAGAGTTTAGGAACTAGTCTTGTGTGGATTCCATGCAGGCACCATGTACTTTAAATCATGTTGTCTTCTTTTTTACCACAGCATTTGGAGTTAGTGGGGGTCCAGATGTAGCAATATTTAAGCATTTCCGAAACAATGGCCTCGTATCGACAAGCTAATATATTCTCAAGGCAGTGATGATCTGTATGATTCCAATGAAATCAAAATGTTAAGAGGAGAAATGATGGGATAGAAGACCCAATTATGTCAAAGTAGCCTAGAGATGATTACCTCGAGCTTTTAAAGTTGTGTTATACCTTTCTTGGTGGTCAAAGTCCTAATAGATCCAAAGAGAAATTCCGAGCACCAGGTGGTTTGCACAACGCACGTTGGATGGCAAAGGCTATTTATTCCCTTAAAATTTACTTATTTAGAGATCAGTTCACCCTTACAGCTGGAGAAAAAAAAGGAATCACTGAAGTAAGCTTGTATGTAGCTCTCATCTACGGTCGACATTGGAATTAGGCCCCCTATGCTGAGAAAGCTGTCATGAATGACGCGATTCTTTTAAAACAAATTGAAGCTTATCCCAACTGCAATGTTAAGAAGGCTGCTTTGGTAGCTTTTCACCACCATCTGTGGTTCTTTTCAGAGCATTTGGTTGGACTTCCCCTCTTTGATTCCCGTGTCTGTGACTCTACCCAAGTTAAAATGGTTACCAACCTACAGCGCCCACCAAAAGCCAAGGCCCTTAAGAGAGTTGAGAGTAAAACATTTAAACATGACACTCCTCTGGAAACATATGTGACACAGCGAACTGCAGAACTCTTTGACATTCTCCATAAAGATGGGAATGAAAAGGCTGCTTCATTTCTTTGCAAAGAACCTAAGTTGTGGGATTTGGATCCCAATTACATACAACTCAAACAGGCTGTTCACAAGATGAAAGTAGTTAATGACTGTGCTGAAAGGGGCATTGCCCTGATACAAACATTCAATATGTTGTATAACCAAGAATGAAGGCCAGTTTCAGTATCTTCTTCGGATTGTTTAATCACAGCGAACCACGTATTCAACTTGTAAGAAGGCATTACTCATGGCTGACCATGATGATGATGGTAAAGGGGCTTAGTGAATAAAACATATTATAATCTTGTATTGAACATACCTTTTACCTTTTCAGAGACTTATTTATGGTCACAGTAAATGCATCACGATCATTTAGCATTATTTATGTATTCAGTTATGTCACCATTAAATTTTTTTCATTAAAATACTATTGTTTTAGTAAAAAATCCGCATTCACCCAAAAAGTGCTCAATCATAGGGACCTCTAAATATTAACCAATTTGCCAGAATTTTTTTTTCATAGCTTTCTAACACCAATTGAAACAGGGGCAAACATGTGGAGCTGGTGTTTAAAAAAAATTTTTTTTTGACCACCCTAGTGGTGGACCACCTCAGTGATTGAACTCAAAGGTTGGTCTTTGATAGGTAAGAGTAGAGCTCACCCCGTACTAAGCCAATGGCGTGTGAAATTCACACATCCAGTTCCTTTCCCTGGGCCACCTGAGATTTCCTACGAAGTTCTGACACGCAGAAAATCGAATCGCGAGGGTTTTAGATGGGGGGGGGGTGTCTAGAAAGGCTCTTGCCCGGGATTTGAACCCGGGACCCTCTGGTCAGTAGCTTAGTGCTCTCTGCCCACTAGGCCACCACGACCCCCTCAATAAATTTTTAAAAGAATTCTAGCAGGGTTGTTACAAGATTCCCGAATTCAAATTGCCTGACTTTTCCATGACAAAAATCTTCATTTCCCCTGACTTTTTCACACTCTTCTTTCGATCATTACATAACATTTATGAAGGGTTAGAATCAGTAAAATACAAAATTCCTAAAAACTGCAATAAAAATTCCTTGCACTGGATGGTAAGCGATGGAAAAATAATAATTATGAAGAATGCATTATAAATGTAGAACATTCTTCTCAAGATAAAAATTGTTAAATCCGGAACCATTTCAAATAATGACTTTAAAATATGGATTATCCTTGTACACAAAGTGCAATGTCACATATGTACGTACTTATCCAGTGAAATACTTAAAATATTTCATTTTCAGGACTTAAAAGAGCAAAATAGTATTACTACATAGCAAAAAATAGAAAAGAATGTTTTACAGGGAACAAAATATATCTGATTGAGGAACTTTGAAGTTGGTGTGCAGTCTTTGACAGCATATGGATGATGAAGGCTGCATGCCTTTCCCCCGTATTATCTCCTGACCATAGTTAGGATTAACGATTAAAATTAATCGTTAAAAATTTAGTTAACTATTTAATTTAATCATTACTTTTTAGAAGCGTTAACTTTTAATTGTTAAAATTATATTTTAACTGATACAAAAATAACTTCAGTTAATTTTTTTCGTTACTTTTTGGCGAATGTCAACCTGATGAATTTGGGCATAAAGTTTGCCCAACAGACAAAGGGGAAAATATAACGTTATATAAGAATGCAATATAGCTGGGTAGTTGTGCAAGAATGTAATGAATAAGCTGAGACAAATGCGTCCTAACAAAAGCGGGGTTGAGGGGAATGACCACCAAAGTTTAGGAATGCACCCTCAGATGAGAAAATACAAAACCATGTGAAGAAAATGTAGTGGAGGACTTGTATGAATTACTCGGCGACATCATGTCATCAATACTACGTAGTGGAAGCCGAGAAAGAAGGGTCGCCTAAAAACCTGTGATATCAGAGTACCTATGATGGATAACGAGGGGGAGGGGTTCATTCAAACTAACATATCTGTTACAATGCGCCAGTCCACGTATGCCTTACTCGGCGACATTGCATCGTCAGTACATCAGCCCCCAGTGAATCGCAAGAAAAGTTGCACAGGCACAGCCTCAGCATCTACTGTAACTCTATATAAATAATCCGTTTCCACTGCAGTTTTACAATTGTGAAGGGACACTTCACATCGCAATGTGGGGATTGATATCAAAAACTAACCTTAAAGCCCTTTCTACTGCTCAGAACAATCTTTTGCGGCAAATTACAGCTGCACCATGGTTCGTCAGAAAGTCTTATATTCACGACAACTTAAAAATCCCAGAATTGGAGCCCCTGAAAAATCGCCAAATGCTTTCAGCAGGCACTATGAATACTGACCAACAACACTCTGGACACTGAATGGAATTACAACGAAAATCCCCAATTCAAATATTTTTAAACAAATGCATACGTATGGAAGAAATCACAATGACAATTTTCAGTGTTTCCTTTTATTGTCAAAACAAAAAAACCATCTAGGCCTCTATCACTACAGCATCCAATTTGCCTAAGTAACTGAAAAAGTAACTTTTAACATAAAAGTTACTTTTTTTTAACTTTAATCAGTTACTTTTTCACAAAATTAACTTTTAACTTTAACTAGTTACTTCTTACAGAGATTAACTTTAACTTTAATCAGTTAATTTTTTTGGTAACTTCCCCAACTATGCTCCTCACAACAGTTTCTCCTGCATTCCAGCAGGCATCTTTAGGTTGAAGTGACCTCCCTTCCCTCTAGGAAATGCAAACCAGCAGCGTACACCACGATCCCATAGTGGCAGGCACTGTAGAGAAAGTCTCCAGGAGACTCTCCAAATTCAACGTCATCACATAGTTGAGCTGTGTGAAGAAATCAGGGTACCTCCTACCCAAAGCCAAGGACAGAATCCCAAAAATGTCCTCAGAGGGAGTCGATGACATCCAGTGCAGCTGTTGGGAAGCCCTATGCACAGGGTGTCTGGCCACCGGGAAAACCAGCCTGGAGACTCAGGAAAATTTAAAGTCCTGGAAAACTGTGGGAATATTTGTATTTTTCTGGGAATCCCAGGAAATTGCATGGCAGCCAATGAATTGTATGGCAGAGCATGCCCTTGTGCTTGGCTGAGTGCAGTGCTGGGCTCACCATTCATATGCTCCTCTACTCGTAGCTGTGCACCAGCTTGCCACCTGTTTTGCCACTCCATGTGCAGTCCTACCCTGCCCGCATCGCATGCAACTTCTCCTTACCAAGTATCAAAACCAAATTGGAATTTGATACAGTTGGCTGACCGAAATAATTGCAGCTTCAGCCATTTCTCTTGGGAAACACTTTATCTCACCGCTAATCCCTAATCGCGAACCTTGAAGGAAAAGGGATCCAAGGCTTTGAGAACATGTACATGGTAACGTTGAAGATATGCAATGCCGATGAATTCACCAATACCTAGAAATGGGCAGAAAGTTACATGCATCGTAATGAAATGATGAATACACAGTAAATGTCATGAATTATGACGTTCTTTACTCACAATGTGGTTTGATTCGACAGGTGCACTGCTTTGTCCATTACTCCTAATCCTTGAACCAATGTATAGAATCATGATGGAGCGTGATTCCCAGGTTTGCTCTGATCGAGGCATTTTGATTTCTTTCCTGAAAATCTTACCCTTACTTGTATTTAATATGACCACACTACTACACTGTTTTATGCTACTCTGAACTACTTAAAAAGGCATTGTCATCGAAAGTAAAGTAGTTTGAATTTTGGAAAGTTGAGCTTAATGCTTTGAGATATTCACTAAAAAGCAAAATAACATGATTATGAGAATACTTTGTAAAAAATAAGAACTTAGGACAAAGGTTCTGATATAAGTAATAAACCTAACAACGATAATTTATAATTATGCCCAAATTCATGAAAGACTAAGAAAGTAAAAGCACAAAATAATTAGTATTCAGAAATTTAATTACAACTCTTTTACAAACTACATACATTCTAAATAATTACTTGTAACTGTAATCTTCTTTTGCCTCCTTTAGCGTAACGTTCAAGCACCTTGTCAACATTTATATCAATATCTTTGTGGATAATTAAAAGACATAAGCCATTCAATCTTTCCTCAACCATTCAGGTTCGTAGCCATGATTTAACAAGATTAAGGCTGCTGAATGACCTTTCAGCACTTGCAACACTGATTGGCAGTGTGATAAGAATTTTCAATAAATTTCTTACGGTGGGAAATATATCTTCATCACAGCTCTTCAACCACTTTCAGTAACCGGAATTTTCTTTCCTTCCTTTTTCTCTCTCAACCACTTTGTTTTCCAAATATTTATTTCCCCATCGATTACAGCTTCAGATTGAACAGGTAGAAGATGTTTGAAGTTCCTAACAACTTTCTGAAGCCTATATTTGACATTTACTTTTTCATTTGCAGCAGTGGTGTTGGAGTTCAGAATGCATACAGGCAACAATATATTTAGATTAAAACACATTAAGGTGTCTTGGGAAAACCGTGTCTGAAGATCAACAATGGCATTGTCCAGAAGTGGATTGTACATGGATCTTCTGTAGTAGTCTAAAGTTGTGTCAGCATCATGGCTTTCTCTGTGACGTTGCTTCTTTACGATTCTTGCCATTACTAGCTGCACTCCCAGCTTTTCGACAGTGGTTTTGGCTTCACAATATATCTCTGTAAATGACTCACCACAGTTTTTTCTACTGTCCTTCAAAGATGTCAGAGTATCTTGTGCAGCATTAGAAGCCTTGTTTAGGGCTACGGCTGGCATTTGCCGTAACTTACTCAGAAGAAGCATTCTTTTCAAAATGTCAATCAAACACAGGAAAAAATAAAACCTGTGTTAGGCACTGAGTTAATGTGTAGTGCAGCCTTTTTGGCCGATTCAGACTCCTTCCATTCACTTATTTCTCTGAAGGCATCTACTATTTCCGGTGAGGCAAAGTAAAATAAAATTACAGCATCGTGCCTTTCCACCCATCGAGTCTCACAAAGACTAACAAGCTGACCTCCTAAGAATGAATTCATAATGGCATTTCTTTTGGATGACTGATTGAAAAACGAAATAACTTCCTTAATTATTCCAACAGCATTTTTGATGGTTTGGATTTTGGTTGACTTCGAAAGAGAATTATTCAAGGCATGGTTGTAGCATGGTAGCCATTTTGTATTGACCGCCTCTCTTTGGATCTCTTATTATACTACCGACTTCTTCCGAAGTCAAAACAGATGCTCCATCTGTACCGATTCCTACACAGAGACTCAAATCTAAACCCAGTTCTTTCACATTTTCTATGACTATTTTACCAAGAGTCTTCCCAGTAAGTTTTGTTTCCGTCATTTCTGCCAATCTCACATTAGTCTTATCTGCAGCAGACTTATATGCATCAATGAACGTAATGAAATCTTCCCTTATAGTTTCTTTGTACAGATACCTTACAATTAAGGCAATTTGTTCCTTGCGAGACAGATCAGGTGTTTTGTCGAACAATATTAACCAATATTCAGCTTCATGAATTCGTTTTAGGATTTCTTCCCTTATTTCTTCCCCACAACATTCTATCAATAAATTTTGAGTAGTTTTTCTAATATAGGTAGCACGGGAAGATGCACTGTTTAGGTGTTCCTCAAGTATTTTGTCACCTGCATCTACCCTGAACTGCAACAGGGCTTTGAAATTACCTTGGTTTACAGCAGAGGCCACTGGATTAATGGGGTCGTCATCCCTATGACCCCTTAGAGGGATGCTCTGACGTCCAAGCAAGATAATGGTTTTAATAATAGGCCTCAGCCTTTCACGATTTTCGGTAACTTGACGAAGACGTTCAGTACATACTTCATTATTACCTCTATGTTTTCTTTCTCGGGGGGGGGGGGGGGGGGGGGCAATTTCCCCCTATCCCCCCCCCCCCCTGGATCCGCCACTGAACTGCATCTTACCGAAAATAAAGATCGTGCCTTGTGGAATTGGGTACATTTCTATGACCGCATCTTAAAGAAAGAAATTGCGTCTTGTGGAACCGTGCTATGTGAGGGTTTACAAAGCTAGTGGGCTCTTCACTGTATGGATTCTCAGCCAGTATGACTCTAGTTTCCCATGTTCTGAAGAGAAATAGGGCTTTTTGTTTGGTTTCCTCAATGCTCACAGGGAGAGTGATGACTTAAGAGTCAGGGAAACCGGAAATAATTGCATTTTATAACGGGACAAAGGGTGGCATAGATACATTGGATGAAATGTGTTGTAGCTAACTCTTCCAGCCAAAAGACAAGGACAAAGACAAGCCAATGGCAGTGTTTTTAAGGATATTAGATACATATTTCCTTTGTCAACTCCTTTGTGCATTAGCTGTCTGCGAAAGACATAAAAGATATGACAAGATTTAATTTTATTAAATCGATAGCATCAGAGCTAGTTGAGACCCACTTGAGAAGGAGAATGTCCAATCTTAGACACCCTGGACAGGTACAGTTAAGTATAAAGCCGATTGTCCACCTATCGTTGGAGGAGCCAGAAGAGGTTGAAAGGCTAGAGAAGCGGATGACATGTAGACTGTGTCCATCATGCAAGAAACAGAAAACCTCTTTCATATGTTTCCGATGCAGAAATCCTGTGTGCTTAGAATGCACAAAGAAAATGTGTAAGGACTATGTTCAAATGGAGATGTGAGAGATTTAGTGAAAAAATGTAATTTTGATCAGCTGCAGGGCCTCGATCATGGATCTTCATAAGGCACACGCTAGCGTTATCGTTATTTTTTTTTTAAACTTATGTCAGAGAGATGGTGATCTCCGTTCTTAATTTTTCGCACAGCACTTCAAATCGCTTACCACAATCAGTGGAGCAAATTTTATAGACGGTTATTGTTAACCCTGCGCTACTCTAGGGGTAAGCGTTATCGATAAAGATAGCGATAACGCGAAATATAGATCCGTGATTCCACGCCAGGTTACAACAATAAAAGAAATTAATGAGAATTTCAATTGTGCATTATTATTCAGCATTTCTACTTGAATATATAAAGCCTTATGTTTAACTCATGCAGAATAATAATAATTAAATATGATGATAATAAATTAATGTGTTTTAATTCAGTTTATAACCTTGTACCAAATAATAATTTGCCTTGAAAAATTGGTTGGTATTGGTGATTTATAAAATTAAATATAAGTTGCAGACTATAGGCATAGCAAATAAATCATATTAATTCATGTCCTGTGTTTAGAGGAGCGAGCTATTCATCAGCGAGCTATTTCACCACGCTTTGACGTCCACCTACTTTAAGTACGATGGTCAGTTTTTTGAGCAACGAGATGGAGTCGCCATGGGATCTCCGCTGTCTCCGGTGATCGCGAATTTCTACATGGAATACTTTGAGGAAAAAGCACTTTCTTCGGCTCCACTTCGACCGAAGTGTTTTTTCCGTTATGTGGACGATACCTTCATCATTTGGCCACATGGAGCGGACCAACTAAGGCATTTCCTAGACCATATGAACAGCCAGCACCCCAATATTCTCTTCACCATGGAGATAGAGAAAAACGACCGGATACCTTTCCTCGACATCCTGATCCACTGCCGGAAAGATGGTAGACTTGGACACAGCGTCTACCGAAAACCGACGCACACCGACCTTTACCTGAATGGACGCAGTCATCATCCTCCCTCCCAAAGAAGATCGGTTTTTTCCACGCTATTCCACCGAGGCAGGGCCATATCCGACTCGGAGAGCCGAGTGCAGGAGATTAATCATCTCAAAAAAACCTTCCGCCGGAATGGCTACAACAAGGAGGAGATATCTTGGGCCCTTAAAAGGGCCTTCAGCATTCGAGAAGACGCCCGGGAGGATAAAGAACGCCAGGACCCGGTGGCAAGGGCCGGAATACCATACGTGTCTACGGTTTCCGGCAAAATCTCCAGAATTTTGAAGAGACATGGAATCGAATCCTTCTTCCGGCCATCTACCAAGCTGAGGGACCAATTAGTTAGAGCGAAGGATCCCTGTGGCCTCGCGACTCCCGGAATATACCAGATTCCCTGTGAATGCGAAGATATTTACGTGGGGGAAACTGGTAGGACAATTGCCACGAGAATAAAAGAGCATAAAAGGCATTTCAGGCTATGTCAACCTGAAAAATCTGCGGTGGCCAAACATAGCATCCACAAAAACCATGCTATCCATTGGGACGAGGTGAAGATCATCTCTCGAGAAAAGAAATACTGGGAAAGGATTACGAAGGAGGCCATAGAGATCCGGCTTGCGGACAATAGCATGAATAGAGATTGTGGCTACTCCCTTGGCAACACCTGCGACCTGTCCTACGAAGCATCCGATTGGCTAAACCCAAGGACCAATCAGAGGGAACTTGAGGCCCCGACACCGCTATATAAGGTGGCCACTTTTCGAGCCACGACATTCAGCCCTGATGATGGAGTACGACTCGTACCCCGAAACGTCGGCAGCCATGGAGGAGATTACCCGGTGGAGCACCCGAGCAGCCTTCACTACAAGCTATTCATCACCTCGCTACTGAAATGTTCCCTATGTAATGAATAGCAAACAAAATACCCGAAAGTGTTAGAGTGCGTTGGAAAATAAACATGGTGTGTTATATATTAAAATGCTACACAATTTGCCACTGTAATTAATTTAATAATAAATATACTAGACTATAAATGTATGCTTGTTATACAAAAGCACAATATAATTAAGTTAATATATCAGATTATTAATAATCTCATATACAACTAATTTTAAATCTTTATTAGGCACAGTAACTTATCGGTAATGTATTTCGTGAGAAAAAATAATTTTTTCTGCTCTGGCTGATGTTTAAAAATAATTATGCCCTACATATATACCAGTTTTAGCCAAACACCACATTTCGAGTAAGTCAACATGAATATATCTCAACCCTGTGCTGTATGGATAAGTGCTGAGAGGCATAAAAATTAAATTATTTGATAAAAATGGTATAGCAACATTTTATTTATATTTAATATATTGCGGTCTCCGAGACTGCAATTTAGATTTGCAAGGTTTGGCTTTTAATTATTTCAGTTAAAAACATAGAATATTTAATTGGCATGTTAAAGTAACAAGTGAATCATGTTTTGCAGAATAGACTACAGCCAGTTGTTGGCCAATTTCATTTCCGACATTCTGATCATAACTCACTTTGGATATAAGAGAGAGTGGTTATAGATCTTGGTTTTATGTGCTCCAACTGCTTTTAGCCAAACTTTAAGCCTACCATCTTATATTTAACGTATCATAGTTAAACTTGCCCAAGGCAGGATTTGAACCCACAACCTTGAGGTTCCGAGACCCACATGTTACTCTGTCCAGACAATCACGGCTCGCATGGAAGTTCGACATTCATGATATTTTGGTTGATTCTAGTAGAAATACTTTTACATCTGTACAATCTATTGTAAACAAAATAGGATTGAAACTTATCCATGTCATGACTGTGTATTGTACTTGTTCTCAAATTTCTAGTTCTCATTGCATTTTTGATTTTTTTGAGGGAGCCATGAGAAAACAGCTTTACTTAGTCTTATGTACATTCAGTTCACACATCATTATTGAAATAGCAGATGTAATAAGTAATCTTATTCCGGTCTTTTGAGCAGCATAATGCGTTTCCCCACTTGGCAGCATATGATCACGAGAAGAGTGGCTGAGCAGCAACGCAAAACAGGCGAAGGTGTGATATCAGGGAGGGGGGGAGTCAGGGTGTGAAAGGATACAAGGGGAGAAGAGGGAGAAGTGAGGGGTTGACTGAGAGCGAAGCACAAGGCCAAGTGTGCTGATCATTGTGGGGTCACTGGAGGGAATGGTGGTGGGGGGGCAGACAGCAAGTGGTGCAGTGAGGAGGGCAAGCTTTGTCTCTCACCAGGGGAGCGTCTCTGGAGCTTTTGATTTTTAACACCAGAGGGTGCACAAACTCTCAGCACTTCCAGACCATCCAATTCTACTGAGTCTTTGGAAGAGTGCAGATATGAAAGCTCTCATGTTCTTTTGAAAATGTTCAGCCAAGCTCCAGCTCACATTCGGTGGAGAAAAACATCTTTTGTGCTCCTTCATTCAAACTTAAAGCTGTCTAGCAGTCTGCCTGATACCCACTGCATCACAACCACATTCTGATTCCAGTTTCACATGCCAATTTTTTGTCATTTGATTTCTTTGCAATGGTATCATTTCATAGAAGGAAGTTTGTACCATTTCATATTTCCACCCAGTTTAATGCTAACTTCTAACCCTAAGCAGTATGATATTGAATCATCTCTGTACTGTATTAAATTACATAATTTTATCTGGATTTTGAATGGCTTGATATTTCCAACATTAGTACAGCTTCTCATTCAATAGCAACTCATGCTTATTTGGTGAATACTTCAGGGGCAGCACAATTTGGACAATGAGTCATTCATGAGTTATTAATCAATTTGAGTCATTCAGCCACTGCTTTTTTCGTGAAAGAAAAACATCACATCCACAAGATTTCTTCCTTGGTCACATGTGATGATTTATATAATATTGAACTTATAATATAGATTTGCATCACTAATTTTTTAACAATTCCATCTAATTTTTGTGGGTGGGCCCTTAGATATGAGTAGCAGTGAGAGAATCTTCCCATATTAATAATATTCAAATGGTGTGACATTAATGATGGTAATTATGTGATAATCAATTCCTATACAATTTTGGAAATAAAACTTAAGTATTAAGATTATAGACTGCCAGTCATTGAGTAATTATATGCATTTTAGGCTTACACAATTGCTGAGAAGAAGATGACATCTGTTCTGCCTGACTCTACAGCTAAATTGAAGGAAACGGGGGACAGCTATGTTCAGGAGAGGGAGCTGTATGAGATGCTTTGCAGAAATGAAATTTCTTTGCCACCTACTGAGCAAGCCAAGCTCAGATGTCGATATGTAGATAGGGGTGTTCCGTTCTTGAAACTAGCTCGAGTGAAGGAAGAGGAGGCATACCTGAAACCAAGGATTGTCATCTATCATGACGTGATTTATGACTCAGAAATAGAAACTATCAAGAAACTTGCTCAGCCAAAAGTAAGTGCTATCTTAGAATAATTTCATTTTGTAAAACATTGAAATGGATTGAATCCAGTTTTTCTCTAATACTAATATTGAATCTGAATCATAAATTTCTCCTGAAATCCCAAGTTGTATTTCTAATCTGATTTTTAAGTTTCTCAACATCCCAATTTTATTTAATGTAAATGTTACAAATTCCTTGTATTTCAAATCTGAATCTTAATTTTCCATAGACTCTGAAATCTGATTGTGAATCCATATCTTAATATTAAAATTAGAATTCTATTGAACTCCCGTTAAAGGGCCCAGCTGTGTCCAAAGCATACTGCTGGACCGACCTCCCCCTCATGGATTGTAAGGGGATGTGCTGATCCCACAGCTCTGATAAGATGTCTCGTAAACGCAAAGCGGTAATGTTGATGGGTCAACTGCTTACCCAAAGAGTTGAGGAGGGTTGATGCTCAAATGACTTATTTGTCCATTTTTGCATTTGTTGTCATGGCTGTTCCACATTGTCCCCTATGTCCACATGTGCTTAAGGCAAAGCCACGTTGAAACACCGGTTCCTGTCAGATCATAAAGTTAAACAGTGTTGGGCCAGACTGAGGTTGGATATGTGACCACATATGATTCTCATTGACTAGTATTCCTCGCCAACCACACCACCCTCTTGGCATCACCCCATTCTTTGCAGAGTAAAATTATGTGGATGCCCACTAGGGCACAGACAGGTGCCAAAAGCCCCAGGTACCGATGGGAGATGATGTGGATGGGTGGAGCATGTTTTCATTCTTGTCTTTGGAGATTGATCCCCCTTTCAATGCTTAGATGGATGGATTTTATCATCCTTGTGGGGCATGCCCTCTAAGAACAAGTAGATTTAAGTAGGGAACAACTCAGATTCAATATAGCAATTTTAAATACAAAAACTTATCAATTTTCAGTCATCATGGGGTACAACAATCAAACTACTAACATGTTTTTCCTTTGCATTATTATTTTGTATTTGTATTCCTTTGTATTATTTGGCATCAGTTAACATAATTTGAAATTATATTTACGAGAGATGAGCCGATGCCAAAATTTATTGATTCTCGATACCGATACCATCAACCTATACATATACAGTAAAACCTATACTACCTTACCAACTCCCGCTCAACGAAAACCTCAATTAAAGAACAAATCCCATTGGTCCCACCAACTTCCTATGTTAATGCATTAGTAAATTCCTCTTATGAATGAAATCCTACTTTGCAAAAACTCCCGATTAACGAAATGAAATATTGACCCTGTCCTATAAACTATACCTCTTGTTAGCAACATTATTTAAAAAAAAGTTATTTTCAAAGTAATTTTCGCAGAATAGGTATGAGTTAAAAGTTTAGAGGGCCAATCAGAGATGTGGTAGTAATAAGCCAATCAGAAAACTCGTCCTTGGAGTGAAATTATCATGACATTTCTGGTTAATGCGCGTCACCAAGGGTCACTCTTTCTGACAGCGTGGTTAGTGGTGGTTAGTTTGGTCGTCTCGTGCATATTCTCGGTGCTGTGAAACTTTGCTGCAGTTTCGATTTTGCACTCGCTTTGATTTTAGGCTGTTCAAGGGAAACCAGCCTTTGGCTATTACCAGCAGCTATTATCCTTGGTTATTCATCTGTTTCTTTTCAAGGTAAGTTCATTATTTATTCACTAAGTTTTCCCATACAGTGGTTCGTAATGCTCATCACTTAATTACACTTAATTTTTTAGGCCATGTCTGATCGTGGAATGAAGTGCTTTTCCCTGGAGGAGAGAATGGCTCCAAAAGTTGAAAAAAGACTGGAACCTCACAACATAAAAAATCTCGGGGGAGGAGGCTGCGGTTAATCCTGATGTGGTGGAGAGCTGGACAGAGAAGCTATTGATTGGGGAGGGCTACAGTCCAAAAGACATTTTAATGCTGACGAAGCCGGTTTTTCCTATAATCTGCTGCCAGACTGGACATTAAATGTGAAAGGAGAGGCCTGCCATTAGGGGAAGATGAGTAAGGAGCGCTTTACGGTGCTATTTTGTGCCAACTGTGATGGTTCCGAGAAGTTGCCCCCCTTGGTAGTGGGAAAATATGCCAAACTGCGGTGTTTCAATAATGTGAAGCATATGCCTTGCCCCTATGCAAGCAGCAAGAATGCGTGGATGACTCTCTTCTGGCAGTGGTTAGCCGGAGTGGATGCCCCCACATGGGAGGGAAAAATAGGAAAATGGTGATTTTCCTTGACAAGTACTCTGCACACAATGTTGAAGGATTAGTCCTTAGAAATGTGAAAGTTATCTTCTTTCCTCCTAACTGCACTAGCAGGCTACAGCCTCTTGACGAAGGTGTGATTTCTTCGGTTAAGAGGCAGTATTGCAGGATGATGGTGCAGTTCCTTGTGTGCAGGGTGGAGAGTTTCACGAATGCAAAGCTCCTGAAATGGAATGTGCTTCAGGCAATGCAGCGCCTGTGTGAGGCCTGGAAAAATGTTATGCCACTTACAATTTCCAGTTGTTTTTTTAGGGCTGGATTTAAATTTCTTACTGTTGGCGATGATGTGGCACAGGGTGCATGCAAGTTCTGGGTAGGTTTGCAGGAGACGATGGGATTTAAAACATTATTTGATGAGTACGTTGAAGTGGACAATAAGCTAGAAACAGTTACCAAAGAAGAGTGTGTGTCAGAGGATGAAGTGCCTTCCGCTGTGGAGGAGTGAGAGATGAGTGGAGTGTCCGTCTCGGTGAGTGCACCACTATAGAGGTCGGGTATTTTATGTTCGGGGGAGGGTGCCAGGAAGTTATCACTTCTTTCCCAAAGGTTGAAATGGCTATAATTAAGGAAATGAGAGGGAGGTCAATGCAAACTATGTACTTTATTGTCCTATTTTACTGAAAAGTAACTGAAATAAAGATGTATTTGTTTTAAGAGGTGTTCATGTTAATTTCAAGCCCATCCTGATTTAAAAACTAAACTAGAAAACTAAATTTTCTTTGGGTGCTCGGTGTATTTTGCAGCAGTGAGGTAAGTAATAGGGTATTGCAATTTATAACTCAACTCTATATCGAAGGATTGGTTGTTATTTGGATATGGTACTTTATTTTTCCTGCAGTCCGTATTGAGTTTAACATAGTTTAATAATGGGTGTCAGTTTGCAATTTGTCATACAATTTTATAAATCTGACAGTAATCATCTGAATGGTGTCATATGACTGAGTTTCATTGCATTTGCCTTCTTAAAGAACATTTCTCATGAATTAAAACTGAAGTCTGCTTAGGCAAAGTTCATTACACGATGAAGTGAAACTAGGTATTTCCTTACAGCATTTATTTCATTAAATTTACGCAGACGATCACAAGCATTTGATTTTTTTAAATCTCTATAGAGACTGTGCCGATTTCAGTAAAGATTTACAGGACAATTCTGTCTAAAACCGGGATGTGGTCATATTGAAATAATTCTCATAAAAGGCGAGCGGAGGAAGGATAATCGCCAAGTAATAATTTAGCATTCTTCTGTGATGTAATGTGTGACAAGTTAAAAGCTGCTGTATATGGTATGATTAGCAGCACCTTCCATCAAAACCATTTGATTTCTCAAGTACATTGGTTTATATTTGTTGATATCTTTTCAGGTAAAGGCACAGTATGAAGAAGCATTCAGTCCACTGTGAAATTTTTTATTTTATTTTGCTAGACATTTTCCTTGTAATTCGCAATGCTAAGCACAGTAATAACAAGATTATTTTACGAGGCATGTTTTTTAAGTAAGTACCGTTTTGATACAAAAAAAAACAAGTTAATTTTTGTAACAATTTTATTTTTACATGAAAGCCCACACTTTTATCTACTTTTCTACATAATTTTCACCAATATTACGACATTTATCGTATCGAACAACTAGTTTTTGTATTCCCTCATCAAAGAAGCTTGCCACCTGATTAGACAGACACTGCAACATGGCCATTTGGACACTGTCGTCGTCATCGTGATGCTGACCCCCGAGATGCTTCTTTGGTTGCAGAAACACATGGTAGTCACCGGGCGCAAGATCGGGGCTGTATGGAGGATGATCAAGCTGTTTCCAGCCAAATGATGCGATGAGATTTTGAGTTCGATTGGCCACATGTGGACTGGGCATTGTCATGCCGCAAAACGATCCCTTTACTCAGCATGCTACGCCTTTTGCTTTGAATTGCACGGCGCAATTTTTTTAGGGCCTCACAGTATGTTTCAGAATTTATCGTGTCACCACGAGGCAAATTTCAACAAACAACACCCCCTTCCTGTCCCAAAACACGGTACACATGATTTTCCGTGCTGAGATCGCCTGCTTAAACTTTAACTTCTTGGGCGATGTTGAATGCCGACATTGCATGGATTGTTGTTTGGATTCCGGTGTAACGTAGGCTATCCATGTTTCATTGCCTGTGACAATTTGGCTTAAGAAATCGTCACCTTCAGCATGATAACGCGCAAGAAAAGTCAAGGCACTGCTTAAACGTTTGTTTTTGTGCACCTCGCTCAACATTTTCGCTACCCATCGTGCACACAATTTTCGGTAATTCAAACACCCAGACACAATTTCATAGAGAACACTTCTGGAAGCTTGAGGAAACAAATCTGATAATGAGGAAAACGTGATTTCTGCACCAAATTTCTGTACTTTCTGCACCAAATCATCAGTGATCACTGAGGGTCGCCCACTCCGTACCTCATCATGAACGTTCGCACGACTACCTATGAAAGCTTTTACCCATTTCCATACCATGCCATCACTCATAATGTTTTGCCCATAAACTTCACAAATTTGACAATAAATTTCTGCTGCTTTCACACCTTTGGCACCAAGAAAACGAATAACTGATCGCATTTCACAGTCGGCGGGATTCTCAATCGGCGGTGGCATTTTAAACACGCACAAAGAGACATAAAGACAATCGATTGTTGCCGTAATGGCATTTGTGTCTTGCCAACATATGTAAATACACTGTGTTCATGCGCGGGGCACCGACCGAAACTCTGCCGCGGTGGAATTTGAAAACGGTACTTATTTAAAAAACATGCCTCGTATGTGCCCCTAGAGTGATGCAATGTGATAACATACTCCGACCAACGAACTCCCAATCAACGAACTGGTAATGAATGAATGAATGAATAATTTATTGGTCCAGCGATTTTACATAGTAAAATATAGGACAAGTCATAAAAAATAAAACAATCAATATACATCATGAGCTTTGTACAATGTGATGGATTTTTCAAGCATGTCCATACAAGCATATTACAATTTAAAAACAGTCATCTAAATAGTCTTTAATACTGTAATAACCTTTTTCGAGCAGCAAGTTTTTTAAATTGTTTTTAAATGAGGCCCTTGAAGGTGAGTTTTTTAGGCTGGCAGGTAAATGATTATATATTATGATGGCAGCGTGGAAAGGGCTTTTATTATACATTCCGGTGGAATGGCTAAACAGATGGATATCCACACTGTGGCGTGTTTCGTACCCATGTATCTGGGCGTTGATGGTAAAGTAATTTTTGTTATCCACCAGGTATAAACATAAGTATAAAATATATAAACAAGGAAGAGTTAAGATTCTTAACTTCTTGTAATATGGTTTACAGGATTCCCACACTGGAATGTTTGCTATATATCTGATAGCCCTTTTTTGCATTAGGAAAACTTTTTGGGAACCAGGTGATGCCCCCCAGAAAATAATACCATAGGTTAAGTGGGTCTGAAAATTGCCGTAGTAGACCATTTTGAGCACCTCAAAATTTATGATGCCAGCCAGATTTGTCAAAATATAACAACATTTTGATAATTTGGAGCATAAGTTATTAGTATGGATTTCCCAACTTAAGGACTCATCTATTGTCAGACCTAAGAACTTGGTACTGCCCACTCTTTCAATAGATTTTCCTTTTATGCCTAAGTTCAGATGGGGCACTTCTCTTTTTTTACTGAATTGGATAAAGTTGGTTTTATGTTTATTTTCTGATTCTCCCTGAACCAATTTCCCATGAGTTTTAAGGCGCTATTTAGCTTGGTTTGTAATGGTTGGGGATACTTGTGACTTACTGCTAGAGTTGTATCGTCTGCATAAAGTACTATATCCTCCTTTGGAACACTATTTGGTAAGTCATTTGTATATATCAAATACAGAAGGGGTCCAAGGATGCTGCCCGTAGGCACTCCTCTATTTGTTGTCTCGGGGGAGGAAAGGTAGTCTGATATCACATTATCCTCACCAACGCACTCAATTACCACTATCTGTTTTCGATCCTTCAGATACGATTCTAACCATTTATTTGAAATACCCCTGATTCCATAACGTTCACATTTTGTTAGAAGAATTTTATGGTCAACGGAGTCAAATGCACGAGATAGATCGTTAAACACACCAACTGGGTACTCATTAGAGTCCCAGGATGTCATAATCTTCTTTAAGAAACTCACGAGAGCGTCATTTGTACTTTTACCTTTCTGGAAACCATATTGCTCAGCATGGAAGATTTTACTTTTAGTGATAAAGCTTGTAATCCTATCTCTCATAATAGTTTCAAAAATTTTAGAAAAATTTGAGTAAGGAAATAGGGCGGTAATTGTTTATATCGTTCTTGTCCCCTTTTTTATGAATAAGTATGACTTTACCAATTTTTAGCTGGTCAGGAAATTTGCTGCTCATGAAGGATTGATTTATTATAAAAGTTAAAGGCTTGCTTATGGCAAGTGAACATTTTTTTATGATCATCACTGGGATTTCGTCAAAACCTACAGAGTTTTTACATTTCAGCTTTTTAATATACTTTAAGACCTCATCCTCTGTTGCTGGGAAAAGGGCCATAGAAGACTGTATGTGCCGGCAGTGCTGGGCATTTGAGACACAGTTGCTCCCTATTTGTTTTTGTAAGTTCAGGGGAGCATTGACTAAAAATTTGTTTGCAAATTCTGCCACTTGTTTGGGTTCTGATAAGCTAATGTTTTCTTCGTTTCTTAATTTAAGATTCTCTTTTCTAATAACTTTTCCGCCAGTAATATTATTTACTATTTTCAATGAAGTTTTGGTTACATTACTCGATTTATATATCAATTCGTTATAGTAGTTTTTCTTAGCTTCAATCAGAAAGGTCTTATATTTTTTTTAATATGTTTGGAATTGTTTTTTACAGTCTGGATCTTTCTGCCAACTTTTTGATTCACATATTTCCCTAAATTCAGCACTGGCTGCTTTTACGTCGTCCGTCACCCAGCTTTTACTTCTATTGTTAGGATTTATGGGAATTTTTTTCCTTGGGAAGCACTCTTCAAATATAAGCTTAACATTTAGTATAAAGTAGGAATACATTTCTTGCGCGTCATTTAGCTCATACAGCGAATCCCAAGGCATTTCGCATAACTTTTCATTAAAAATATTTACTCTGTCGCTCGGGTAATACCTACGATATGCCTTATATAGTATGTCTTTAGTCTTTGGGATGTACGCCAATTGAGCATAGTGATCGGAGATGCCTAGGTTGACCACATTACATGGGTTCTTATTGTCACTGTCCCTCAAGTCGATATTTGTTATTATTAGATCAATAACCTTCGAAGTAGTTTCAGTCTCTCTAGTAGGTGAGTTTACAAGAGAAAACAGCCCGTACAGATTCATAACCTCGCGTAATTTGGTAGATAAGTCATACTGGGAGTTCATGTCAATGTTAAAATCGCCACAGATAAAAACATTGCCATACTTGCCAATGGCCACATGCAACATGCACTCGAATCTTTGAAAGAATTCATCGACATCTCCATTTAGGGGTCTATACAAACAAATAATTACCAAATGACCAAAGTTTTTAGTATTTTTCACCTCGGTTGCCGCTAGCTCTATACATCTCTCTTTGGAAATCAGTTTGTTTAAACCAATTTGCTTAAGGGAGCACTTGTTATTTACAAATATGCATACCCCCCCGTTTTTTAATACCGGTCGACAATAGAAATCGGCCAGGGAGTACCCTTCTGAGCTGAGTGCATGTATTTCCTCGTCTTTGCACCAGTGTTCACTAATACACAAAACTGATATGTTGTAGTCCGACACAATTTCCCTTATTTCAGTCATTTTCTACGTAAGCACTGAACGTTTTGATGTAGAATGGTATACACTGCTTGTTTTTTACCTTCAGTCGGCTTTCCTAGTCAACTATACTTCGCATTTGAGTTGTTTGTGGATCTCGTTTTCATGTGCGATGTCCTCCTCGGCTGCTCGGGTACGGCATTTTCAGTTGGAACGAATGCCGGTTCTTGGATCGTTATTTCCTCTCGATCTTTGGAGGCTGCAGTTTCTGAATCGCTGCCGTGAAATCTTGCCTTTTTCCAGATGGCAAGATTGAATCGGGATACTGTGACTCCTACGGGCCAGTGTTTCTTTTGTTTTATCTCGTCCGTAATGGTGGGATCTACGCCAACTTTAAACGAAGCCATATCCTGAGAAACAAACAGCTGTTCACAAGTAAACACCTTATCCTGAAACCTTTTTTCTAAATAACTTTTAATGTCCTCGGGTTTTGTTTGAGGTAGCACACGGCTCACAAACAACCACGTTCGCTTAGGCACGCCGGCAAAGGTACTACTGCCCGTGTCATTACCAATGACCAAGGGGCTTTGATGCCGTTTGTTATTTGCTTTCTTATACTGCTGCCTCTTCGCTTTTTTTTATTGATAACTTCAATAAAGGGTGTTTCCGCCTCTGCATCTTCTCTCGTTTCGGATTTCTGATTCTGCTGGTCACGGATCACAATATCGCTGCTCGCTGATGTATCCGCTGATTCTTGCGAAAAGCTGGTTTTATCTCGATTTCCCAATCTTTTTTTGAGAGCGTAGCTGTCTGGTTACCGTCCTCAACCGTCTCGGATTTCTTACCGGAGAGTTTGGTTTCCGAACTTTGTACACAATCACCACACGTCACTTTTTTACACCATTTCCTGGACTCATATCGTTTTTAATCTTTTTTATTTCATTTTTCAGGCACTCAATGTCCTCCGCCATATTGGCTATTTCGAACCTGAACGACCGACACTTTATACACTTCCAGTATATATCCCGATTTTCCTGTAAGTCTTTTAGCGATATGTCATTAAGCCCCGTACATTCAGGGTGAAAAATACGAGGGCATGAGTCGCAGCTCACAACTTTTCCGATCGTTTTCAGTGCGATTTTGCAGGCGAAACACAATACGTCTGCCATGTTGACCCTTTGATTGATCTTGTGATAGTAATTTTTCGGTCCCTTGGATTTTGTTATTTAGAGGTTCTACTTTATACATTTTTTTACCTAGTTTTCTTATACATTGTTATTAAATGTTCCAGGAAATCTAAAAATACAATTTTAAAAAACAAAATTTGAAATACTAATTACTTTGGGAAAAAACTTCTGATATTTCACTATGAGGACATTATGAAAATAAAAACTATTTGATAACAAAAGAGTTTTATATTTTTTCACATGAGCAAGTTTAATAATAAAAAAGATGTTTGGTATCGGATAAAAAATGTCATAACAGATTCAAAATAATTTGACTGTCATGTCATAAGTTGAATTTTAAATGATTAATAATTAGTTATTAGAGTAATAAAAACACTAACCTAAATTATAATTCAAACTTCAACATTAATAAGTGAGAATAAAATGGTCATGACACAAACCCTTAAGCCTACTTTAGGTTTTGTTCAAAAAAGCAACATTTTTAGCCTCTCTGGTTCAAGGCAATTTCGTTTCTGGTCACAAATGTTTCTTGCCATGCTACATAATATTTTCCTGGATCAAAATTTACGAATGCAATAGGTATATGTTATTACTCCTAATGTAAAGTTCACTTTCCTTATCACATACTCATCAAACAATACATTTTTTAAACCTGTACAACTATTCTTTAAAGTGTAGTTAAAATTAACATTATGTTCATTTTCATTCATATTTGAATTATTTTCCAAAATATAAGATCCTAGTGATGCCATACTGTATCACCCTCTATCCAGAAAGATATTAATGTAATTATACAAAAAAGACTTCTGAGCGTGTCACATGCCAAGAATAATATAATATAGAATATTAAATAATAAACAAAATCAAAACCCAAAATTAATTCAGTGCACAATTGTTTTACATTAACTTGGGTTGCTGTTGTACATCAAATCCTTGAATGCATTCAAATTCTTTTATTTAAAACACAAAAAAAAGTTAAATGCGGTCAGGATATTCCATTCATAGAATATCTGGGGATTCCATTTTTAAGGTGAAAAAATATTTTGAATATTCCAAGCTGCTAAACTAGTAATTTTGCAAAGTCTTATTAATAATAACCCTTAAAATGGAATTTGTGAGTTTTATACTCATAAGGAGAGGTTGTGTAACTCGGATCATGAAATGAGATAAGCCTTTTTTCATGCTACTAGAAGGAAAATAAAGAAATCTGTGTTACGGCTTTTTTCTCCATTGGCTTGGGATCCCAAGGAAAAAGGTGGAATGACATGCGGGGAGGCTGCATTCTCTGAACTGGGGTTAGCCGACAATAGTTGAGTGGGGCAGTGTACTGCAGATAATGAAGTTTGATTCTTATCAATGTTTAAAAGACTTCTTTCAGCCATTGAATCAAAAATTTTATCATTCTTAATTTCCAACCCTTGTATGCGAATACTGACTTTTTTGTACTTTTATCACTTAAACTAGATTTACAAATGCATCATTCAAAAATACACTGTAAAGTTAATGTGCTGCTTCAATGGTTTTAATTCTGTAATAAAATATTTTTCCAATCACTTTCACTAACACCAAAATTTGTTATTTTTATATACTTTGCTGACTTGTGGATTGACATGAAATTTCTGATAATCTACTTTTTTTAGCTGCCTGCTTGCTTTACTCTAGGAATACAGCATGACGGTATTACTAGCCAGTGTTAAGGATCGAAGGTGCAAACAGCAGAACACTAGCTCTCATTTTTAAAAACTTCATTATCAAAGGTTCATGTGAGTCTGATGAATGTAAGCCACTCGCGTGAAATTCTGCTTTATTTTTTTTCCCCCGCATATCTGTGGAGGAGAAGAAAAGGCCAAGACAACTATTTCTTTATTTTGCTCTAGTCGCACGGAAAAATTTTCATCTCATTTCGTGACCTGAGTTACAAATCCTCTCCTTGTCAGTATCTAGCAGTACCTATCTGCCGTGTCTATATTCCATTCGTGGAATGCATCGATCATTAAGCTGCAAAATTTAAAAATATTCGATTCGGATACAAATTTATATTATCTTCAGATCTGATTTCGGTATCGAATGAAATGAAAGATTCTTGGGTATTAGGATCTGACCAGACCATCACTAATTTTTGAGTGATACGTTGGTAAATCTATTTTAAACAATAACAGTATAAGAAAGTGAGTATTCAGATGTAAGGTTTTTAAATTGAATGATAAAATTTTTGGTGCAATAACTGAAAGAAAATATCAAACTGAGATAGGGATCGAACTTCCTTTAGTACACTAGCTCTCGATGTCCCCCTGATCCCGGCGAATGTAGGCTGCCTGCATGGCATTCTATGTTTTTTTTTCTCGCGATGCCAGGGTAATCGGGAAAAAAGTCATATTTCTTTATTTTGCTTCCAGTTGCACGGAAAAATTTTCATCTAATTTCGTGACCTGAGTGATACAACCTCTCCTAGTCAATATCTACCGCGCCTACATTCCATTCACGGGGCACTTCGAGTGCTAAGCTGCGAAAATTTAAAATCTACGATCCGGATCCGATTTTAGTCTGTCTTTGAATCTGAATCCAGATCCGAGTGAAATGATAGTTCCATGGATGCTTGGACTCGACGGATCCGATGTGACCATCCCTAGTGTCGACGGTATCGGTATCGACTTTAGGGGATCGATTCTCGATACCAATCCTCAAGAATCGGTGGTATCGACAATAGGTATCGAGAATCGACACATCCCTAATATTTACTAACATATTTCATTCCAAGTAGATTAACAGCAAAAAATTTACATCAATGTCAGACAATTAATATAGTAATATATTTCCAGCTTCTATGTACTCACCCATATTATCACATAGTTTTTACATTGAGAACTGATATTTATGTACGCAGATTAAATTTATAACTTTAATTTCTCTACAATTCCAATAAAAATTTGTACATTTTTGTTTTAAAGCAGTCAACAGACAAACTTTGTTTGAGATGCATGGGGAGGGAGTTCCAAAATGTCATTCCAGTTATTTAAAAAGAGTGTTGGTTGGTGGTAGTGTGATGGCTTGGACAATAAAACAGATCAGGATTTGCTCAAGTAAAATGAATCCAGTCCAGAAGTTTTTTATTAAACATTTCGACTAGATATTGTGGGCTTCTGATATCAAATATTTTGTATAGGAATACTTCCATGAAGTATTTTCTTCTATTTTACTCCTTTAACCACCTTAGTTTGTTACAGTAAGGGGTTATGTGTTCATCCTTACTCAGGTTATATATAAATCTGATCTAGAGTATCGTCATTCCACTTGCATCCACCACCAAAAGAAACTAAAAACTATCAATGGCTAAAATATCCCCAAAAAGGTGGCAATGAAACGTAATCCTTGCAATGAAAACCCTTGTGTCCATTGCATTTGAAATTTACCATAGTCAATTTCATGGACATAATCAATACTTTGAGTTATAAAGCTGTAATTTAGGATTTCATGGCGATCAAAGGTATTGAAAACAACACTAAAATAAATTTACACTACCCAGGTTACAATGCTTGAGATGATGCATTAGGTTAGGTTACATTGCAAATGGCTCTCATAAATATTCAGCCAAGCACTGAATATTTTTGAATTAATATACTGAATAAAATATTCACAGATAAAGAGTAAAATTCAAGAGAGAACCAAACATCGACATATTTTTGTATGAACTAGAAACCCAATATTCTACCAACAGTTTAAGAAATAAGGTAAAACAGCTAATCACTGATTCCACAAGGTGACATTTTGCAGAGTTTGTTTCTTAGTCTTCCAAATTCCAGGAGTATTTGGAGAGAACTACAAAAACTTGGAATCATTCTTAAATGAGATGATACTATTATATCCGATGACACATTCAACCAACTTTACAAATACTTCATCTCATCAGCAAATACCAAGCAGAAAATCAATGATCTTCCTTCAAACACCACTCCAACTTCATCCTCAGACACATACATACCTGTTCGCGCCCGTTGCCGTGATACCCCCAGACAAGTAAAGCCCCACAGGGGTTAAATAAAGAAAGGAGACTGGCCTTTAACGGAACAAACGAAAAAATAAAGAAAAAACTGTCACACAAAAAAAAGGGGGTGAAACAGAAGGAAATCGCCGGGCTTGCGCTCCGCATACCTTGTCCGACGTCTTCCGATGATCCGCATCAGCCACTCACACACACATGCATACATACCGTGCCGGCAGGCCACTTGTCCGCTCACTCGCTCGTACAGGTCTCTTCTCTTCAGGGGACTAGCCCACACAAATCTCTTCATCCCTCTCAAGCTCCCTCAACGGCCAAAATCGTATTTACAAAAACAAAACATGGTCGCGGACACTTGCCAAGGCAAAAAGGGAACAGAGGGAAGGAAATCAAATGAACAAAAAAGTGGCCAGTCCTCGTGCAAACATCCCACCCGCCGTGAATCACTTAGATTCACAAAAACAAGGGAAAGAAAGAAGCAAAAAATATACAAAACAAACGAAGCAAAAAACGGGGAAGACAGGAAAAGGAAAAAAAAGGAAATAATAAATAATAATTAAATCATAAGTCCTGTGGGTTCACTGGGGTGAGATAGGTAAAGGTACCAATCGCACCACGGGCCGCACTAGAGTACCCGACCCCGTCTTTAATTCGGCCACTCTTGCCTCTCCAAGGGAGCCCGGAAGCAGGCGATTGACATGACCCAAGGTCCACTGAGACGGTGAAGAGTTGCGGTCCTTAATCAAAACAAGTTCCCCAATTGAAATTGTGGATCCATCCTTGGTCCACTTGCTTCTCTGCTGTAGAGTATGTAAATACTCCCAGGACCATCTTCGCCAAAATTGGCGGGAAATTTGCCTTATCAATTGATAACACTGGGGAAGTGGTATCATTTCGTCATTTACTGGCATAGGCAAGGTTAGCACGGGCCTACCGACCAGAAAATGCCCCGGTGTCAAGCAATCCGTCTCAGATGGGTCCGTCGATAAAGCTACTAACGGACACGAGTTTAAAATGGCCTCGATTTGACATAACAAAGTTGTGAACTCCTTAAAAGTGAGAGCATGCCCCTGAGCCACTCTCCGGATGTGGTATTTAACAGACTTAATCCCAGCTTCCCAAATTCCGCCGAAATGCGGTGCAGCGGGCGGATTAAATCGCCATTCTATGGCATTCTCGGGATAAAGGGAGCTGAGAGCTGCCTTATGAGGTCCAGAGCGAATTAGTCGATATAAAACGGTCAAGAATTTATCCGCCCCGACAAAATTCGTGCCGCAATCGGAATAAATTACATTGGGTATTCCGTGCCTTGAAATGAATCGTTGAAAGGCCGCAAGAAAGGCGGGAGTTGACAGAGACGCTACCAATTCGAGATGAACGGCTTTTGTTACCAAAAAAATAAATAAACAAATGTAAGCTTTGGCAATAGCCGCATTACGACGAATGCTTGTCTTAAACATCAATGGACCGCCGTAATCGACCCCCACTTGAGCAAAAGCTTCCTGAGGAATGACTCTTGATGCAGGCAAATCAGCCATAGCGCGTTGCGTGGTTTTACCCCGATACCGTGAACAGATCACACATTTAGCAATCTCCGAACGAATTACCACTCTTGCGGATATAATCCAAAATTGCCTACTGTCGTGGAAAAAAGTCATGACACTCGAGTTTACAAGTCAATGACAGTTGTACGCGTAGTCCCACATGAAAACAAGTTATATCAAAAATTAGCAAATTCAATTCTGCGTTTAACTATGGAAAGTGAAAATTTTTATTTTAACTTGTTAAAATTTTATTGTCTGTGAAACAAAAAAAGTGCCTGTTTTTTCACCGTTTTAAACGGAATGCTCACTTTAAAAATGCATAACTTTTAAAGTCTTCATTGGATCGTAACTAAACTTTAATGCAACATAAAGGAACTTGTCTTTAAGGTATGTACAAAGGTTTAAGATAATCGAAGTTTAAATAAAATTGTTATTGTAAATTTTGTGAAACAACATTTTCTCAGTACTGCGTGGTCATATCGATACGAATCTTGTCCTGTCATGGAGCTTATGGTAATACAAGGCTAATCGGTTCTCGATATTTAGAATATATTTAGTTGTTTATTTTATGTGCGCTTACATTTAATTCGATGTTTCCAACAACAAGGGGAGTGAAGCGAGCGGGAGGAAACGGACGCATGGCCTTCGAATTCCGTGCGACGTTGCCGCGTTCGACACCATCCCCGCGCTCCATGTGTAGAATCCATACATTTTTGTTGCATTGTAACTTAAAACGATTTTCTTTCATTGCAGTGGCACATCTCTTCACCGTCGATAACGATCTTCCAACACACTCGGACACTTTACGATAGACCGGATACCTCTTATCATTAATCTTTTCACTTTCGCTTCTAAAAGAACAAATCGCACTAGCAACCTTGGCAAACTCGCCCTCCGTCAATGGTTTAGCAGGCATACTGTCAGATGTTAATCCAAAGAAAATCGGCGACAGAATGAGTGTAGGGTCAGACGGGTCAGACATACAAATACAAATGATTCATCGCTGAGACAAAGCGGGTCATTCGGCCTCGCCATCAGCACAATGTAAGCATCACAATGTAATATAATGACAACAGCTTATTAGCTAGCAACCCAATTTTAAACCTGCCATTGGAGGTCCAAAGCCCTCATGAGAAAAGGAGATGGAAAGGAGTTAATATTCTTTCGAAAGAAAAGAATCCTACCTTTTTAAGTTACAATTCAACAAATGGTGTCCGATGGCAACAGAGGTGTCGAACGCGGCAACGTCGCACGGAATTCCAAGGACATGAGTCCGTTTCCTCTCGTTCGCTTCACACCTCTTGCTGTTGGAAACATCGAATTAAATGTAAGCGCACATAAAATAAACAACTAAACATATTCTAAATATCGAGAACCGATTAGCCTTGTATTACCATAAGCTCCATGACAGGACAAGATTCTTATCGATATGACCACGCAGTACTGAGAAAAAGTTGTTACACAAAATTTACAATAACAATTTTATTTAAACTTCGATTATCTTAAAACTTTGTACATACGTTAACAACAAGTTCCATTATGTTGTATTAAAGTTTAGTTACGATCCAATGAAGACTTTAAAAGTTATGCATTTTTAAAGTGAGCATTCCGTTTAAAACGGTGAAAAAACAGGCACTTTTTTGTTTCACAGACAATAAAATGTTAACAAGTTAAAATAAAAATTTTCACTTTCCACAGTTAAACGCAGAATTAAATTTGCTAATTTTTGATATAACATGTTTTCATGTGGGACTACGGGTACAACTGTCATTGACTTGTAAACTCGAGTGTCATGACTTTTTTCCACGACAGTAGATACTAGTGCTTTGACAGCTCTAGGCCCTCCATGAAGGGATGTCAAGTGATAATGTCGCACAATTAATCTAGAAAAATGCTCATCTTTGGGCAACAGGATCAGTTGGTGAGCGCATTGAGGGAGAGTTGCATAATGCAAACGACCACCGACTCGGATAAGGCCGCTCGCATCCACAAAGGGGCGAAGGCGACTCATAGGTTTAGAGAGTCGGCGGTTTTTATTTATTGAGTCAATCAAATCAAAGAAATGAACCTTTTGAACTATTTTTACAACGCATGAAAGCGCAGCTGTCCATTCCCTTGAAGATATAGGAGTGCCAACTGCGTGACGCGTTCTTTTGCAAGCAGAATAAAATCTTAACATGAAGGCAGTAACACGAATAAGACAAATAAATGACGAAAATTTCTCAATCCATTTGGATGGTCTCTCATTAGTTTGAGTCACTCCCATAGTAGTTATCGGCGATTTTATCTCCGGTATAGAGTTACTATCTTGTGGACAATATCGTCCCGTTGGCCAATCACATTCTGAGAGTTTGAGAAAAGTCGGCCCGTTCAAAAACTGACACTTAATTAAATCTGACGGCATTAAGCCTCTCGAGGTGGGATCGGTCGGATTTATGTCAGTAGAAACATGTTTCCATGAGGAAACGGGTAATACTTCTAAAATTTCTACAATTCTATTAGCAACAAAAGTTTTAAGTGAATCAGGAGGTATGTTCAACCACGACAAAACGATAGTTGAATTGGTCCATGCTCTCATTAACACACGAACATTTCGATTAGTGAGCGTGTCATTTATGCGGCGCATAAGCTTGGCTAAAAGAAGAGCTCCACATAATTCCAATTTTGGAACAGAGATAGTTTTCATGGGGGCAACTTTAGTCTTAGCCGACAGAAAATGCACATTTATTCCGCCGCTTGGCGAGACAGAACGTAAGTAAACAACTGCCACATATCCACGCTCTGAGGCATCTGAAAACCCATGCAATTGATATTTTGCTCCTGGGTATATATCTACATACCGTGAAATTTGAACATTACATAGGTCCGAACTTTGGGAAACAAAATCATTCCTGGGCTTAATGATGGACTCGGGCAACGGTTCATCCCATCCTATTCCTAGTTTCCATAATGTCTGCATAAGACATTTTGCACAAAAGATGACAGGAGCCAATGCCCCAATCGGATCAAATATCCTAGCAATGTTGGATAATAAGGACCGTTTGGACCAAATGGATTGATCAAAAGTTAGAAAATATGAAAACGCATCAACATCTGGGTTCCAAATTATGCCCAAAACCTTAGTCAAAGCTGAATCATCAGGATTAAAAAACATTTGATTTTCCCATTGATCCATAGGGATTTTCGCAAGTAGAGCGGTAGAATTACTAGCCCATTTTCCCAAGGGAAACCTCCCAAGAGCAAGTAAATCAATTAACTGCTGCTGCAAATCCATTGCCTCTGCAATGGTATTCGCGCCTGTTACTACGTCATCCACGTAAGTATCATTTAATAAGGCATCAGCCGCAAGGGGGTAATCAGAACCGTCATCCTTTGCCAATTGGTGAAGAACGCGAATTGCCAAAAAAGGAGATGATACAACCCCATATGTAAGCGTATTAAGTTTATATTCGTTTAACGCTTTCGCGGAATCAGTCCGAAATATTATATATTGAAACGGGCGATGAGCTTCGGCCAAAAGTATACGACGATACATCTTCGAAATATCTGTAATTACGGCAATAGCATTCAGCCAGAATGCCAAAATAATGTCAAATATTTCTTTTTGTAATTTGGGCCCAGTATATAGCACGTCATTAAGACACTTTCCCAGGTAGCACATTGTAAGGAATTTCCTTTAGTTTTCAAGATAGTACTCAGATATCGAATAGAAATCACTTCCCTGACGGGAAATACCTTCTGTATATACTTGGGAAAGTGAAGAGAAATGCGACAGAAATCGATTGTATGGGTTTCGGCAATCGGACAGAAATCCCTTATCTTCGGACGATTGTAGCGCACCCAGCGGATTATAAGTGAAGTAAGAGCTGGCTCATGATGGCGCGATGACAACGCCATCTATCAGTCTAAATTGAAATTAATTCGCACCTACCGGCTAACCATGGTACTTCTTGCACTTCTTTTACGATTATAATTATATAACAAGGATTGGAACTGAAATTCATTAACACATACAAGTAGTTGCAGAGTCAATTTATTAACAAACATTTAGATTCAATCAAATAAACAAAAAACTTAAGAACACTCGAGAACAAAACAGGTTTTATAACTAGAAAAAAATCATATTGCACTAACGTCCAAATTACATAATAATGGTGATCTATCTATGCAATGCAAAGAAATATATGCAATAAATTAAAACAACATTAACGTTACCTTTGCAATTAGATACCTCAACGTACTAAGTTTATACTTTGCACACAATGGCCTCTTATTGCACTGCAAGTCATTATTCACTGCCTTTGCACACTTGTTTAATCAACCACTATTGCCGTTGGTATTGTCAAACCACCCCGATTAAATTCATCAAAGCATGCACATTTTAACCTCTCACTGTCATTCAATGTACGGGAACACAAACGGCAACAAAGTTTTTGTGTTGCTTTAAATGCACAGTATCCTCCAATGTATGTACATAGCAACAACGCCAATGCATCTTTAACTGAAAAAAGAGAAGTTTTAGGAATAAAAAATCGTTTATCTAATCAAAGCTAAATGCAGGACATCAATGATTCTTTCTAAAAAATATTAGTAATACCACAGATTCTTACTCTGGGCTAATTATCAATACTTAAGAGATATGATGTAACCGTTGTTTAATCAGCAATAAACCAAATTCATAATGCCACATAACTACACCAGTTATTCGTAAGGCCCACCAAATGAATAAATAACGATTTCTGCTAAATCAATAATAATATCAAACCATAACATAAACACATAATATCGTATAATTGCCATAGAAATAATCTTCATTGCATTTTCGTACTCCCAATTTCCCTCCGGCAATGGCCGGCCGGCTCTTAGCCGTAATGCTTTAGAAGAAATAATCTTGATTTTCCACCCTCAACTTATCGAAAATTTCTTAAAGCAATTTTCCTTACCTTAAGCCACCACAGCATGCACAAAGAAAGCCGAGTTCGGTCTTTTTAACCAGTGAAATTATGCGTTTTAATCACACGGACTGATGTTGCACATAGTCGCCATGCTTCCAAACACGACCCCCACTCAGCGTTGCCACATTTCCATGTTCCGGCCTGAAGGAATCCACTTAGCGAATTACTGGTGTCCGAATAAATGTTTTCATTAGTTTTCTGCACAGGAGAACGAATAATCGATTATTACTCGAACAGCTTAATATCATCATTATCTTATTTTAGCACCATATGCGATGGATGAATGCTAATAAACGTAATTGAACTTCGAGACCCCTGAAATAGAAAAGCCGAGGAAGAGATTTCCTTAAAATACTAGTTAGCGTTCAAGAGTGACGTGCCTTCCCCATGATTTCTTTTCCATATCTGTAATGAATATCTACTGTGCTACCAGGGTTTCCCGATGTAGTATTTGCAGAAGCATCAAAAACTATGCGATATTTCTGTCCAGCTGGAGTATGTTTAACTACGACATGGTGAGGCAAATAAACGGAATCCAAGTCACTAGATTCGGTCATATGACCTAACCGTTCGTATTCCTCCATAAACTGAATATAATTATTTTTTAGATCCTCATTGCGAGATAACTTGTGCTCCACGTTCAGCCATCGAGATATGGCCATAGATCGGGACTCGCCCAGTGAGGGAGGAAATTGTTTAAAAGGAAGCGTTACAATGTACCTCCCAGTCGCGTCTCTCGAATAAGTCTCCGTAAATAGACGTTCGCAATAGACATCGTCAGGATTTTTATGGATTCGAGGGACTGACTCTTCGATTTGCCAAAACCGACTTAATTATGTCTCCAAAGGATCATTAATAACTGTACACGAAGACACTACTTCCGTCATTAAAGAATGCAATTCTGGAATATGTCCTACTAATATCCAGCCAAAAATGGAATTCAAAGCAATCAGCTTATTAGAAGAGAGTATTTTCCGCCCTCCCAACATAATCCGGGGAAATAAATCCATACCCACTAAAAAGTCAACTTCGGCGGGTTTATCAAAATCCGGATCGGCTAACTGAAGATGACGAACTCACTTCCTAAAGGATGGTGGAATAGGGACATGAGGAAGATGCCTTGTAATTTGAGGCAAAAGTACAGCATTCGATTTATGAAGCAAACGAGAAGAGTTATGTGGCATCATAGTACATTTAACCATACCACTAGGCCGAGTCAGGGGAGTGTGATATAGACCCATTAAAACTCCGTCATACTGCGTTACCGGTAGTTTTAAACGCTGCACTGCAGCTGCAGAAATTGCAGACACCATCGACCCACAATCAATCATCAACCGCACAGTTTGAGGACTACCTCTAGCGTTCAAAACAGATGCCACTGCCGTACCTAACAAAACCGTGCCCGTTGAACTATAATCGGTGCATGAAGTCACCTGGAAGGATTAGCGGGTGTGATGGGATCGCTACTAGTTGACGACGCAACAGAATCCTCCTTTGAATTGGGCAAATGAGACAAAGAGGAGGATCCATTAAGTTCATCCTTTACTAAGGGCGAAGAATGCAAAGTTACGTGATGATATCCCTTGCATTTCAAGCATTTGAGACCTTTTCGCGGACACCTTGGGGCCCAATGTCCGGTTCTTAAACATCTAAAGCATAATCCTTTTGACCGAACAAGTTCCGAACGTTGTCCAATGCTCAACTCTTTATATTGTGCACATTTATGAAGGAAATGCTTCAAACCACAGAGTGGACATTGTTCTGCTTTAGAAATATTTGACTCACAAATCTCGTTAGTACTCGCAGACACTGTCATACTAACTTTCGCACGAGAAAGGGATTTCGGCTTGGAGGATGACGTGAGCACTCGCTTCGCTACAACACCCTGAGAGGTTTACAAAACTCTTGTCTATTTGTTTCTTAACAAATGTTAAACGCTGAATGAATGTGGGAAATTCTTCGCCAGCTAATGTCTCTTCGAAACGAGTTAAAGTATCTGAACTGATAGCACGCGCCGCTAGATGAAATAAAACAAAATCACCAAGATCGGGAATGTTTAACGCCTTCAATGCAGCATAACTTTCTGAAAATGTGTAGGTAAAATGTTGCATATTAGAAATGGGGTCAGAAGAAAGTGGCGTAAATTCAAGTAATTTATCCAAATAGTTAAACCCCAAAACACGAGGATTATTATAATAATCACAAAGCTCCTTCCAAGCTAGAGTATAATAGACCCCTGCAAAGGGTACAGACTTTATTAAAGCCAATGCACTACCGGACAGAGCGGATTTTAAATACCCAAACTTTTCAATGGGTTCGATGTCGTCCCGGTTATGAATAACTGAAATAAAAAGGTCACGGAAAGTTTCCCACTCGACCAAAGACCCCGAAAATCGAGGAATTTCAAGGACTGGAAGACGAGATCGCTGCATTGATACCGAGGAATTTCGAGGGCTAACTGACACCTCAGAAGAGGCGTTTAAATCGTTAACAGAATCAGCCACAGAGAGCACAAAATAATAATACTCCTCTACCTTTTCGGAGAGTTCTATGTCAACGGAACTTGCATCCGATTTATTACAATCGTGCAAAAGTCACAAATTGCACTCTGTGCCGATTAAAAGTTACGGTATACCTCCTTTAACCCTTTGAGTGCCACACGACGATATATCGTCGTTTGCAGAATGTGCCAGAAGTGCCAACGACGATATATGGTCGTCTATGAGGAGGCCTGTTAAAACAATGTTTTTCTCAATCTTTAACTCTTGTGAATTGTACATAATACAAGAATGTTCTTTTAATTACTACGTGGAACAATAATTTTGATTGTTAATGGAAATGATCAACAGCTTTGGTAATTTAAATAACTGTATGTCGGACTGAATTTTCCGAGCGCCACATTTGGTTCTCGCGAAACTGCTTCTGGCGCGACACTTTGAAAACTACATTGTTAGTTAGCCTAAAACCAATTGACTTTCTTCTAATATTTTGAACTGTGTATTTATGTCGGAGATATTATGTTTGGCGTGTTCTTCTTTGTTTATATGCTTAGAAACATTTTATTCTCTCCGAAGTACATCGTATTCTCCTTCGTTTTGCTAACGATTCATGGCATAGCAAAAAGACTTCAGGCTTCAAAACTTCACTGCTATGTCACTTTTGAATAGATAATTTGTTGCTGTTTCACTGCGATCAAGTCGTTGATTTTTAGCTACGAAAGGCAGACGAAAAGATACTACGTAACTGCTATCATGCTATCTCTCTCTGCTGGTGCGTTGAGTCAGCTGGGGTGCTGAGTGAACAATGTGGCTCCGATTGTCAGCCTCGTTATCATAGTAGATGCGGCAGTAGTAATTGAAAGATGATGCTGTACATAAAAAATACAATATGTGCATCTCTTGTTGTTGTTGTTTACACATTGAAATTTCACTAGTGGCTTTTTGAAAGTGAAATAAATCTTTTACCTAATAAATGGCGTCAACTTCTAGAAATGAATTTTCACCTGGAGTTGACGATGACATTAGCTGAATACATAAATTCTCTAAGTAATGACGACTACTCTGTGGAAAGTGAAGAGAGTGCCCATTTTCATCGAGACACTAGTGAAGGGGAAATGTTATCAGACTAGATGAAAGCATCCTTCCTAAGAAGAGACCAGGAATTATTGACTACAGTAATGATAGCGTCAGTTTTTGATGAACGTGAAAGTGTAAGCCGTGATCATTCTGCAGAATTCATTGAGGTTCAGGACAATTGTGATTCACTCCCTCCTCCACATTTTGAATTCCTGGAAACTCCTGGTCCCAAACATCTTCCGCCACCAATATCTTCTCCAATCCTGTACTTCAACCTTTTTTACCAATGCAATCTTGACCATGGTACTACAACCTCTCAAATAAAACTTTAGTGTGGACAAGAAAAACTGTTTTAGAAGTGAAGCGCTTCTTATTCTTGGGTATCGAGAAAAGAAATCACAAAAAAAATCTAGTTTTATTACTTTCCACCAACTCGATAGCCAAAAGCAATTCAATCGTTCGCAAGGGTCAAGAATTTCCAAAGGAAAGTCCACAAATCATTGACCAGTACAATGATACATGGGAACCATTTATTCTTCGGATATTATGTAATACGTGTATTTAGATGAGAGAAGATTATTGGATATACTGGAAGAAAATGGTCTGCAATGTAATTTCTAAAATGGCGCTAAATGTTTATATTACTTACAAATTAAACAATCCTGAAATAATTATCAAGAGTGCAGTTTTTTTCATAAATAATAGATAGCACTGTGAGTGAATGGTTACTTCGATGGAATAATCCCAGTTAGTCAACTCCTAGGACAGTATCGCCAGGAATATATGGGTTAAGGAATCTTTCAGGGCGGAGGGAAAAAGTGTGTGCTGTATGCAGTAGGAAATGCCGTGGCCCTTTCCATAGATCTAGAACTGCATGAAATGTGAATAAGTTCTGCATGGAATTTGTGTGTCTCATCATATTTATGAATAATATGAAAATTAGTTATGTATTTGATTTGGAATAGGGTTCGTAATGTTGTCATCGTTTTCTAAGAATGAGTATATATTTTCAAATATTTTGAATGCAATTGTTATCATTTTGTAAGCAATAACAGACTTAAATTCTTGTTATTATTATTCAGATACCATGTTTCGTAACGTTTTCACATCCAAATATTCTCTTGTCTGCAAAAATATTCACATTATATACCTCCAATAATTTTTATAATTTCCCCTGAATTTTAAGCAATTTGCATTGTGTTATTCAATCGAATATATATTGAAAATTCGTGCAAATTCCTTGGATATTATAGGATCAATTCCTAGAAAAATAATAACCTTTTATATTTATCAATGGTTTATTTCTTTAAAGTTGATATTATTTCTCGATTTATTGGTCAAAATTGAGAAATAAAATAATTCAAATCTGTAAATTTCAAATTAAACTAAAACAATTGCGTGTCATTGAGAAAATCAGCCGATTTTTTTTCATATTAATTTGAAAGAAAGCATTCACTTTCAAATGCAGAAGAAATCATGTAAAAATAGCAACAAATAAACAAAAAATAATTTTTTGAATAAAGGCCTACAAAATCAGCAAAATACCCGTGGCACTTCTGGGAATACCCACCTAAAAATCGGTGGCACTCAAAGGGTTAATTCTCCTGCCCTTGATCGAAATATTCTCAATTTTGGAGAATTAATGATACCAATTCCTAAAGCCTCTAATTCGCTTGCGAGTGAATGTGCAGCCATTATCGTGTTTAAGACACGAGCTCCTTTTGAACGAAGTAATTTGAAATGAGTGTCAAATGCGTCCCTCGTCATGACTGCAGACCGCTTCCCCTCCTCTGTTTCAGGCATATTGACAGTAAATCACGTCGGGGTCACCAAATTGTTCGCGCCCGTGGCCGTGATGCCCCCAGATAAGTAAAGCCCCACAGGGGTTAAATAAAGAAAGGAGGCTGGCCTTTAACGGAACAAACGAAAACTAAAGAAAAAACTGTCACACAAAAAAAAGGGGGTGAAACAGAAGGAAATCGACGGGCTTGCGCTCCGCATACCTTGTCCGACGTCTTCCGATGATCCACATCAGTCACTCACACACACATACATACATACCGTGCCGGCAGGCCACTTGTCCGCTCACTCGCTCGTACAGGTCTCTTCTCTTCAGGGGACTAGCCCACACAAATCTCTTCCTCCCTCTCGAGCACCCTCAACGGCCAAAATCGTATTTACAAAAACAAAACACGGTCGCGGACACTTGCCACGGCAAAAAGGGAACAGAGGGAAGGAAATCAAATGAACAAAAAAAATGGCCAGTCCTCGTGCGAACAATACCATTTGACAATGAAATGTTTCATTTTGATTACAATCTCCTTGAAGTAGTTAATGAAACCTTGTTCAAATTGAAATATCTCTATATGGGCTACGATGAGATATCCTTTCTCATGCTTAAAAATCATTTGATTCTTATTAGAAATATTCAACTATTCTCTCCAGTATTCTCTAGTTTCCCACAGTTTGGAAATCATTGCTGGTAAGACCTATTAAAAAGGTGAAAAAACGGATGAAAACATCTGATTATAGATGTTCTTTGCATATTGGGTTTTGCATCGGCGTATGTTGACTAAGGGTGACAACAGTTTCGCTAGCCATTCTGCTAGCATCTTCAGGTCGAACCTTCGACCTGAAGATGCTAGCAGAACCCGAGATGTCGAGAACAACTGAACGATGCCGCAGAAACCTTTGCACCAATTTCATCTGATTATCGGCCATTTCCATTCTGTGTACTGTCGCCAAAAGTCTCGAGTGTATTCTTTACAATGAAAATTTAGATTTTATTTTGTAAAAATATTTGATGGACCCATATCAGTCCAGCTTTCATCGAGGGTTCAGTACACACATACCACACTGATCAAAATATTATAATCAATATATTTTTTTCATGGGATAAGGCAGGGAAATTCATAATATAAATTGTTGTATTATATGCACATAGGTTGAGGACCTGTAGATGCATTATTGTAAAAAAATATTTTGTGTATTTTTTTATCTTCATAATTATGTAAGTTTAGACTAGTATCAGAAAGAAATTGATCCATATTCTATTTTGCATGAATAAAAGTGAGATCAATGTAAGGATGAGATATTACATAAGAATTAACCCTTCAAGCCCGGAGGAGGTTTAAATGGATTTAAACCCAGTCGCAGGAGGAGATTTAAATGTTTTGATGTTTTATGAAGACCTGTAATCAAGGAGTTATATTTCTATAACTATTAGTTCTATAATTTGGGGATTTTTATTGATGGTTACTAAATCTTATTCATTTTATATGCAGCTTAAAAACATTAAAAAAACTTAATTAATTTATGAGTTAGACACATATAAATACATTCAAATTAAAACAATTATTAGGACCGAATAGAAAACATTCTCGAAAGAAATTATATGCTAGAATTACATTTTTGATGAAAACGGAATAACGTCAACACAGGTACTTCATTATACATACATAAAAAGTACTATAATGGAATGATTTGATGGACGCAGAAAGTCAATTTAAACATCTCCGCAGCAGATGTTGGTTTGAGCCATTTCCAAGACCATCTTAAGAGCTTGGTAGCCGAGCTTGTATAGTGGTCGTCGCCTTACGTAAAATACTGATCAGAATTCGAAATCTTTCGAAAGTCTTTTTTATAATATGCTCATTGTAAAAGTTACTCAGAACGAAAAATTAGTGTAAAAAATCTTTTGGGTGGTAAAAAAGACAGTAAAAGTACATCACCTTAGAAATTCTGCTTGGTGTGGTAATCCTCAAAGCAATTGATGCATAGTCTGATGTCACAAGCCTTGAACCAGCAAACAGTCTCTTTCCTATTCCCGTGTTTGGTACAGGCTGCACAGTGTCTTTGAGGTCTGCCCTTATTACCTTTAGGAGGTATTCTTTTTATGAAATTCCTTTCAGTTAGTCTTGGAAGCTTATTGTCTGGTTTATGGAGGCATGGCACTTATTGTTGTACAGCAGAAAATGTTCTATTGTTTGTTTTACTAATTTGAACTGCATAACAATTAGTTTCCTCTACAATCATTCTTACTAACTCGTTATCAAAGAAAATTTCAAAAATATCTTCAATGCTTTCCAGATTATTTGCTTTGCCCTGTGGACTGGTATTACCAATGAAAATTTATCTTTTTCCTTTATAATTGGAAATGTATTTCCAAGCATAATACAAAGTTTCGTCCTCTACCTCATCCAAATCACAATATAACAACGCGTCAACTTCGGAGTGATCGTTTATGTCATTCTAAATGTCAGCATCAGAACTCAAAACACTTTCATCGCTTCCCTTTCAAGCAAGACGTCCTCAGCCTGTTCATCACTCAACTCCTCCAACCTTTTCTCTCCTGCACACACCATAATTGATGGTAGATGATTGTGTTTATCAGGGAAAAACCCTGAAAAACACAATCACTCACAATTATTGTGCAATTTGAAGCGTACAGATTGCGGAACGAATCACTTACGGAGGAAGTAATGTAAAGTGAAAGACTAAAATGTTCGTAAGAACAAAATAACACTCCTAATATATTCCTTCCAGAAAAGCGACTTAGGTTCGACTGACTCATACTTTGGTAGGTTTACTGAGCTGCACGTCTTGAAAGAGATCTTGAGTCTCTTCTCTACAATTTGCTCTCCCACGCTCCCTTTCCACACCGACCCTTCGACACCCTAATCTTTCGTGATGAGCACTTGGGTCTGAATGAGTTCCCCTGTCCCGCGGTCATCTCTAAGCTATGGAAATGGTGCACATGGCCCCCCTAGATACTATGCTGGGCTAAACGAAAGAGAATGAAAACATCGTGACTCTCGCTGCCCTTATCCATATCGCTTGTTGTCTTTCCAAGCCGAAATAAAGCTCGTCCCAAAGGGGCCTTGGAGAAACCAGGCGTCAGCGACCGGATATGTTTACGTTGACAGTAAGGTCATCAAATTTTTATCTATGCCCTGAATATACTCTCCCTTACCCTCCCAAGTGGATGGAAAATTTCTCTCCTTATAATTTCAAGAGTCTGAGATGAAAGTCAATTGCTTATTTTGTGAAAAAGTGTAGAATAGATGATCAAATGAAGACGCAATATCTTTTCAAAAAATTAACAAAAGCATTAGTAGATATGCTAAAAATAAACCATACTGTAAGCAGTACGCAAAATATAAATGCGCTAGAAAAATGTTCAATTCCTTAAAAAGCATATCAAAACATAGCGTGACACAACCGTGCATAGCAAGTAGGCCAAGCATGGGTAGTTTAAAGGGGTCGGTGCCCAGCACATAGGACGGCGTTGAAGGGTTAATAGAGTTTTCAGTTTATTATTTGAAAAAAATATCATCTCTTTGCTGCTCTGGCATTTGCTTTGTTATTTGTGTTTATATGAATTGACTCCTGAAGATCTCAGTTTGATATCTATAATTTCTCAAGTAGCCTACCGTATTGGGCCAATATGGACCCAATAATGGGCTCGATGATGGGCCAATAATACCACATTTGCCCATATTGGACCAATATTGGCCCAATGTGGAAGGCTAATTGGCTTAGGAAAGTTTCATGGTAGTCTGGAGCATTTTTTCCCCTGAGGGCAGTGTGGATCTGTTCATGTCTAGGAATGATACTGAAGCATGTAGCCCTATTAGTTGCATTAAACAAATTAGAGTTCAATGAATAATGATTAGAGCTGACAAATGTGGACATGGGGAACAGACTTTTTTTGTTTTAATGTCACCCTCAACTTAAATTTCCTTTTTCATTTTAGTTTCGCCGTGCCACAGTCCAGAATTATAAAACAGGGGAATTGGAAACTGCTAATTACCGCATTAGCAAGTCAGCATGGTTAAAGGCAGAAGATGACTCCACAATATTGGCAGTAAACCAAAGGGTTGAAGACTTAACAGGTTTGACTGCTGAAACTGCAGAAGAGTTGCAAGTCGTCAATTATGGAATTGGTGGACATTATGAACCTCATTTCGATTTTGCTCGGGTAAGAATTATATATATTAAGAATTATTTTTGGATGGTATTTCTATCTTAGTGTTAGTTATATATGACACTCCATAATGTTATCTCTTCTGACGATTTCTATGTTACTTGGTAACCAACAGAAATAAAAAGATTATTATTATTAGATCCTAGAAGTCTATATCATTCATTAAGTAGAAAAGGAATATAGACATGATGAACTGAGGTTTAATAAAATTTTTTGGCTAATTTGATGAGTATAGTGACTAGAAATTTTCCAAAGTTATTGCCGTAAGATTTTTGTGCGAGTAGTGTAGTAGAGCAAGCTGAAGTTAAAAAATTAGTAAAATAAATTTTTTCATCATCATGATCATAGGTCAACAATTCTAGGATTGGTTTGATGTAGCCCTCCACATGATTCTTCTTTCGGCCAACCTCGTCACATCAATGTTTTTCCTCTCTTTCACGTCCTTCATCACTTGTTTCATGTATCTCACACGAGGCCTTTCTTTTCCATTCTTCCAATTCACTTTTACATGGACGATTGCCTTCATCAGGCCATTGTGTCTTAACGTGTTGCATACGGATCACGAGAATCTTCATTTTTCCTGAGCCATGCGTTAAGGACGGATAACGAGAATTCTCGTTTTTACTGTTGACTGAGTTTATTCTAAAAGGTAATCAAAAATATATGCATTTTGTTTGTGTCTAACGGTCATTTGTCATCAATTATTATATTTTGCATTGTTTGTTTACTTATTTGAGTGCCTATTAATTTTTTTTGTTCGAGAAAATAATTTCAGATATCTTTGAATTTTTGCTCACCAGAACCATTTACAGCAGTTTATTTGCGTAACTCTATGGACAAGTAAACTGACTTTAAGGAAGGTAAACCATTTGTTCCTAATCTCTTTTCCTTTGCTGTTTCTTGGGCTATATGAAGAGTGTTATGTTATAAAAATTACCCAATTACAGTAAAACCTCTACCTAGTGAACCTCTTCATATCATAAACCTCCGTTTTTCGTAATGACTTCGAGGTCCCGCCAACCTTTGTATGCATTTATATGGAGATTCCTATTGTACCACTATATTTTCGAAAAACCTCAACACTTTGTACTGAGAATACGCCCCCATGACGAGCCAACTACCTCCAAGGAGTAAAATATTCAGCTCATTCAGCTATTATGTCAGCGAAAATGATAGCATGGTGTCCACTGACCAGGAAAACATGGAAAATTGGGAATTATTCGTGAATTTTCAATGCAGGGAAATGTTCGTGGATTATTCGTGATTTTCTTGTCTGAGTCGGAATTTTTATTAATTCTCAATTCCAGACAAAAATCCTTATTTTAGAAATAGGATCAACAACGATGACTTTAAGATATATATATTATTTGATGACTGTACAAGATGTAATGGATATACCGTTCGTATGAATGAATAAATAAACGATGAAAGAGTAGTTAGGCTCAATGTATCGTCGGCACTGTGTTGATCGGAGACGTCAATTGATCGAATGTCGTCGAACGGATGCCTTCAGCGTCACGTGCCCTTTGTTCTCATTCATTGCGCATCGGACTAAGCCAAAGACATGATAAGCAAACGCCTAACGTGATATTGAACCAATACATGTACCCAATATTTTTGGGCCCGTGTGATTTTTAATTCTCCCACAGCCGTATTCATAGATTTCTCGTTAAACCTGTGTTGTGGAGGTTTATCTTAGTCCAGTCTAAGTGTGGTTTAGAACGGAACTAAAAGTTGGTATTCATAGCTTCGGTCGAGGGAGATAGCCTCGGGGACTAACGGAGTCCTTGCACGAGGATGGAACGTCTGGCAACACAGCTATATGCTACGTAGCCAGGGTACATCCCGGGTTTCTTGAGTTGGTTTGTTTGCTTTTGTTTGCTTGTCTAGGTCTTTTGTTTACGTAAAACATGGAATCTAAAAGAATTTTCTCCAGAAACTGGACAAAGGAGGGGAAAGAAACACTTCTGGAGCTAGTCAGTGAGAGAGTGGGAATAATTGAAAGTAAGTCGTGTGATAGTAGGACCACAAAAAGGAAGCAGGAATTGTGGCTTGAAGTAGTTTGGCTCATAGTAAACTGTATCTGAGGTAACTTTGTGGAACTGCTTCATATTGTAATAAAAAAGCGTAACTTAGTTGTCCCACGTATATGTTTTAATGAACGACCCAGGTTTCGTCGAGGATCGACATCATCAGGCCTGGAACACAACGATTTACATTTATATAACTACTTACATACCAAGTAATTTTATTTCTTTTTCAGTTATATTATAATGAGAGCGGTTGATAAAAGGTAATTATTATTCTTTACGCATTCTTCTTTATTCTAATTTATGCATTCTGGTGTTCACTGCCTTAAGACCACAAGAATTAATGTGAATGCACCCATATGAAATCGTTGTGTTCCATGGTGATTAGGAAGTTGATCACTATCATCAATAGACACGTAAATTAGTGAGCGAACCCCAGGGTTGCTACTATATGTCATGCTTCTGCGTTTGGCATAAGACGTCAATAAAATGTGTCAAAGATAAGTGTTAAAAAATGTTCCTTAGTCCGGTGAGACTTGCTGCAATGGAAAATAATAGAAAAAATTAAAATTAATGTAATCGAGACAAAAAAAAAACTTCCGACATCACGACTTGGTCCTATGACCTACGACACGGGAGTCGGTGATCGTAACCACTTGGCCAATTGAGCTCGTTGAAGAGTGCGCATTGCCTTAAGTTTATGATTAGCGCACTGAAAATAATGAATTTTAATTAATTTATTACAGCCAAACTAAAGCCTATTCAACCAAACTACGACGTGTTCCTAGCAGCCTTTGGCATTCCGAACATCATAAAAAATATGTCATTCAAAAAGGCATAGCAAGGTTCGTAGTGTCCCCTTGTTAGATCATGCTGTAAACAAGTATACTTGTTAATATTTAGACCTTCATAAGTGATCAAAAAGAGAATAAAAGTGAACTATAATAACTGATTCAAAAAATCTAAACACTTAAGTATAGCGCCTGCTTATTAACCTGTTCTCGCAAATGAAAATAACAAAAAACTAGATTAACTAATTACCTAACATGAGAACAAAACTACTTTATTAATCTACTGCAGTAAATCTAAAAGTATTAACATATGAATATAAATCTAAACTATTAAGCTAACGATATCCGGCGTGATACCACAGATACAACTAACTAATAATACTTTCACGTAGGTGTTGGAGGAAGAAAAAAAAATTGTACGTCTAATTATAAGGCAACTGTCTATGTGTCGGCTTTTGCCTACTTTATTTTGTTGCTCATTTGTTTTGTTTATTATTTTGATGCAATGAGATGTTCTCACCCTGTAAAAATGATTTAGTCTAGTAGAAGCAGTATTTCGCAATGGTTCTCTCCATCAATTTGTTCTTCTTTTACTATATTGTTTTTACCCCGCCTCTCGAAATTTCGTTCTTTTAAGGAAACGCGAACATATTTCAACAGTAGACTACCTGTAAAGAGGAGATAAATCAAAATATTTCAGAGAACACCTTCGTAAATCAACACTCCACAAAAGCTGATGAGAAAATAGCTACTCGATGCACTTAAACTCATTGTTAAACCATGATGCCATAGGTTTAACTTTCTCTGGACTAAATCTACCTGGATTAAGGTCGGTCAGTGCTAAAACATCACTATGAATACGGGTTTAACGATATTGCCGGACGAACTTCCTTAAACCTATCTTAGTCGTAGACTAACGAATCTATGAATACGGCCGCCAGTGTCTTGTAACAGTTTTAAAATATCGGTTTCGAATACAGTAGAGTGCTGATTATCCGTGCTAATGAAGGGGGAAGCCCAAACAGATAATCCTATCACATTCAACTGTGTGGTACCTAGTTATGGCCTTGGATTCAGCGCCATGCTTTCTTAAACGCTTTTTGTGGCGAAATCAGGCATTCTTTCATTCCATTTACTTCTCATAAACATTTCGCCGCCTAAAATTAATGACTATTGCTTGTATGCAATAAATATGTTCTATCAATTTGTGGAACAAATGGAGGTGAACCATGTTTCGAGACGTGCAATGCGTTCTGTTCTATACATTCTCGTAACTATTATTATACCTACTTGTGGTAATTGCCCGTATTTTCTGTTCAGTTGCCATCTATAAGCATTTAAATTCAAGGTCGCCGCATTTTAAACCGTGTTTATACGATGCATATACCCACGCGAGTAGATGCGTGAACACATTCACCATCAAAATTAGCATCGTGTAAATATGCAAAATTACAGAAGTGCTTGAACGCGTGGCCATTATATAAAATTTGGAACATTAGTTCACGCATCTGTCCACCCACGTAATTGCGCGATTACATACATGGTGTAAACATGCCTTACACTCATTGTGAGAAATACGACCATGCAGATTGACAAAATTTGCTTCACTTTCTTTCCACTTCCTAGAAACGTCAAGATAGTTGATGCACACTTGCAAGGCAACAGCTCCTCGGAGTCGGATTCCTTCATCTGAAACTATAGTAACCCAGGCACACGTCTCTTCTGCAGCAATTGGTGCTGGCCCCCCCTGTGAGTTCATTATCTTTGTGCTTACTCGTCCGGCTGTCGAAGTAAACAAGGTCACCGACCACCCCAATTCAGTGGAGCACTTACTATATGCAGTGATTCAGGAGATTCAAAGTAATGCAGCACTCATCTGCATAATTGGATAGCCTATTGCACGAAACCTGTGAGTGAGAGCAAAATGTAGCAATTTTGTCAACTTGAACGCGGCCGCTCGCTGAGTGTTCAAACAAAAGTGATGGTAGGAAGGGGAGGGGGACGGATAGGAAGAGTAGGGGAGGGGGTTGTTGCCGGATAACAGATGAATAGTTGGGCCGATACCGGCCGTATTGCATTCTGCGTTCCTGCCAAATTTAAATACCCGGCATCCCCAGCTATTATTTTAGATAGTCTGGTCTACATAGGGGAAAATAGGGTAGACCGAGGCTAAACGGATCACTCCACCATTTAATTCTTATTTCGAAAAAAATATGGTGAATAGATATCTCTAAACTTGTTTAAATTATAGGTCAACACGAATGAGGAAGGTTTTAATTGTATTACTGTGAAAACTTTTACAAAAAATGTAATTAACAATCAACCATCCAATATCCGTTTAGCCCCCCCCCCCCCATTAAGGGGGTTAAACAGATCATGGTGCGTATGTGTCAAAAAAGTGATGTATGACCCACAGTAAAATTCCCATGATGCTTTTCCCATGGGAAATGAAGGCTTACCTTCCCCATGGGCAAAATGGTATTTCCCATTGATTTATGGAACGTTTGCCCATGGGAAATTCTTCCCATGGGAAATTCTTCCCATGAGAAATTCCTCCCCATGGGAAATTCCTCCCCATGGGAAATTCTTCGCCATGGGCAAGGTCTTGGTCAAGGCTCATGAGAAATTCCCTAACTCATGGGCAGGCATGAAAAATATCAGTCACATGGAAAGCAGCTGACTAAAATCACAAAAATTCAAGCTCAAATAATGAAAAGTACACAGAAGACAGGTGGATATCTTGGTGTTAATGTTCTATCACCACTTATTAATTTACCCCATTTTGATAGGGTTGATGGTTTCTTTGTTGATGTAATGCATTGTATTCCCAAGTAGTAAAATCTTATGAATAAATTATTTTAAAATATATTTAAAATTAATTTAAAATCGTAAAAAACTGAAGCAGTATCGCACCCACATTTTTTCATGACCTACTCAGTCCTAACCCTATCGATTCTACTTTTGCTACTAATACTCCTCTGAAAGCTCAAACCCTCGGCATTTAGCCCACTGTATAGTATTATACACTATACTCCATAGTATCATCAGGAACTAGAACCATTGCTGTTGATGCTTCAGTGTGGAGAACCCGGTTGAAGTAAAGACAGCAGATTTGCAGTCTTTAATTTGATATCACAAAATGGACTTCCACAAAGTGACGGCTACTACCTATAATCATCCTAATAATAACTTTCAGGAACAACTCGAAAGTACCATGCATACTTTTCCACAAAAAACAGCTGCAGATTTACAAATTTATTGGCACTACTTCAAATTTCAATAATTAACTTGCCTATGTAGCACATAAGATTAAAATGCCATCAAAAGTCATCAATGCACTGAGGAAGACACAAATACACAAAGCATTTTCACATTTACCACATAGTTGAGTCATTGAATGACGATCTGTATTCTTATTAGTTCATTCCTTGTCCCAATTCGTTAATGATATACCCAGGTAGAACACCAAAGTCATATTGACGTCATGATCAGGTCACGGGCCAAAAGTCACGGTGACGTCAAAATGGGCAACAGCGGGGACGTCCTCCGTGAGTCATTTTGACGTCATCTTGACCAGAAAATGACGTCATAAATAACGCTGTGAGGGACGTCCTTCTTGAGTCATTTTGACCTCATCTTGACCTGGAAATGACCTCCTTCAATAGTACCCTAAATGCACTTAAATTTATGTTCAAAATTACGGCGGGATTTGATAAAACAATGAAATCAACGTGAAAGGTTTATTGAATATCTCATGTACAAAACAAAAAATATCAAATATTTTGCATATCACATTACTATTAGCACTCTTCAAAGAAAAACCATTCCCACTGCCATCTGAACTCCGATCGATTCCATTGTCACATCATCAGAACTGATTCCATTGTCACATCATCAGAACTGATTCCATTGTCACATCATCAGAACTGATTCCATTGTCACATCATCAGAACTGATTCCATTGTCATATCAACAGAACTGATTTCATCACCAGAGGCTGATGAACTGGAGGATGAATCAGACTTCTTCTCACGCATTGCCTCCGTTCAACCTGTCCTGAACCATGGCTACTGCTCTTCTCCTATTCCGCCTATCAACCTACACAGACAGGAAAGCATACTTGAACACCAGCCCTTCAAAAACTATCACAATAAATATCGTATAAATGCTATCTTGTGCTGCAGTCCGATAGAATTTTTGACCATAGAGTCGGCAATGAGACATCGCTACATACAATGTGATAACTCGCGTATTGTAATTGGAACATAAAAAGTTCTTAATTTGACATATTATATTCTAAGCTGAATCTTTAATTACTACTGAGATGAGTAAGTGACCATGACGAATTCAAGAACTATTGAATTAATCTTCAGCAAATGGAGTGAACTAAACGCAATGACAATTTCAAATATCAACACACCAGACCAGCAACAATTCGATCAGAAAAACCTTAAAACAAAACGGAGCACTAAGGGGAACAACCATAAAGAATCAATCAGACTAATCGAAAAATACAGTTGTCAGCGCCGGCCGGCGAATGAATAGGATTACCTTGATCAACATGACGACTCCCCAGTAACGAGAAAAGAGAAGTTATACTTTTTGTGTTGCTGGCCATCTTGAGGCGAAACAGGGAACAGCGTGCATTTCGCAAACATTCGTGAACACTTTCCTCACTAACAGATCTTCATAACTTCCTCCGCTCTCGCCCGACGTGTTTGATCGTAGAATTCAAGAGGTGACAAGTACAAACGGAGTCATTAAATGTTATTAAGTTTTGGTATCGAAACCGTGTAGGCAGAGCCTCACGTTTCCTACAACAATAATTTTGTTTCAAAAATTTTTTTCATATCATTTTAACAGAGAATGAAACCAATAAATTCTGAAAGAGAAATGTGAAAAGTATACTGGCTGACGCGGACAGTTGAGCGCAGCGGTGCGATAAGCACACAATTTCAAATCCTTCAACTTCTTTAAATTCAAATTACTCTGCCTGAAGTTCATGCGACTTCCTGTGTTACCAAGGTCTCTGATCAAGAAAAGCGAAAATCCATAGAAAAGCCACCCATGATATTTCTTGAAGGTTTGCAGAATCACTACATAGGACTAAACATTTCTTGACGTCATCTTGACATCATTTGACGTCACCTGGAGTGCTTCGTCACACAGAGGTCATTATCAGGTCCCATGACGTGAGGTACATCACTATGATGTCAAAATGACGTCATTGTGACTTTGGTGTTCTACCTGGGTAGCTTGCCTGTAAAAATAAATAAACGCGGTCAATTCTTACGTCAATAGTTCAATTAAGACTATATAAAAGACAGATCAAAACAAAAAAAATGACAAATTCATGAATTTTCTTCAGCAGACTCGCTTTGTAAAAACAAAAATTTACTCCCGGTACCTTATCGTAATTCCAATTTAAAAGTTAGTTTCTATGGTGACGAACTTCGTAAAAACGATGTACTTCGAGATCATTTTCATTCCTGTTGCTCGCCACCGTGCTGAGTTTACATGACCGCATACACAAACATGTTGACGAACATTACTGCCATCAGGGATACTGTATTAATTTACACACTCCCTGACTGCCATTTTGAATGTAGAAGTCGACTAGCTGACTTAGCATTGCGATTATCGATATAGTCGATACCTTTCCAAAACCGCGAACTATTAAATGAATATTTGGGTTAAAGTTGTTCATGTGCACCAAAGTAGTGATTTATAGTTGATGATAATGCTATATTAAAAAAAATGTACCTACATTTTATTGTGTTTAATTATACCTTGAATTTCATGTTTAAAAATTAAAACGCAATTGTTTCAAGAGATACACTTTTTGATCCTAGAATTTTATTTCCAATATTATTATTGTTAAAAAGCAATGGCTTTAAGTTTCATTAGAATTGAATTGTCAGTCCATACTACATCCGTCCGTAGATATCTCACTATTACAGATTTCCGAATAGTGTGTTTTAGGGCTAAGTTAAGACATGGTGACTATGCATGCCCTTTTCCAAATGTTTGTAATCGTAAATAAAAAAATTGAACATAAACTATATAATTTTCTTATGTTGACAAAAAAAGCGTAATCAAGAAAATTATCATGCATTGTCATTTCCGGAATCTATCCTTGCGATCCTCAGTTATAACCCAAATTCTATTGCCTTTGGAGGGGGCTGCATGGTTGAACCATATATGGTGGTGTTAGAATGTGCACCTTAACCCGTGGGAACATGCACCTTTCGCATGGGAAAATTCTATTTTTACCATGGGAAAGCAACCTTTCCCATGGGCAAGTTCATGGGAATTCCATGGGAAAGCAACTTTTCCCATGGGAAAATTGCTTTTCCCATGGGCGGCTTCATGGGAATTTTACTGTGGGCGAGAGTATATATAAATGAGTGAGTGATAAAATATAAACTTATTTTAGTAATTTATTGATAAAAAGTCATTACATTTTAATTTGCATCCCTATCTGGCTTACAAACTGTACAGATTTTAAATTTGCAATGTTTTCCGGTGCCGTTATGTGAAATATCAGTTTTTAGGTTCACGTGGTTTTGGTGTAGTTTTGCCAACATGTTTTTGGGTGAAAGGAGAATATCTTTGAGAATCCTATCACCAGTGGCACTAGTAGAAGCTGTTGGGGCTTTTGACTCCAGCAATATGTGATCAAACTGATCAGATCAGAGAATCCCACCAAACACAACCTTAGGTATCCCAACGTTGGGATGACTATGTTGCCAACTAGTGGCGTATTGGTTGTGAAAAGTCTTCAGGGGTTTGAAAACACAATGCGTCCAGTGGTTGAAGAACTTGAATGGCATGAGGAGGTACGAGAACCAGTTCTATATCTAAGTTTTCGCATAGGTCAGCAATAACCAGATTCGATCAGTGACTACGATAGCCATCTAATACCAAAACAACCTTCCCTGGTGTTTATTGAAATTATGCACCCATTCTAGGAAAGCTTCTTCAGTTACCCATCCTTTTTCTGTCATCATGACTTGCGTCTCAGGAGGCGTCCGATCATTGAATTATTCCTCTTGCTTCTTGAACCATTCCTTTCCTTTAAAAAGCATGAACGGTGGAATGTACGAGCCGGTAGCATTCAGACACGCTATTACTGAAACGTTTTCACCACGCTCTACACTGATCATACTTATGACTTGTCGGCTCCCTTTTCCTCTGCGATATTGGGGGGACGAATTCTCAAAGGAAGTCCTGTTTCATCTTGGTTATATATGCACTCAGGTTTTCCCTTCAGATTAAAGCGATTGAGGATCTCATACAAGGCTTTATCAAATTCAGCACCTTCTTTAGTTACATTCCATTTATTCTTGCTCTCGATAGCCCCTCTGGTTTTATAATAGACAGATTACAGTTTCGTTTGAGGAATCTATGGAATCAATCTTTGCCAACCATTTTTGCTTCCTGGTTAAAATTGGGAGCGATTCCTATGCATTCACAATAATGAAAGGCATATTTCCTTATCGTTTTTGGTGTCAGCCCAAATTCTCATTTTGACAGTTGTAATATTCTATCTGCAAATCTTTTTTTAGGATTCGAGATCCATTATAGGGTTAGCCCCCATGACTTGGACTATACCAGTCAGAGGATAAACCGTTCTTTGAACCGATGTGTAAGGTACTGCATAATGTTCAGCAGCTTGGCTCAGAGTTATAGCTTTAGATTTCACTTTCTGCACACCTCTTTTATGGCTATTTCTGACCACGTATGCAGGGACGTCCAATGAACATGTGTACGAACCATCTACAGTAAGAAATCTTAATTAATGTTAAAGTTAAAAGCAATAGTAACAGTGAAGGTCATGATCCGTTTAGCCCTGTTTTTTGTGATCTGTTTAGCCCCGCATAGCAAACGTCAATTAAAAAAATTGTAAAAAAATAACAATATATAATGATTGAACACTCTTTAGTATATCATTGTTCAACAGCTAATATTTAATTAGATTGTGAAAAAATTGAAAATATTACGTACAAGGAGCAGAGAAATCCTTTGATGTTGTTCACAAAAATTAGAGTGACGATAAAAAGAAGCCCACACGGTTCGGCGACGCTTCCTGGAATGGCCGCCGACGTGAGTGTAAGACTTCCAGTCACTTGTCTATGTAGTACATGTATGTGCCAATAGATAAGTCACACAGCATTGAACCCAGCAATACAGAAGATGTATATTTTTGAATTGGAGAAGTGACAGACCTTAGCGAGATCCATTCAGCCCCATGATCCGTTTAGACCCGGTATACCCTACTATGACTTAGTTATAAAGGTATTTTAAAAATCCTGTTTATGATTTAGCATACTTTACTGTAAGTACATTGTAAGTAGGCTTACTGGTAGGCTATGCAATGTATTTTTTACAAACTTTTCTATAATTGTTTGAGAAATCTAATTGCTGATGTTTGTTAGATATATTCAGAATGCACTCACTTGAATTAGGATTTTTATTACATTAATTTTTGTTAGAAAAAAGATGATGTGGTATACTAAAGACTTATTATTTCAATTTTTTCTATATAGTCTACCGGGACAAAAATGTTACATTCTGATTCTGAGTGAACAGAAAATTGAGGCTTTGAGACAAAATAGAAAAGCATGGCTAAAAAATATTAACGTGGAAAAACATCATTCCAAGAACAGTGGTTGAATACTGAAGACTTTAGCCAATGGGTTCTTTGAGTTCCTCTTGTAGAAGAATGTGTAATTTCTCATGGAAATGCTAATTTAGAAAGAAGGTTTTCAATAAACAAGTAGTTTATCTTTCCAAACCAACAAAGAGGGTCTCTTACTACCAATAAAACTACATATTTAATTATTTTAATTTATCAATTATTTCTTATTTAATTACTTTATCTATATTATGCTATGGTTTAAACTACAAAAAATCCATATTCTACGTAGAACTTGTAAAACATCACTTTTGACTCATACAAAAAACGCGATAAATTAGCCTGGAAATTTTTATAAATTTAGCCTTGAAAACCTTGAATTATGCTTGAATTTTATATCTTGACTTTTTGAAATATTTGCCAGTAAAAATGCACATGACCATAAATTGCATTGTAAATTTTAGGTCCACAATGGACGTGACAAATCTTAAAAAAAAGGGGCAGCTGGAAACAACCTGAACTACCGAATTTACTCTTGTAAGCCGCACACCTTTTTTTTCCCAAAATGCGGGTGAAAAAATGGGGATGCGTGGCCTACACAAATCCTCCATATTTTCGCGCAAGCCACGCACCATTTTTCCTCAAATTCCTGTTATTTTTTTCTCCTAATTTTAGCATTCTGTGAACATATCGACGTAATTGGTAAGTATGGTCTAGTAGTAAATCGTACATTGTAAAATATTCTGAAATTTCGAAGCAATTAGTAATAAAAATCAGTGTTTAACAAAGTCTGAGCGTACAGCGGTACTTGAAGAGACGCTAGATCAGAAACACCACTTGACAATGCAATAGTCTTTGTCTTTTCAAAATCATAAGCGGAGTTTGTTTTGGTATCACGTATCTGTAGCAATATTTTTACGTAATAGATAGCTCCATTTGCGTACACATTAAAGCTACATTGCAAAGACATGACAAAGAATTTGTTATATAGTGGCAATAGTCATATGCTCAGAGATTATGCCTTCTTACTATCCGTGCTATCCGCTCCGAGAGTGAGAGTAATAAACGAGTTCGAATCAATCATTTAGCATTTTAAAATAATTTGCTATTATTACCCTAAAATGAATTCTGATGTGAAATTGTGATCGTTTCCTGTGAGTACAAAACTACATATTATAAGCAATGCCGAAAAAATAGACAATCGAGCTGCTGGAAGGAAATATGGTGTATCTGAATCTAGCAGTGAGGGAAACTAAAAATGAGAACTGTTATGGTATGAATATTCATTAGCGATTTATGATTCTATTTCCGGGAATGTGTTTTTCTTTAGTTTTATAAGAATTATAATTGTTATTACATTGAGCTTAGTTTTTTCTGTGTGTTCCCAAGACTTTCTGGTGTTGTTAAATCATCCCAGTCCACAGCTACTACACAGAGAGCAGACGAGACCACTGCTATCAGGTATGGATGGCATTCTGCTTTTATTTGTTGATATGCCAATGGATTTCCGTAAAAATAGAGTAATCACGGGTTGAAATTGTATATATTTCTGCAATTATTTCAGTTTGATATTATTTTGAACAGATGCCATATTTATAGCTGGATGATGTGATCGTATATAACTGTGATTTCTGTGAGATGCTGCGAGAAATAGATGCACAGTAAAAGAGGCCGTGCATCAATGCACAACGCAATGATGATCGTGAGGATATTAGCACGCAATCAATTAATGAGAAAGACATACACGTAATTTAGGCTCAGCATTTCCATTGAAGAACGTGCATTCTTGTTCAATCTCTCAACGTGCATGTTATGCCAAAATGATACAGACTCAAGGGCAAAAAAATTTTTTTGTGATAGAAATACTTTTTTTTCCTCACGAGCCTGCCTGAAAATAGGGGTGCGAGGGATACATGAGGGCATGGTTTGCACGAGTAAATATGGTAAATTAGCAATTTTCCTAGCCATTGATGAGGGGAAGCGAAAAAAAAGTTTCTTAGGCGTTTAGAATACCACCATCCATCCTGATATCCATTTTTAAAAACTGTTCAGAAACTGTAGAAGCAACACGTTGAGGGGTATAAATTAAAAAGTCTTGGGCAGTGAAAAGTGAAAGTTACATGAGCATATATTTAATTGGTTGATATTATTGATTGGTTGATTATATTGATAGGTTGATGAAAGGTAGAGCCAGAAATATTCCCGTATCTGGATCTATTCTGCAGCAAAGGCGAGAGAAGTAGCAGTAAACGTAGGAATTGAAAATTTTCAAGAATGAAATGGATGGCTACAAAAGTTTACTGTGCCATGTTATCTCAAAACATCGAAGATGTGTGTGGAAGAAGCTACTGTAAGTGATAGAAGAGGGAAGAAAAAACTTTGCATATGATTTTAGTGGAGTGTAAACCACGAGACATTTTTATTGCTGATGAGGTAGGAGTTTTTTCTAACTTGCTTCCTGACAGAACTCTGCCATTTAGGAACCAATCATGCCATGGAGGGGGGAAAAATCAACAAAAATTCACATTGCTTTTCTGAGTCAATTTTGATGGCTCTGAGAAATTGGAGCCACTTGTTATTGAGAAATATATAAAGCCTAGAGGCTTTAAAAATGCTCAGAGATGGAAATGAGCAACCGACAAAGAGTCCTTTTTATTGACCAGTGTAGAGAACATAAAATTGAGGGAATTGTGTTACGATACATCAAAATAGAGTATTTTTCACCAAATACCACCAGTAAATTGCAACCCCTTGATCAAGGAATATTTCCATTGAGAAGAGAAGTTACTGGGTGGTGTGCATGTAGCGAGCAGTTAATGAGAAAAATGATATAAGAACTGTGTTTGTGGAATATAATTCACGCCATGCAGAGGCTGTTTTACATGCACTTATTTAAAGTTGCAGGTTATTGGGAACTGTTATAGAAGGCTGGATTTATGGGGGACAGCAGCAAGGAAGACATTATGTATGAGGATATTCCAACAGGGTGGCATGAAGTGAATAATGACTTAATAAATGTTGACAGCGCCTTTCTCACATGCACCCCAAATTGAGGGGATGGTGGTGGGAGAAGTGAAGGAAGAAGTTGAAGGGGAGTCACCAATAAACCTTAATATATTGTGATGGGACAAGTGGCTGGACCGTTTGACCTCATCGCAGCCGGGGTTTGTCTCCGTACGGATCCTGTGGCCGGGCAGATTCCCCCCCCCCCCCCCCCCCCCCCCCCCCCCCCCCCCCCCCCCCCCCCCCCCCCCCCTTTCCCGTTCCCTCCGTCAGCCACGAACGAGAATGTGCCAACGCCACTCCGGAGGAAGGAAAGGAAAGCTTCACTCCTAATGAGAAGCGACAAGGGGTGCCACTCAAAACCGGGGTCAAGCTGATCAGCAAGCAGAGATCAACGAGAAAAATATCTTAGGGTGAGGCCTTCGCGGAACTGCAGCATTACCCTCCGAGATCGGCGGTGATCGGACCTGAAATCGAATGGACGCAGGTCACCGCGTTCAGGAGTAAAGGACGACTCACGCTCACAGGAAAAACACCGATTTATTACTAGACACATAAGAAAAATACACTCCTATATTATAATGAGGGATGAATGAGTTGGTGATACGTGAAACATTAATGAAATATACCCAAATGATAGCTAACCTAACTAAGAACTAATGAATGATACAAAAATGAACAGTGAAACCCTTTGAAAAATGAAATGAAATGAAATTAAACCCTTTATACAATATTTACAAGCTCCTCGTCCTTTCGTTTGAAATATGGTTGAGGACCACTAGGACGGGAGGAGAGTGATACAAATTCAGTCTGCTTGGGACTGATTTTCAAATGACGTGCACCCCTCTTAGAGAATGTGAGTTCACTTGCGCAGGACGGTGGAGTTGACTCAGGAGTTTGGTAGCGACGGCTTTCGCCCCGATTCACTGGGCGTCGAAGACGGGGTCGGAGTTCGCTCGACCGTTGGCCGATCGGTTCGGGGAGGTTTGATAGGAAAGTACTTATGCCTGGTAAGGTGAATGGAGCATGCCCGGAGACGCGTGGGTTTCCCGGCCCTGGGGTGAGAAATCGTTGGCGCCGGTCCTCGGCCCAACCTTCTACGTCCGCCTTAGAGCCAACAGGGAAATTGTCGCCTGGCTGTGGTGTCGTCCGCTTGCACGAGATGTGTCCTCTCAAGCGATGACTCTTTCGCAGGTCCGCCTCTCCAGCTCCACGCCATATGGCTGCTTTCAATCTGTCCTCCTCGCTTCTCCGTTCTCTGCGTCAGCTTGCGTCGCGTCGCTCTCCTTCCTTCGAGTCGTCTCTCTTTCCGTCTGCCGTCTTTCACTCTGGAGTCTGTGGTCTGGGATCTGGGTCTGGGGCGAGCTCACTGGGGAACCCCTTTTTATATCGTCGGTCAATGCGACCGGCGCTACAACTAACATTCAAAAATAATGGAAGATCGAAAAATGGTGGGCGGTAATTTGAACCACCGCGCGAGCCGTCTCTCTCTCTCTCTGTCTATCGCGCGCATCCACACGATCGCGCGAAGACGCCGTGATCACGCTCACACGAGCAGATCGTCACAATATGGAAGAAGTGGGTGATGGTGAGGAGTGAATGTCAGTGACAATGAAAAAAAGAGGTGCAGGATGCATTAGGTGTGGTTTTTTGTATGTAAGACTGCAGCAGTGAGAATCTATTAACATTAAATAAGTTAGAAAATATCATTTCAAAAGAATTAGAAAAAATGAAAGAAACAGAATTTTAAAGTTTTTCGATGAAGAGTGCTTAGGTAAGTTTTAATTCCCTTGTTCTTATTATTATAAATATTCAAACTATTTAAAATAATAACAGCATTTATTTAAATGTTTAAATATGGTAATTTAAGAGACAGCAGCACATATCATTGCCAAAACATTCCATAAAGCTGAAGATAGGTATTCATTTTGCTGAAACCTCTTTATAATGAACCTCTATTTATCAAAATGACGAAAAAATTGGTCTCTTTTTTGATGTAAAGAGGTTTTACTGTATAATATTTAATTAGTTCAGGTGGTACATAAGAAGACTCACCCAAGCACATCTGCCTTTCTTCATCCTGGCTTGCTCTCGATCTCATGTCTTGTGCTCTAACAATATAGGACGCACTCACGAAAGGCATATGATAATTGAGGGTTTGACGTTAGTTTCCCATGAGACCCTTGCTCACATGGTTTCTCCTCTCAAGTTCAGTTTTCAAGGATTTTTTTTCTGTGCAATTGGGTATCTTATGTGCCATACATTGAAATATTTTCTTCTGCCTATATGCTTCAGTAAACCAGACAGTAAAACTTCCTTGCTACTGTAGCATCACTTGTGCAATTGTGTAAGCATGGCGAAGTTCACTGAAAGAAAAACAGTGAGAGAAGATACAATTTTAGAAGATTTGTGCACCGATGAATTATCAGAGGCATCAGTTGAGACTGATAAGATAGCAGTGAGAGTGAAAATGATAGCAACTTTCCAACTATCACTGAGTCTTCAGAAGAAATGGAGGCCATGACAGTAAGGATTTCAGTGTATGGGAATCACGAGACGTAAAAATCAAATTAGGGAAATTTGAAGGCTCACCTGGTGTACGAGTCAGGCCAAATTGTTTAGAAAGCATCTCCGATGTCGTGGAGTTGTCTAATAACAGATTTGAAAATATTGGAAAAGCATAGTATGCAAACAATAACCATTTGTTTTCAAATAAAACAGTGGACAGACTTCAAAATCTGACCTGTTTTGGACTGCGTTTTAGAAATTTTCAGACAGTTTATAAGCCCAAACAAGAGTTATTGTTAGATGAAGCAATGATTCCTTGGAGGGGAAGACTGAAATTCTGAATGTACAACACAGATAATATCGTCAAATATTGACTACTTGTTCGTATGATGGGTAAAAGTGATTCAGGTAATATTTCTAACTTAGAAATTTATGAAGCACAGGGTAAAAACTCGGAGAAACTATCAAATCAGTCTTGAAGCCTAGCATTGGCCAGTGGCATCACATGACAATTATTATAATAGTGTAAAAATAGCAGAAACTCTTCTTTCCGTGAAAACAAGAGTCTGTGGAACAATTAGAGTGAACAGGGGACTTTCAGAATTTACAAAAAAAAGAATAAAAAAACTGAATACAGGAGAATACACCTATAGCCGAAAAGGGCAAGTCCTGCTCGTAAAATGCATGGATGAAAGAGATGTTATTTTGAACATGACCATTCATGATGCTAGTATGAGGAAAACGAGTGAAATTAAAGAAAAAATTCGACTTGCAGTGAAGAAGCCTCATTGTATTATGAAGTATAATGAATGCATGAAGAGTGTTGATCGAGCAGATACATATTTATCCTACTACATGATACTTAGAAAAACAATGAAGTGGTGGAATAAAGTCGTGTTGTGGCTGATCCACTATTTCCTCTTCAACTCCTATCGTACCTATAAAACGCTGAATAATGAGAGCAAAATGAGATTCAAGCAATTTCTTCTCAGGATATCGAGGGGTGGACAAAGAGCAGAGAGAGGCCAAGACGTGGGTGGGTCACGCGGCGAGATAAAAACTTATGGTGAATGAGCCAACAGGGTGGGCCTCCAAGGAAGATCACCCATCCAGGCTCTCAGGGGACTTGGCAACGCATCATCTCGAGCCCATAGAGTGGAAAGGGAAGAAGTATCACACGTGGGTGTGTCAAGTGTGTGCATTCCAAAAGGTTAGACGAGAAACTCGCTATGTGTGTAATATTTGCGGTGTACCACTGCATAAAGGTAGCTGTTTTCTGCTGTACCACACCAGGAAAGATTACTGATAATGTTAGTAAGTAAGTTTGAAAAAATTCCAATTAAAAGTAATCAATAACTTAGGAGCAGTAGAATTTTAAAGCATATAATGCATTTAAAAGATATAGCATTTAAATGTCTGCCGGAGAAGAGGCTTATGTGGCATTTAAACACAGCTGTACGCAACGTGTTAAGATATGGCCGATTAAGTTGTCCCGTTTTCTTTTTAGACACTCCAGCAGACTTCTCTTTTCTCCCACTCTTCTTAAGACTTCTTCGTTTGTCACTTGGTCTTCCATTATATTTTCATCATTCTTCGGTAGCACCACATTTCGAATGCTTCCACCCTTTTCTTCTCCACTGCTGTCATTGTCCATGCTTCACTGCCATATAGTAAAATGCTCCATTTGATTCTTCTGATATAATGTTCCTCACTTCCATGCTTGTATTTGTAGCTGTAAGCAGAATATTCTTTTGGTGAAATGTCCTTATCAGCTGGGCAATCATACTGGCAATTTGTCTTTTACTTTCTCCATCGCTGGTTACTATGCTTCTCAGGTAACAGAACTCTTCCACCTCCTTGATTTTTTGTTTTCCTATTTTAACATTGGCACTGGCTTCTTTTCTGCTACTGCATTCATTTGTTTTCTTTTTATTGATATTCTGGTGATATTTAGCCAATATACTTCCCCCATATTTCCTGGTGTCTTCTTTAAATATCCTTCCATTTCTGTCGTGACTGCTATGTTGCCAGCAAATCACCGCATGCTGATTTTCTCTCCATGGATATTTACTCCCAGAGAATTTGCTTTGACTTCTTGGATGGCTTTCTTAATGTGGGCCTGTTTACAACCCTGTCTCACTCCTTTCTTTATGATTGCTTCTGTACTGCTGGGTCCTGATTTGATTATGGACACCTGGTTTTTATACAAGCTGTGGATAACTCTTCAGTCATTGTATGATGCAGTAGACTCTCGATAATGCGAAGCAAGAAAATACAAAGTTTCAATTATATGAAGCAAAACTGCTGGTCCTGATGAAAAGCCTATAGTAAATATATGGCAATGTTCAAAAATACGAAGTTTCGAAAATGCGAATTTTTCGAAATCACAAACTTCGTGCCCGGTATCCAGGAACAAAGGGAATTCGTTTTTACGAATCTTGGCAACTGGCAACGGCAAAAACTGCTTCAGGATAAATATTTTTCACGGTGTGGACACCTAACAAATGAGTGTTGCTGATTGTGGTGCATCAAATATGAAATGCAAGAATAGTGTTACATTCATCTCCCAAGTATGCCAGTCTCTCCCCATCATTGTTCGCCTCATCTTCACTTTCAATAGAAAAGAAACAATATTACCTCCCAAGATCATTTATTGAGTTGACGATACTGAAGATGCCACAAATATCATACCTGTGAATGATTTTTTTTCTGGAAATGCTGTTACTGTCGGTTATAAACTTCCGTCACCCGAGTTTGAAGACTAATATCTCAAAGACGGCTCAAAGGATTTTAAAATGAAGAACATAAGATTAAAGCTTGTTTATTTTTGCATTTAGTGATGGTATACAACATTTTTCGCCATTTATATTTATTTCAGTGTGTTCTTAGAAACGGAATTTTAGTGTATTTTTACAAGTACCAAATGGTTGCATCACAATATATGACTCTGTAATAACAACACAGATTGAGAAATCTAAACTTACGTCACATATACTGTAGCAAAGATCTTTCTCAATAATCACACGAAGTTTCATATTATTTAATGCATTAGTAGTTTAGTTGTTGATGAAAAAGTCGGACTGCATTATTTTCCATTCCGTGCATCCCTGAAAATCACCATTTGGACCTTTTTCTTGCTCTCGAGCTCATCACCTTTAATCCACCTATAAAACCTTAAAGAAATTCATTGGTAAGTCAGTATCAGTTAATATTTATTTTGGAAAAAGTGTGAGATGAGCGGTCAGGACCATGCCCGGAAGAGAGGGAGAGTCATGTTTCCCAGTCAGAGGTTTGTCCGTAAGGGACTCCGGGGACTCTTGCAGCTTCAAATGCACCTTCCCCACCATTGGAAATACTTTTCTCAGGAAACAATTGTCTATAGTCCTTCGAATTACTCCAACAGTGAAGTGATGAACCTCAATGTTCTTGTGGCCTCTTCGATGAAGTATCTGCCTCTCTTCAGTGTCGGTGTGCTTCCCATTGCATAGGATATCTTCCCAATTACATTATTTTCACCACAGCATCAAGGGTTGTGCCAAGGCCCTCCTCAGACACATTGTGTTATGAGGGTTATCTTTTGTCACCACATTTCTCGGCTTCTCGACAAAATAAAACAAATGGCGCTTAGAACCATCCTCAACTCCGTCTCCACAAATTTGGCCCAAGGAGGCGTAGCGACAGTATGTTTCCACAGAGCTCTGAAATGACACTGATGACCATTCTTACAAATGACACATTCTGCCACTATTCACAGAGTCCTAACGACTGATGCACTGTGATGGGGCAATTGGTTTCCCCCCCCCCCCGCTGGTAAATGCCTGCAGTGCTGCAGTTCCTCGTGTGCCATACGGACCTCCTCCTCTGCCTGGGCAGCACCGCATGCCTCTCATTTTCTCTTCCGGGCACAGTCCTAGCAGCTCAGCGCACTCTTTCCAAAATAAATGCTAATAAATACTGTTTAACCAACAAATTGCTTTCAGGTATTATTAGTGGATTGGGGATGATGAGCTGGAGAGCAAGAAGGAGGTCCAAACGGCAATTTCCAGGGATGCGAGGAATTGAAAATAACGCAGTCTGACTTTTTCACCAACAACTAAACTACTAATGCATTAAATAATATGAAACTTCATGTGATTATTGAGAAAGATCTTTGCTACAATATATGTGAAGTAAATTTAGATTTCTCAGTCCATGTTGCTATTACGGAGCCGTAAAATGCAAAGCAACCGTTTGGTACCGATAAAAATACGCTAAACTTCCATTTCTAAGCACATACCAAAATTAATATAAACGGCAAAAATTTTTGTATACCATCACTAAAGGCAAAAATAAACAAGATTTAATTTGATGTTCTTCATTTTAAAATCCATTGAGTCATGTTTAAGATATTAGTTTGCAAACTCGGGTGATGAAATTTTGCAACGGACAGTAGTTCCGTGATTTTTTTAGCTATGGTTGGGCGATATAGGGCTACTTAAGTGTGGTTGGGCCAGCTGCCCTCATAATAGCATAGATGTGTAAAGCAAAAGTCTATTTTTAGCATCCATACTAGTTTCCTTTCTCTACTGACTGGATTCCGAAAGTAAAATTCTTATTAAAAATGTTCAAGTTTTGTTTTAGGTACGTTTTCGATACTGGGATGAAATTTTGCCAACACTACCATCATCGACCTAAAAGCAATGAAGAAACTGTTTCTGGGGTAACTTGGTGGATTTTTTCCATAATGAGGAAAATAAAACTAACAATGCAATTCCACAAAACTTTTATTTTCTTGTGAATTTAACAATGTTAGTAACTTATTCAACTGTCTCATTGTCCCTGTCCATACACAAAACACATCATCCACGTATCTCAACCAATGGAGGACCTTTTCTATGAGGGGGTGTGTCTTGGAGAACAAACACTTTTCCAGGTTGTCCATGTAGATGTCTGCAAGGAGCGGGGAAAGAGGTGAGCCCATAGCTAGGCCATCGGTCTGCTGATAGTAAGTGCCATTGAATAAAATCTCATCTGATTTACACATGTTTCTAACAAGTGACACAGTTCAATGATAACAGGTGCTGGTGCCTTAGCTTTCGCCAGGGTGATTTCAGCTTGAGGTTGAGAGCTTCGGATCTTGGTACGCTCGGAAAAAGGTTGCTCACGTCAAAAGAAACCATGGTGCAATTGGAGGGTAAACTTTGTGGGATAACATCAGTGCGAATTCGAATGAATTTTTTATTCCAAACATGGGGGTGAACTTAGAGTAACTCCTAAATTAAGAATTTACTTTGTGGTATTGTAGGTGTTTGGGAGCAGAGACGCACGACACTACCGGCCTAATAGAAATCTTATCTTTGTGGATTTTCCGCTGGCCAAAAAATCTCGGAACCTTGGGATTCATCTGCATACGTTTGGCATATTTAGAGGGATGTAATAACACTTCACATCGGGCAATGGAACTTTCGCACTCAGTTTGGTATTTCGGTGTTGGGTCGCTTCTTAAGGCCACTATGTTGTTGGAGTTGATGAAATCTAAGCACTTTTCAATGTACACTCCTCTCTCCATGACCACAACTGCGTTGCCTTTATCGCTTTTGGACACTATGAGGTTATTTAGTGTGAGGGATCACTTCAAGGATGACACCGTCTTATATTCTGCGTGTTGGCTGGTAACTGCTTTATGATCAGTGCTGCTGATGTATATTCGTCAATATGTAAATAATGCTGTAATTCATAAATAAATGTGAATCGTAAAATAATGCTGTAAATCATAAATAACAAGTTTGATTTCTCCATATTTAGGAAACCATGCCACACTGACCATGTTATACATTCTCACTCAAATCACCACATAACACACAAACTAGCAGCCTTCCACTCCATGCTGTACAGACTATGCCACATTCCCATGTCACACACAAATAAACAAAGAGAACTCGCGACAATAAAACAGATTGCATTCAACAACGGTTATCCCACAATTGATACACTCTACAGACGAAAACAAACACAATTGGCTCTTTAAGTCCATATACAACACACAGTGTGACAACGACGTACAAAGGTGGAGACAGATACCATTCCTTGGCAAATTATCCCTTAAAGTCCAGAAGTTTCTTCCCTAAAAGAAACCAGAGCCGCTTTCTACAGTATTACTTTAAGAGACATACTTGGGTCGACCAAAGATAAATTAGATAGTTTGAAGGAGAGCGGAGTTTATAAACTCGTCTGTGACGATTGCGGGGCCTCATACATTGGACAGACAGGGAGGACCTTTCCAAAGTATGTTGTCAAATGCCTTCTCCAAATCTACAAATGCAACAAATGTTGGTAGGTTCTTCTCTATTCTCTTCTCTATAGGTAGCCCAAGGGCCAAAATCGTTTCTCTTTTGCCCTTTTTTTCTGAAACCAAATCGCCTCATCCAGAAACTCCCCAGCTTTTCATTCTATTTCTATAGATATAATTCTTGTCAATATCTTTGAGTCATGTGATTAATTTTTTACTGCTTATTAAACTGAACAATATTGGTTAAACTATTGTTTCGGCCAGGCTTCGGCTTGCATAAAAATTCTAAGCTTAGGTAGCGGGCTATTTTTACAGAGATGATTCGATTGAATAAGATCTGGTGCGTTCCCAGCAAATAGTAAGAATAATATCTTCTCAGGTCTTCCCCTGGATTAATAATTCAAAGTGCCTGATGTTTCAAAGTCAGTTTAAATTCTGTCTTCATTTGCCTTGAAGTTTCATTGAATTTTTTTTGTTAACCTGGTGGAAGAAATGAGAATATGTATTTAGTTCTTGAATCTCTTGGTGATTGTGCCAATAAGGTAGCTAATGTCAAGCAGCTTGTCAAATTAGTCAAATCTGTAATGCTATTTCATAAGCTTAAGAGATTGTGTTTTTACATTATTGATAGTCAGTCTTTTAAACAGTCACTATCAGAATAATAACATTTTTGGAGTAATTATTTGGATAAAAATGTGAGGTGTAATCTGTAAGTTCATCCAGAATGTTGCTAAAGAGTATGGAGGTAGAATGTCAAATCTTAGTTTTTGGTCTCTCATGGGGTATAGAAGAGTGATGCCGACGGATACAGTGACTTATATGGAGAGCACCTCTATATGGCTACCATATGCACACCCATGGAGTATGAATGTTATTACATCAAAGGCTTCCACGGCATCAGTTAGATGCTTTTTGCATAGTTCTGGGTATCCTTCTTCGTTGGTTGGCAAGATGATGACAGTTTTGCTGACTATCCTGTCAGCATCTTCAGGTCAAAGATGTTGGCATGTGGTTTCTGCCTCGTTTATATAATGTAGGCTGCACTCTGATTGGCTGTCTCTTTGATGCCTCTTCAAAAGGTGCATGATTGTCATACCTCTTGTAGAATAGTCTCTTGATATTTGATAAAAAAGTATAATTGTTGCATGCAAGGCCACTCACTCATAGTTGTAAGTTTCAATTGGAATATCATTGAGTTACGTGAAATATCTTCTGCTGCAATGAATTCTAGTGCTAGCTGTGCGATCTTTTTTATAAAAATGCCCTCCCACCTCACCACTTTCGTATTCATTAATTTAAAAAGGTTTAGCTCTCAAATGTAATAACTTTCCCAGCTATGAAATTGACTCTTGGGAGTGAACTTGTAGCAGTAGCGGGAGAATAACAAAAACGCAATAAAAAGTACATGAACTATCAAAGAAACCACGTGCTCACTGACGGGTAGGTATGCCTGGAATGTTGTATATTTTCACATGACCATTGGACGGAACATTTGGTTCAAAAATTTGTTTTTATTTTAATGCATCATGACCACAAGCTTGTGCACTTGTAAAGTGCTGTTTATTACTCACAATATCGAATGAACTCTGTAAAAGCAACTTTTTGCTCTTGTTATTGCTGATTTATTTTACATGCCAATCATAGAGTAAAATTGTAAATTGGAGGGGTGGAGGCCTTCTGGAGCCCTCTGGCACTTAGACCTCTTTAGATCCACTATGCCAACCCACATTTAACCTGCCCACCACTCAGAGACAGAGGACAACAGCACCGTGGTTGAGGTATGGAACATTGATTAACTTCAGTGATACTGGGAACCAGTATGTCAATGTGGCTAGGCCCTTGCTCTAAAATCATGTACTAAATGATACCTAGGCAATCCCTCACTATTTTGAGCTTCATCATTCTTCTGTAGCACCACATTTCCAATGCTTCCACCCTTTTCTTCTCTGCTGCTCTCATCATCCATGCCTCACTGCCGTAAATAAACATGCTCCAGATGTACGTCCTGATTAGAGATGTGCAACTTGGTAAATTACCGCAGTAATTTTCGTAAATTACCGTGGTATTTTGCGTAAATTACCAACACCCCTGAAAATTACCATATTAAACGGTAATTTTCAGAAAAATTCTCTTTCAGAAAATTTCTTCCTCATGAATAAACCATTGGAATTGGTAATATTATAAATTAAGAAGCTAAAACGATTTTTTTACACTGTGTCCATGATTAATTCAGAGTATAAAATAACAAATGCACATTGCGCAGAGGTATGTCTTTGGAATGAAAATTTCTCATAGTGTGACAAAAGCGAGGCAAATTGCGTGTTGCTGCCAACTTAGTTTTAATTTTTTAATGAGTTATTATTGATAAGCATCATGATATGTTTGGTATAAACGTCGGCATTTATATTTCTATGCTATTTGATTTCGTTTGGAATCCTCTGATAAGGATTTGCAGCTCAAAATTTAAAATTACCTGAAAATTACGGTAATTTTCGAAAATTACCGTAATTTACCACGGTAATTTACCTCAATTGAAAATTACGGTAATTTACCCATCTCTAGTCCTGATGAATTGTTTTCTTACTTCTAAGCTTGTATTTCCATATGTAAGTAGGTTCTTCTTTTGTTAGAATGCCCTCTTTGCCTATTCTACTGACATTTCTTTCTTGCTTCGTCCATCGTTGGTTACTCGGCTTCCCAGGTAACAGAACTCTTTCACCTCTTCCAGTTTTTGCTTCCCTAGTTTAACGTTCGTTTTGGCCTCTTCTCTTTTGCTGCACACTAATATCTTAGTTTTATTCTTATTGATCTTCAGATAATATCTGGCCATTGTCCTATCCATGGTTATCAGCATCTTATTCAGATCCCTATCTATCTATGCTATGAGTGCTATGTCATCAGCAAATCTCAGTATGCTAATTTTTTCTCCATGGATATTCAACCCAGAAGACTTCTCTTTGATTTCACTGATGGCTCTCTCGATGTAAACATTGAATATTATGGGAGACAGTGCACAGCCTTGTCTCACTCCTTTCCTAATTCTTGCTTCTTCACAGCTGGGTCCAGATTTTATCACAGCTACTTGGTTTTTGTACAGACTGTGGATAATTCTTCAATTATTTTAGGACACTCCAATTCCTTTCAGAATTCCAAGCATTGAATTCCAATCCACGTTGTCAAAAGCCTTCTCTAAATCCACAAATGCAATGAACATCGGTTTTATTCTCCTCCATTCTCTTCTCTATGAGCAGCCTAAGGGCCAATATTGCTTCCCTTGTACCCTTACTTTTCCGGAATCCAAATTGATCTTCATCCAGGAAATCCTCATCTTTTCATTCTATTCTTCTGTAGATGATCCTTGTCAATATCTTCGATGGATGTTTTATAAGTCCTAAACTTTTTGCATTTCTCCACTCTCTTCTTTTTGGGAATAGGAATGATGATGTTTTTCTCGAAGTCCTTGGGTATTTCTCCTGTTGAGTACATGTCACAGATGGTTTTGTAAAGATCGGTTAATGTCTTCTCTCCTGCATTTTTAATTAGTTCTGCAAGAATATCATCAATTCCAGAAGCCTTATTCATGCGAAGGTCCCTTACTGCTGTGTCAAATTCCCATCTTAGTATTGATGCTCCCATATCATCCTCTTTGACTTCGCTTTCCTCTTCGATCACTTTTGTGCTGAGATGGTTTCCTTTGTATAACTCTTCCAGATATTCTTTCCATCTCTTCACTTAGTCTTCATTTTCAATCAGAAGTTCTCCATTATTGTCCCTTATGGCATTGCATCTTGCACTCCATTCTTTGAAGTGATTCCTCACTATCCTATAGGCAGCTTCCACCTTTCCAACTGCAAGGTTGTTTTGTACATCTTCGCACAGATTGTTCATCCACATTTCTCTAGCTTTCCTGGCTTTGCGACTTATGTATTTCGTTCCTTATTCGTTTGTAACAAAGTTGCCCTTCTTCCATTTTCACATCCTTATACTTTCTTCTTTCTTCAATCAGGTCTAAGACTTCTTCTTGGCAACTTTTCTTCTTCCATGAGCTTCCTTTAGTCCACATTTATTGTTTTCTCAACTCTCTTCCACTGATTTCTCTGTCAGGTCCTCTTGTATGATGTTTCCCGCTGCTTTTTGAAATGCCTGCTGATGTTGAGCCTCCTTCAGTTTTTCTACTTGCCATGTGTTCTTCACTGTTTTCTTCAATTTCTTTAATTTAAAATGGAATTTCATCATCTCTAAATTATGGTTGCTGTTGATGTCTGCCCCAGGATAGCTTTTGCAGTCCTTCACTTGATTGCTAAATCTCTGCTTCACTTAGGCTATATGCGGAACTCCAGTAGTTTTTCTTCTCTTTCATTTTGGTTACCCACTCCATATTTGCAAGTTATTCTTCCATCTTGACCTCCGCCGACGAACTCGTTCCAATCTCCTAAAATAATTAGGTTTTCTTCTCCTTTTACATGTATTATAACTTCTGTGATATCTTCGTAGATGTCTTCTACTTCTCCATCTTCGTAGTCCAATGTAGGCATGTAAACCTGCACCACTATGGTGTCTACAGGTTTGGTTTCGATCTTCACCATTATTATTCTTTCATTGTACTGTACATTGTTCTTACATTGTATGATTAGTGCCCAAACCCAGTATTATAGCTTTGAGTTCGGAGGCTGAACAAGGAGTAAGAAAGAAAGAAGAGCGAGGAATGTGTTGAATGGTCATGAGAGCATCATTAGATGAAGCAGTGAAATGGAGTTGGTGGCAGGGAGAAATGTTGCACAAATGAGTTGGCATGGTTCGAAAAATACGAAATGGGGATCCCATGTGCATCTAGGTTAGACAGACGAGTTTTAGCAATATTTTGGTTTCTGTTGATAATATTCCAAATTTATTTTGGTTTATTTGAATTATTTGAAGCTTCAGCTATCCTTTTATCATTAAATGATCGTTTGGCATTGTTAAGGGTTTTTCGATAGACCTTTTTGTTAAGTGTATATTCCATCCTATCTCTCAGGTCATAAGATACCTTACTTTTGAATGCAAGTTCCTTAAGCATGACAGACATCTGTTGAATTTCGCTGGTGATCCACTTTTTTTTAGTGCATCGATTGGTGTGTGCCGTGCATGTTAGGGGAAATGAGCAGTTGAAATTGTATTGAAACTTGTGATAAAAAATTCAAAACTAGAATCAAAGTTACCTCCATGATAAACATTCTGCCAATTTTCAAGTGCTATGACACTCATGAAGGAAGCAGCATTAGCTTCGTGGAATAGATGTTTCAAAGTTCTGGGCTTAGATACTTTATAACGTGGAAGAACTGCGAGTATTGGATAATGATCGGAAATGTCACAATTGAGTACAGCTGCATCAATGCAGTTAATGTTGGCATTAGTAATTATGTTGTCAATTAATGATGAAGTGTCGCATGTTACTCTCGTGGGTAACTCGGATATAACAGCATGTAAATTATAGCACAAAAAAAAGTTCATAAAGTCCCTACTATCGGAACTATCTCACATGAAATTGCAATTAAAATCTCCCATAAGCATTAGTGTACCGCCGGGGCGTCCATCAACAAGATCACTGATGGTGCCATCCAGATTTTTCAAAAATACTTGAAAATCTCCAAGGGGGAACAGTACAAAGCAACACACAAGATGGAAATAGAACCGATAACAATTCTGGAAACAGCACATTCGAAGACCTGCTCAACACAGAGATCTTGCGCGGGGATGTCGAGAAAAGTAGATTTTATGGTATTTTTCACATATAATGCAACACCACCATTTTTCGTGCAAGTGCGACAATATACACTCACAATATCATACCCAGGTAGTGAAAGTGAGAAGATTTCGTTCTTTTTTAGCCATTACTCACAGATACAAACCACTTCGGCATAGTGTGCATATAGGAGAACTTCAAGTTCCAGAAATTTATTTCTTAAACACTGAATGTTTAATTGAAGGAAAGAAAGACCCTCAATCCTACTTTGGAACACTTAGATAGTTGCATGTTGGTATAAGGACTTGAAGGTAATCCAACTAAGAGCATGTTTTTGCTTGCTTGCTTTGCTATTTTTATCTTTTTTAGATGGTGAAGTTTTGACTGGATATTGTTACTAATCCTTTTTTATGCTTAATATGTAGTGCATGTTTGGTGAGAATTCACCCCCTGCCACACACCTTTATGGTGGCTTGCAGGTTATGATGTAGATGTAGATTAATACTGCAGGAGAAACAAATTTCGTTCATCAGCACACGCCTCCTCCTGTCTACATTGGAAGACTGAACACCTTAACCCTTTAACTGCGCAATTAATCTGAAATTTGGCTCTCCACAGGCGCAAAAAAAAAATATTTTTCTTTTTTCTTATTTTTGCGTAATTTCATTAATTATCATTTTATATTTAAGGGAAAAATTGTTAAAAAAATTTAGGTTGCGTAATTTTCTAATTCTTTTACTCTGAATGTCGTATTGCAGGAAGTGGTTTTTTACTGTAAGCCGAAATATTTTTTTTTTCAAAATTTATTTTCGAACATCAATTCATTTCTAAGTACGGTTAGCATAATGAAAATTCAATTATTTACTATCATAGTTGTTTGTTAAAATTTTTTCTTGCTGTGAAAATCACGGAAACACTGACCAATACATAATCCCACTCCACACTCCTTACACCAAGTATTGACTAGTTTTCTGCGCCTCTCCGCACGCTGCGTATTCATGCAGACGTGGCACTGTCTCTGCAGTTTGGCCCTCTTCTCTGTGGGTGGGACGAACTCCAGGTAGTGTCGTAAAATAACGTCCTTTCCCAAGAGTCGGTCTGGTTCAAGGTTAGTGGGTGTCGAACTGCCAGGGTGGGGCTGGGACAGGGTACTGTATTTTGTGAATATCTGGTGCACTGTTGTACGACTGAATTCCTTCAGTGACATGCTGCTTCCAGTTTTGATGGAATGAAAGTGGTATGCATTGAGTAGGGTAACATCTATCAGATGGAAAAACATTTTCTTATACCATATTACAGATTTCCTCATGCATTCCACTGAACTGATTTGCATGTCCGACTTATCTACCAATCTCATGTTCTTAGTATAATCTAGAACAGCGTCAGGTTTTTTTATAAATATATTACTTCTCCAATCTCGCTTATTACTCGCCACTAATTTCCCTTTATGAACAGTTGTAAGCATGGTTACATCACGCTTATCGTGCCATTTGAGAGCTAATATTTTATTCGATTTTTTCACATGATAGTCTCCTGGATTACACTTAGGTGGGAACGATGGCATACCTTTTCTATTCATCCTCACTGTCCCACATGACCCCGTCCCATTGTCAAGTAAATATTTACATAGTCTTGGACTAGTGTACCAATTGTCCATGTACAAAATATGTCCTTTCTGTAAATATTTCTCCATCATTTTCATGACAACAGCACCAGATATGCCTTAGTCACTTTTGGGAATTTTTGTTGTCTTCCCCGTATATGGAATCATGTCTAATATGATCCCTGTCTCACAATCGCACAAAACAAAGAACTTGATTCCAAATCTGTGCCGCTTTGATGGAATATACTGCTTGAATGACAGCCTACCTTTGAATAGCATAAGCGATTCGTCTATCACGAGCTTTTGAAACGGATTGAAGAAACCACTAAAATTTCCTTTAGCATACAAAAAATTGTATCAATTTTGTGCAAGGGATCTTCTGTGTTTGCAACATCATTATCGCTGAAATGTAAAAATCGTAAAATCCCCAAAAATCTGTCTCTTGACATGTATTTCCCGTAAACTGCCGTTTCTATAAGGGGATCCTTTGACCAGTATTCATCAATAGAATGCCTCTTCGAATGCGGCATCAGCATCGTCAAGCCTAAAAACACATACAAATCATTTTCAGTGCAATCATTCCAACGGCGCATTCTGGAAAATTGCGACAATGGCTGCGACTCAATACAATTATTGGCGTAGCGATTAGTTTCGTTCACTATGTGTTCCACAATGGCACTGTCAAAGAAAGCCTCAAAATATTCCAACACATTGTTTTCATAACAAATTACAAAATCACTACTAATTCCTGCACTTGTAGGGTCAAAATTCCAAAGCGGTGGCACAAAATTTCGTCCGCTCTCCCACTCAAAAACTGGATCGGGGCTCTCTCCTCTTGTCTCATCTTCACTGGATGACTCAACAGGATCTTCTATGTTTTCATCACTGTCTTCCAAATCTGAGGAAAATACTTCTTCTTCATCGCTGAGTTCATCAAGAACAGACACAATATCCCGTGAGGAAAATGGTCTCTTCCCGGGGCGGATGCCGTGTGACGAACAAGCGTGACTTTCTCTCGACATTATTCAAGGGTGACTAAGGATTCCTGGCAGCTGGAGAAGGGCAATAAATGGGAAAAGAGGGCAAAAAGATGTTTGCATGACATCTATCCGTCAAAGGAAGAAATTTGAGGCACCCATGGCGTCTTGGAGTAGCACCACTCTTCAAATCGCCAATAGACGATTGGAGCAGTCTACTACGTCGATCGCTTATAGACGATGGGAGCAGTGAAAGGGTTAATGTTACGTTTTTATCCAGATTTTACAGTCACACAATTTGATAATTGGTCAAAATAAAATTATTTTTGTCTTGAAAAAAAAAATTTTTCACCCTTTTTTGTGCTGTCTGGGTTAGTATTCTTACCTGTTTCCGCACTCACATAGCATTCTCCAGCAAGTATGAATCCAAGTAGGCCTGCTCTCCTTCGGAAAACAAAAAAATTCTCTTTTCCTTTGCATTTATGTAAGCTATTTGTTCAATATTAGTCCAAACACCGAACAGAAAGACATCGCAAGTTCGTGAATACAGTTGCCTTAAAAACAATCCTTCTCTACATGATTCTGAATGGTTCTTTATGATAGATGCCCTCCCGATGGAAACTGCCCATCGGAAATGAAATCCAGTTGACGTCACGCAACTGTCGGCATGCGTAATGGCGTACCTAACTTAGTAGTACCATGAGTATCAAATTTCACTTTTTGCCTTTCTGTGGGCAACCCCCCCTTCTTTCTCATTTCCCTCTCTTCTTGCGATTCACTCCGGCTTGTGCCTCAAGAGAACCGTTAAATAGGGACATTCAATTGCTAAGGGGTGGGGGCTAGGCATCATTGCAAATGCGAGGTGGGAAGGAATCATTCTTTCATTATGGAAAGTGAAAACAATGCCCAAACATTATACATACAGGAAGATTTGGGACTTCTTAATTTGGCCAGAGATTAGAAAAGGTCGGTGTGTATGCCTCTTGCGTGACCGAGGGGGAGATATCTCTACTTCTGGTACTCATTGAAACAAGCCCCTCAGGAGGGGACCCAAGAGATGCTGGGCCCACTAACATGTTACATCCAGAGGATGGGGAGAAGAGAGGGAGAGGACCTTCCACTTTCTTATACCTCCCCTTGAGCGGGGAATGGTAGAACTAATGTCCCCTTTTTTATGAATAAGTATGACTTTACCAATTTTTAGCTGGTCAGGAAATTTGCCGCTCATGAAGGATTGATTTATTATAAAAGTTAAAGGCTTGCTTATGGCAAGTGAACATTTTTTTATGATCATCACTGGGATTTCGTCAAAACCTACAGAGTTTTTACATTTCAGCTTTTTAATATACGTTAAGACCTCATCCTCTGTTACTGGGAAAAGGGCCATAGAAGACTGAATGTGCTGGCAGTGCAGGGTATTTGAAACACAGTTGCTCCCTATTTGTTTTTGTAAGTTCAGGGGAGCATTGACTAAAAATTTGTTTGCAAATTCTGCCACTTGTTTGGGTTCTGATAAGCTAATGTTTTCTTCGTTTCTTAATTTAAGATTCTCTTTTCTAATAACTTTTCCGCCAGTAATATTATTTACTATTTTCAATGAAGTTTTGGTTACATTACTCGATTTATATATCAATTCGTTATAGTAGTTTTTCTTAGCTTCAATCAGAAAGGTCTTATATTTTTTTTACATGTTTGGAATTGTTTTTTACAGTCTGGATCTTTCTGCCAACTTTTTGATTCACATATTTCCCTAAATTCAGCACTGGCTGCTTTTACGTCGTCCGTCACCCAGCTTTTACTTCTATTGTTAGGATTTATGGGAATTTTTTTCCTTGGGAAGCACTCTTCAAATATAAGCTTAACATTTAGTATAAAGTAGGAATACATTTCTTGCGCGTCATTTAGCTCATACAGCGAATCCCAAGGCATTTCGCATAACTTTTCATTAAAAAGATTTACTCTGTCGCTCAGGTAATACCTACGATATGCCTTATATAGTATGTCTTTAGTCTTTGGGATGTATGCCAATTGAGCATAGTGATCGGAGATGCCTAGGTTGACCACATTACATGGGTTCTTATTGTCACTGTCCCTCAAGTCGATATTTGTTATTATTAGATCAATAACCTTCGAAGTAGTTTCAGTCTCTCTAGTAGGTGAGTTTACAAGAGAAAACAGCCCGTACAGATTCATAACCTCGCGTAATTTGGTAGATAAGTCATACTGGGAGTTCATGTCAATGTTAAAATCACCACAGATAAAAACATTTCCATACTTGCCAATGGCCACATGCAACATGTACTCGAATCTTGTGGGCCTAGGTTATAATGAATCGCCCTAATAACCTAGGCCCACGAAAACGTGGGCCTAGGTTAATAAAATCTCTGTGGTTATCAAAGGTTCCCCTTCCATTCCTAGAAAACAGAAGATACTTCTAGTCTTTAAGTGGTTGGATATTTACTTTTGGTGCTGGGAAGGTGAGCCATGCGTTTACCCTACTCCGGAGAATGTTCGAAGTAGGGTAGAGATGGGTCGAATAGCAGATTAGTAGAATATGGAATATTAAATCAGGACTCGAATGTCTCGAATTTCGAATACCTCGAATAGTAGACTCGCAATTGATTTGCTAAATGTTGTAGATGGTGTTATCGGCCGTGACATGGTGGAAACGATTCATTATAATAAGAATGAATAAACTTGATTTTTCCACAAATTTTATTACTTTCCACTACCCAGGTTTCAACAGTTAAGTCATCATCAGGTGAATAACAAAGAAACAGTTTTTCCACCAAGTATATATACAAACAGTGAAGGGGGACGGGTTTAGGTTTACTAGGAAGGATGGTAAGAAGGGTCAAAGGGGGGGCGGGGAAGGAGGGCGGGGGTAAGGAAAGTCAAAGGGACAGGGAGAGTGGGGGTGGTAGGTTGAGGGAAAGGTTTAGCGTTGAGTGACACATTGGGTCTTTGTTATGGTGGGTTGGTGTCCCTGAACAGTGAGAGGTCTAGGAGGGGTGAACGGGAGGCATATAACAAATCATTGAGTACCTATTTCACACTTCAAACCAATGGTTTTCATAATCTCTAGCTGCTCTAGAGCATCCAGGCGGAGGCCTTTCTTTTCCACATGGAGAATTTTAGGGGTGAAGTCACTCACGTGTCTTTTTTCCAAGAGGTGCTTCACGAAGTGGGAGGTGTCGTTTGAATTTTTGAAACAAGCCTGATGTTCCTTTACTCTCTGTTTGATTTGCCATCCTGTTTGACCGATATATACGGCCGAGCATTTGCATTCAAGCTGGTACACTCCACTCTTCTCTAATAAAGGGATTTTATCCTTAGTTTTGGAAAGAAGATTCTGCAAGTTAACTTTGTTGTAGAACGCTGGTTTTATTTTGTGTTTAGGCAGGACTTTCGTGGCTGTGTGGGATAACTGGCCGAGATATCGTATTCTCTTCCACTTAGCATCAGTATCACTTGTTCGGGAAGAGCTACTATAGATGGAGTTTATGGCTATCTTGTTGAGTTTTTTTGGAACAATTTCTCAATTAGCTGTGGGGGATATCTGTTATTAATAGCTATGTGTTCAATAGTTGCCAGTTCTTTTTGAGTGCTGTTAGGTGACATGGGTATAGTTACCAGGCGGTTAATCATGGAATGAAAGGCAGCATGTTTTTGGGAAATGTGGTGTCTTGTTTTGGCGTGAATTATTTGGTCAGTGTATGTGTCCTTCCTGAAAATCGAAAATCAATCGCATGCAAATGCTCGGCCATATATATCGGTCAAACAGGATGGCAAATCAAACAGAGAGTAAAGGAACATCAGGCTTGTTTCAAAAATTCAAACGACACCTCCCACTTCGTGAAGCACCTCTTGGAAAAAAGACACGTGAGTGACTTCACCCCTAAAATTCTCCATGTGGAAAAGAAAGGCCTCCGCCTGGATGCTCTAGAGCAGCTAGAGAGCTAGCTAGAGCTAGAGAGCGAAATCCTTTGGCCACAGCATTATAAATTTCCCGAAGATACTGCTGGTCACTGCTCAGTAATCTCAAGTCTTCTTCGTGGGACAATTTTGTTGGAACTGGCTCGAATCGTATGATATCAAGAGTGTGGCAGTCTTGAAGGGTGGAGACAATAGGTCTTGCAAACAAATTTGGACCCTTAGTTTGCCCGTATAATGTTTCTACCAACTGCCGCAGTGTTAAGTCAATCAAGTGAAATTGGCAAATAGACCGCTGTAAGGGACGTCGGAGTTTTGCTTCCAGAAAACGGATGACGCTTCCTTCCTGACATGTATTCACTTTGGTGCCATCGCATCCAATCACTTTTAAATTTGAAAGTTCAATATTTTCTTTCGCAAAAAATCAAGAAAATGCAGATATGATATTTCTTGCAAATCCTCCTGTGAGGGAGACAAAACCGAAAAATTGGGAGCCAGGCTCCAACTAACACGACATGTCCCTCCCTAACCTTAGATGGGTAAGTCCTCTTGCCTATTTTCTGCAGTTTGTTTCATCCTCTCTGCCGTCAAAATACAGACCTTCAATTGTATTTTTTTAATTTATCTGTCTTTGCTTTTACTGAATCTAGCATCTTCTTTTTCTGTCTTCGTAAGTAATGCCGGTCCACTACCTTTCACGTATCTTCCGGAGTTTTGAGCTTTGCGTCGGATACAGTTGCGCTGACGATCATTCCTGCTGCTCTGAGGGACAAGTCACCAAAACTAGCACATACCTCCGCCACAGTTGACAATTGAAGACGCCTTTGCCCCGAAGGAGGTCCAGGTTGATTTTCATTCCTAATCGTATTAGGAACGTTGAGGTCCAAGTCGGTTGGTTCCTCGTCGGTTGAGTTTTCTCGAGATGTGGCGGAAAAAAATTCTTGATGCTCACTTTTTACCTCTTCAAGAATGAAAGATTTTGAGTCGACGCTCTCCGACGATCCTCTTCTGAGGTTTTTCTTTAATCGTCGAATTACTGAGGCATCCAATTCACTGGATACCATCTTTCGTTTTGTCCTTTGCTCCCTCAAAAATGCCGCTTCATTTGGGAGAACTTTATCCTCTTTCTAAATTCACACTCGTTAATTCTTTAGCACTGAAACGCACAAATATCACATAGTTTCTGGGATTCATTTAAAAATATATTAATTTGTTATCGATTTGGCACCTTTCGTAGGCTTGCTTGCATTTTTTCTTAAGCACTAGTACGTCGTATGGTACCGTATAATCATTTTAATCACACCATGTTTCGGAATGATTGGAATAGAGGTGCGTCTCCAAAGTTCGGATACTTTTTACGCCACCAGACTACTTGATAAACCGTAGGTTCCCTTCCTACGCTTTCGTATCCATACGTCGCGAACATAAAAAAAATATTTTATCACTTCTTTAAAAGTTAGTACTGTCAATTCGTTTATGTGGACGGGACAGGAAAAAAGGTTTAGTATGTAGGGTTATATTACTTTCATACAGTTCCTCCGTAATTGTTATTTCCTGGAAATTGTTTAATTATCTAATATTAATGAGATCAACGACGGAAGACGCATCCGTGATGAGTTTTGCTGCGTTCGTGGCGCCGCACAGTGGGGCCAAATCGCATTTTGCCGGACAAAAGTCCAAAACTGCTTTTTATGAGATGACGTCTTGAAATTTGGCACATATGCACACAAATGATTGCTGATTATGGAATGGTAAGTCATTTTTCATAGGTATTACCCGTTACTTAGATACAGAGGCTCAAACACGACCAAATTTCGAAAAAAGCGCCCTCTCTCATTTTTCTTCGAAAATCTTAAAAGTTGAGCAGATATAGGAGTAATTAAAGGATTTTTATGAAATAAAAAACATTACCAATTGTGAACAGGGTACTTTGCCTATACTATGCATAAGTTTCAGACATTTTTGCCTATATCTGAGTGCTATTACGTCACAAAATGGCGGACCCTTTTTTTAGACAAAATTTTACATAAAATAGACAATATAATCCTTATTCGGAAAATGGTCTCTGGGATACTTCATCAGAGTATAAATTGAAGATATTTCTAGGTTATTCCGTAAAAATATTTGAAAAAAGTTTGCGACGCCGAGAATAAACTCGATATTTCGATCGCGCGTCGCGGCCCGGCTCCGCGCAGCGGGACCTGGAAATACCGAGACTCCGTTGGATTGTTCATGTTGTGTGGATAATAACTTCTCGAATATAACTTTTTCAAGCTTTGCATGCTGTCACTGATTTATAAAGATTCTATACTGAAGATTTTTCGAGGATATTGGTTCTAGAGAACGGATTAGTGCACTCGTAACTGCGGTAATTTTTTTATTTGGATAATTTTCGGAGTTTTCGGAGATAATTTTTTGCATTTTTATTTCGCAATGCTGATCACATAATGTGATAATGTCAAATTGCCATGCTCTTGACGAAAAGTAAAGTAATATAGATGAAAAACAATTATATTAGTCAATAATATAATAAACAAAACTGGAAACTGATGTTGTTTTGCATAGAATTTGCTGCGCCATCCCTTACTTATGTTTTAAAAAGAGAAAGTAATTTGGAAAGAGGATGGCAATAAACGAGAATGACTTAAATTTATTTTGATATTCTCAGTACCGATAAAATCAATTCAATAATATAAATTAAATGCCATTACTTGTAAGATACTGAAAAGAACATAAATATCATTATCCCAAATGATTTTCACCCTCAGAGCATCCTTAGTTTTAACTCACCGAGTCCTCTTCAGGTAGTTGACAAATTTCTGAAAGCATACACCATATTTATATTTGGGAATGGTTAAGAAGGCGAAGAAACAGAGGAGATGGGTTGTTCGTACGTGTACCGATACGCTCCTTGAGAGAGAGATAAGGGTGAGAAGAGGTCTGTTTGCGCCAATGAAGGGAAAAACGCAAGAAGGGAATACCCGGAGAAAATGAAAGGAGGGTGGAGGGTCGGCAGAGGAAGTTAGGTCGGCGGTATTCAAATGAGGGATTAGCAAGGGTGGGTAAGGGAGCGGTTAAGGAAAGGGAGGTTGGTAGCGGGCTCCTGACAATGCGATCGCCTTTTCACAATCCTTTCCTTAACCACTCACCCATCCCCACGAATTCGTCACAACAACACCTTTGGCCAAACTTTCTTTGCGGATTGTTCGTTTCAAGGAAAATTCTTAGTCCTCGGACGAGTCGTAACCATCATCTCAGTTTGATTCTATGCTTCTTCTTTGTCTTCTATTAGTAATAGTTCTCGTAATTCCTTCGGAAGCCTCCTATCAGTCTTCGAAGTCAATGATATGGTGGAGGAAAGCAACGGATCAAACGTGATCAAGTCTTTTGAATAGGTTCTCAATGCTGGCCGTCCTGGAGTGTTTCCGCGTGAATCTTTCTCGAAATTTCATGGCGTCCTTATTGCGGGCCTCCATTGCCTCTTCGGATAGCTGGCCTAAGGGAAGAATTGCCCCTTTCGAAAAATCCGCGCCATGTATGAGTACTTTATGGACCGTGGTCGGCATATAGGAAATGATAAAACATCCCGAAATCCAATTTTATAAATCGTCAATCTGCCTTATCAAATAATTATTTTCTGTCTTGGCAATTTCCTTCGTCTCTATGAGCCACTGAAGACGAATGGGCCGGCAAAATCTGATGGAGACGGCCACGGATTTGCCCAGATAATCAGAGCTAAAACAGGGAAAGCATTAATATGTATTGCCCGTTTGTTCTACAGTATATGCGGATTAGCCAAAGATAAAATAGATACGCTTGAATCTCTTACCTGAAGAATCATTTACCAAAGTAAGAAACACTAGGGATCTCATGAATAAAAATTCATCTAACGAATCTGCTCTTTCCCACAGTTGTTTATATTGGGCGTGGCCCGAACTTCCATCAAATCCGTGTTTGAATATTAAGTGCAATCAACTTCATCGCTGGAGGTTTGCGCTGTAGATACGCACTACAGTACCCGTGAGACCGTGTGATTGAATAAATATTGAAGATTCACTTCGCACATGTTTTCGGTTATACTTATTCCATCGGGGTAATCCGCATCGGGGATACAACTCGTGTCCGTGACTAAGAACGGAGCTTTTAAGTGTATTATACTGACTATAAGTCAGCCCCCTAGTGATCAGTAAGGACAAAACCTCCTCAGGTGACATCTCCGTCAGCACATCTGGACTTTTCCTCCATTTGAAAGCACTCTCCTTGCCCTACTAAGAGTGGTTGTGATTGAAAATGATTCCGAAAATTATTCAAATAACAAATTTACCTCAGTTACGAGTGAACTGAATGGAGTGCACTGAAGAACATATGGACACTACTAACTGATCCATTCTCTAGAACCAATATCCTCGAAAAATCTTCAGTATAGAATCTTTAGAAATCAGTGACAGCATGCAAAGCCTGAAAAAGTTATATTCGAGAAGTTATTATCCACACAACATGAACAATCCAACGGAGTCTCGGTATTTCCAGGTCCCGCTGCGCGGAGCCGGGCCGCGACGCGCGATCGAAATATCGAGTTTATTCTCGGCGTCGCAAACTTTTTTCAAATATTTTTACGGAATAACCTAGAAATATCTTCAATTTATACTCTGATGAAGTATCCCAGAGACCATTTTCCGAATAAGGATTATATTGTCTATTTTATGTAAAATTTTGTCTAAAAAAAGGGTCCGCCATTTTGTGACGTAATAGCACTCAGATATAGGCAAAAATGTCTGAAACTTATGCATAGTATAGGCAAAGTACCCTGTTCACAATTGGTAATGTTTTTTATTTCATAAAAATCCTTTAATTACTCCTATATCTGCTCAACTTTTAAGATTTTCGAAGAAAAATGAGAGCGGGCGCTTTTTTCGAAATTTGGTCGTGTTTGAGCCTCTGTATCTAAGTAACGGGTAATACCTATGAAAAATGACTTACCATTCCATAATCAGCAATCATTTGTGTGCATATGTGCCAAATTTCAAGACGTCATCTCATAAAAAGCAGTTTTGGACTTTTGTCCGGCAAAATGCGATTTGGCCCCACTGTGCGCCGGGCAGGAAGCGCGAGCCGGCAGGAGACGCTCGAGCGGCCTTCGGAGCGTTGCGCCGCGACGCTGCGTGGGCGGTGCATATTAGGCCCGGCAGCGCACTCAAAATAGACGATTTGTGGCTTAACGGCTGCAGATACGTACAAATGGACGAAATTTTTACCCAAGAGGGCCGCAACTCGACAAATTCCATGGGGAACCGATTTAAAAACATGACTTTTTCCATTTTCAGCCCCCATCCCCATAAATGGCCACGGCGCGAGGGTCTAGGGTTGACCTAGAGTTCCCAAATTTTTCTGGCCTCATTTTGAGTCACTTTGACAACTTTTTCCAGAGGGCCAAGTTTCTCCGCGAAAAATCGATTTTTCCGATCCGCCCTAATGCGCATGTCTCCCTAGATCGCATTTATGGTGGCGGGGTGGGGGCGTGGCATTTTCGTCATGCCACCGAAATGACTTGAGTAGGAGATAATTATCCTGAAAGATTCTTCAGAAAAGTTGGCATTAAAGCAATTGCGCTTGTGAATGATGATTTCAGTAAGTCTGCTCATAGCATTAACGGGACCAATAACTATGCTGGACAAGAGTATCTTAAATGTCTTCGCTGCTGGGCGAAAAGACAAAGTTGTCAAATGGACTTAATAATTTCATTCAAAGAGCGCTCCACCTAAGCTGTGTTTGACAGGTCGCAATTATTCCTCTGGTAGACAAAAAGAGTTATTTAAGGAGAAACTATCAAATTCACTGACTGATGTTGAGAATATGCTGCAGAATTTATGATATGACTCCTACGGTGCGACGGCATTCCCGCCGCAGCAAACTGATTTGGCAGCCGTGGAGGGTCGGCGGCCAGAGACGGTCGCCTTCGGAATGGCCGGGCGGTAAAAAGTACGAGAGATGGGGAGATACTAGAAATATTTCCGTATGGTGCTGCGCATTATTCGTCCAGAAAGAAATTTTAGAGAAATTACCTAAGTCAAGGCAAGCTGGCATTGTCATTTTGAATAAGCCACGGCTGAGAGGTACCTACAAAAGATAAGTCTGGGCAGGCAGATATTTCCAATTCTCAGCACATATCTCTGGATGAACTAGTGTCACCACACTTTTATAGTTCGATTGGAGCTACTATTGTTCAGAAAAAGTATTTCTGTAGACCATAATGCCGAAAATTGTGAGCGTATTTGATCGCCAAAAGGAGTTTGAAAGCGATGGTTTATATATATTTGACGCAACTTTGAATATGCAGAGAAGCAGTACCAAGGAAATTGGCCGTAGGCAACCCACACAGCACCGTCCTTAGGCTAGGTGCCCTGGTGAAAATAAACTGTGACAGACAGTGTGACAACAATGTGTATCACACTGTGCAAGTGTATTAGTCACAGTGTACGCACACTGTGCGCACAGTGTGCTCCCTTCAAAGCGTGATGGACAGTGTGACCACAATCACACCAATATTGGTCACAGTGTCCTCACAATGTGTGCACGGTATCCTCACACTGTGAACACACTGTACCGTCACAGTGTCTATCACGCTTTTGAGTCCCAATTTACGCTTTTGTCACGGTGTATGCACACTGTAATCACACTTGTCACATTCTAAGCACACTGTGTTCACGCTTCTGTCACATTGTCTGTCACACTGTCTGTCACGGTTTATTTTCACCAGGGTCAGCTGACATAAACTTAACAACTTCACAAAATATATGATGTGTAAGTGTCTACGATCTTTCACAACTGCGCCATATTCTGCATTTTATCACAAGTTTATTTTGCTGGATGAAACTTACATGAGTAAATGAGAGGCAACCACCATAGTTGCCAACTGGAATTTGTCACAGGTCTACCAACTTATAAAATACAATAGTGTGGAGAGCAATTTTTTTAGTGCTAAAGGATTTAAATGTTTATAATTGAAAAATGGCAGTGGTCTCTCAGACCACACATTACTAATTAAGGGGTAAATACAATGCGATAAAATAAGAGATGGATGTAAAAAAACACCATGTAAAAGATCCTTCTGTATTGACCTATATTCTGCTTTGACCAATTTTTTGAAGTAGGTAACTGAAATCTACTGGTAACTATCACTAAGTAGTTACTTTAAAACAAAATGTAATGAGTAATTTAAACTGATTATAAATTTAGACGTGTAACTGTAATTGAGTCCAGTTACTTTTGTTGCTCCTCTTCCACCTCTGGTTATGAGTGGCCCATGGTCCAATAAAGGGTTTTCCTTAGTTTTTTTGCAAGGTTGTCTCATAATATTATCATTATTATTGGAATCATCTCTGTATATGCTAATGTGCTCAGTATTTTTTATGACATTGACTTCAGTATATTTGGTATAAAAGTTTAATTTTGTTTGTTTTTCCTTTAGAGAGAAGAAAAGAATGCTTTTAAATCACTTGGCACTGGAAATAGAATTGCCACAATCCTTTTCTATGTGAGTACTGAAGAAGTTTCTTCTTCCATTTTTTCATAATCTATAAGTTTCCTCAGTGCCTTCTGATTCATAACTAGTTTAATTATTGATTGGTGACTGAGTTATGAATAACCTTGGTGAAAATAAACCGTGACAGACAGTGTGACAACAATGTGTATCACACTGTGCAAGTGTATTTGTCACAGTGTATGTACACTGTGCTCCCTTCAAAGCGTGATGGACAGTGTGACCACAATATGCTGCACACTGTACAAGGCTATTAGTCACAGTGTACGCACACTGTGCTCCCTTCAAAGCGCGATGGACAGTGTGACCACTATGTGCTGCACACTGTACAAGGCTATTAGTCACAGTGTCCTCACAATGTGTGCACGGTGTCCTCACACTGTGAACACACTGTACCGTCACAGTGTCTATCACGCTTTTGAGTCCCAATTTACGCTTTTGTCACGGTGTATGCACACTGTAATCACACTCTTGTCACATTCTAAGCACACCGTGTTCACGCTTCTGTCACATTGTCTGTCACACTGTCTGTCACGGTTTATTTTCACCAGGGAAACCCCTCCTCTCTCATAGCTACAACTGCTCTATGGTGAATGAATCAAGTTATTTAGCTTTGCATGATAAATTAGTTCTTACTTTAAAACTGTTAGCCTTCATTGGTATCTGGAAGTCCTTTACTATTTCCTCTAAATAACTTTTGTGTTTCACTCTGCCAGTTGTTAGTCCTATACTACATATTTTATATTGCAACCTGTTTTCTGCAACTTTAAGTTTAATGTGCAAAGGATTGCTTTGGCGTGGCAATAAAGAGTCATGTGCAGCATTCCCCTATAACACAGAAGATGTATTACATCAGTAATACAGAGAAAATACATCATTGAATCCATATGCAATAGGGCTCTATTCCATCTTCATGTTTGCTGTATATTTGGTTCAAAAGTCCTCACATACATCTGTATTACACATACATTCCATTATGTAAATTTTATGTAGGTATATACCTAAGTATGCATGAAATTTACATATTGACAGTCGAAGGCCTAAAAATGATCTCGATACTGCATGATGCATTTTAAATGTTTTTGCTGTTTTTAACATGTGCTGTGTTTAGACTCATCAATTATTATAAAAACATTTATTAAGTGTGCACAACAATATTACTGTTTGGTTATAGAATCATTTCCAGGTGGTGCTCATAGGTGTTTATGTAGCATAACAAAAACGAACATATGGTTCAGTTATTATTGCTACTACGATAGGGAATACTTATTACCAGCTTAAGATTACCATTAATAAGATGATTTTACCCACCCTCTTCATGAAATCATATCATCATTCATATCTATAAATTCTGCCTTCACTTGAGTGCTGATTATCGCCTCACTATTGATGATGACATGTAGAACAGCTGCTTATATAGGACTTTTCATTGGCATCATTGTACTTGCGATTAGTAGGTAACTTTAAAATACTAATACTGTGGTGATTGCTGCCCTTGTAACGATTCCCCGGTATCCATTTTGTGGACAAAAATAAGTATGGCCGATACACATATGTATACATAATTCATAGTCTTTTCATTCTAGGTGAGATAAATTAGACTTTAATTGCTTCAGTAGCTATCACTTAGAATCTATTGACTGCATACTGGGGATGAGTGATTGAAACAGTACTGCTACACATGAAATCAACTCAGCAACTAAATTAAATGAATAACGTACCCAAGGAGGAATGAAAACTCACATCGACGCCATCATGATGTCAAAATGGCAAAGTCACCTTGACATAAAAATGGTCCCACAAAATGATGTCCTTGGTGACTCACTTTGACATCAGTTTGACTTAAAATGACCTCAGTAATATTGACATAAAAATGTATCCAATTTTGACTCATTTTGATAGTTTGACTTGTTTTCATATTGATGCAGTGCCAGAGAAAGGTGGAAGAGGATGGGGAAGCCACAGCTGGAAACTGTGACACCAATGAGGAACTATACTTGGAATTTATTACTTTTTATAAGAGAAATTCTTTTTATTTTTTCTCTTAAAGATATTTACTTTTGCTAGAATAAAACTATTTGATGAGCATAGTTCACCCTTTGAAATCCCCATGAGGATGGAAATGACTTTAATTTAAAAGAACATTTTTAAGAAGTGGAGTATATAAACTTGCATGTAATAACTCTAAAGGATTTTATATTGGCCAAACTGGACGTAATTTTAAAATTAGGGCTAAAGAACACAGAACGTGCTTCAAAAACAAAGATGATTCGTCGGCATTCGCCCGGCACCTTCTTGAATTGGACCACCAAAGTGACTTCTACCCGGAGGTCATTCAATACGCAGAAAAAGGGCGAAAATTGGACGCCTGTGAGCAGCAGGCGATCGGCCTGGCGAGGAACTCCAACTGCCTCGTCAACGACGTCACTTTGTACCAACAGCAGTCTCCGTTGCTGCTCGTCACGTTACCTACCCCCTCTCCCCACCCTCCCTCCACCCTGACAATACATCCTGGGATTGATCCATCTATTGTTACCTGAAGATGGCGTAACTGCCAAAACGGTCGTTTGTGAAATAAAATTCTGTGGAAGTGACTAAGGGTACTCATTAATAGACATCATGACAACCTTCCACCATGTCAAGGCTTCGGACTTTGATTTTATGGCCCTCTTAACTTTAAACTCACACGTATTCCTCGAAAATTACTTTTTAAAACCTTTTTTTAAATAATGTCATTAACAAGAGGTATATTTTACAGGACAGGGCCAATATTTCATTTCGTTAATCGGGAGTTTTTGCAAAGTAGGAGTTCGTTCATAAGAGGAATTTACTATTGCATTAACATAGGAAGTTGGTGGGACCAATGGGATTTGTTCTTTAATTGGAGGTTTTCGTTGAGCGGGAGTTCGTAAGGTAGAGGTTTTACTGTATCTTGTGTAAATGTATTGTGGATACCATGTTCAAATGTGGATAGTATCTAGTGTTAAGTGGTATCACCATGAGTTGCAACTGCAATTTCAGTTGATGAGGAACCTGTGGTAAAGGTTAGGCAAAATGTCATGTAGACTTTTTTATCCTCTTTGTTTGACTTTTTCAGCTCATCTTGGTGTTGAATGATTATTATGTCTGGCAATGGCATTCATTGAGTGAATTAAGTTTGTTGGGTCCTCCATCAGGTTACTGTGTCCTTTTCCAGACTCCATCATTTTATTCTGGGTTTCTTATTCATTGATAATATTGTGTGTGGTTAAGAGTTTCAATCGCGTTCCCATGTACTTCTCTTATTTTTGCCAGCGCACGGAGCATGTGTTTTGATCGCTACTGTTTCCCTTTCAGATGAGTGATGTCCATCAGGGTGGAGCGACCGTCTTTCCTGCATTGAAGGTGTCCCTTTGGCCAAAAAAGGGCACAGCTGCATTTTGGTTTAATTTGCATGCCAGTGGTGAAGGGGATTACCTCACAAGGCATGCAGCCTGCCCTGTTCTGACTGGTTCCAAGTGGGGTAAAGTCTAATTGTACTATTCATTTGCCTTTGCCTTTTTTAATGCCATGTAGTTTCTACTTCAGGAATGACCATAACTTGACTGAGCAAACCTTAATAATAAAGAGTGAAATTGTTTAATCTGAAAATTTATCCTTCCTCAAGGAGGTAGGTAATCTATCTATTACCAACATTTCTGATAGATTTAATCATGATTGCACTGCTAAGGATTAGAGTAGGTTATGCATGGAATTCATCAGTCTTAAATATGCAGTGAAAGGAAGTTTTTCTCTGTAAAAGACTAAGTCTTTATTTAGCATTTTATAGGCACGAAAGGAGTTTGAAGAGGGCAGAGTTTATCATTTACAACACGACTTTCTTCGTCCACTTCATTGTTTTTCTAAGTATCGTGTAGCAGATTGAGCTTATGGAGCAGATAAATACATATCTGCGCTATCAACACCCTTCATGCATTCATTGTACTTCAAAACACGATGAGGCTCCTTTAGAGCAAGTCCAGTTTTTTTTATTTATTTTGGTCGTTTTACTGATCCTAGCATCATGAATAGTCATCCAGATCATCCTAACATCCCTTTCATCCTTCCGGTTTAGGAGCACGACACACTTTTGGGCGAAAGGTGTATTCTCCAGTTTTCAGCGTTTTTCATTCTTTTTTTATAAATTCTGGGAGTCCCCTGTTCACTCTAATAGGTTAGTTTCCTGTAATTTTTTTATCATCTTCATCGAAAAATTATCTACCTCTGGAGTATGTATTTCAAGCCGTTCAATTTTTTGATGAAGATATGTTATTCCTCATTAATTAAAAAGTGGGAAAATCCAACGGTGCAAAAATGCGCCCGCAAACTATTGCATGCCGGTAAATCATACGTGTGACGTGACACTCTTTGCTCTAGCTGCCACTGCGTGGGGCTGTGGATGCCATCTGCCAATCAGATGGTGCACTCCGTTGAAGCTTATTAACTACAGTAAAAACTCATCAATTCGAAATTCAAGGGACCAAAAAATTAGACTTCGAATTATCCGGGTTCCCGCGCTTTCCCGAAAATTAACGAAAAATACCCCGTATTTCCGATATAATCACCGTACTCCTATATTTTTCGATAAAAAGGCAAAGAATAAGCACTAAAATGAAGAGTTAATTGCCGAAATTTTTCGCGTTCATCAGATGCAAGTTTATGTCGGAAAAGAATACACTATCAAATGCGATCATGCGGAAATTAAAAATAAAATGAATGTTTTTGGGCTCATGTCCAGTAATATCACATAATGTGTATTTTCCAGGTCACTAACATTTTTGCCGTAAACCTTTAAATTTCTCATTTCCCCCAAGGCTTTTCCAGGATGATGAACTGCTGCGCCATCTTTGTTCCCTGCTCAAAGTCCCTTATCGGTTACGACCGCGAACCAAAAGTATCCCACATTTCACTCATCGCTTTCCCACGACCTATAAGTGGCATCCAATGGTGGAGGGGTTCGGGAGATGATGGTGGGGGGGGGGGGGGGGGGGGGGTCGAGCATCACGTCAAGGTTGGCGACGAACCCACAATCCCTTACTCCTCCCAAAGAAGCTCGTGGGAACCCCAGAAAAAAATCGCTGAAGCAGTGTCGGACAGACAGCACCCAAAAGTAGTCACCATATCATCTGCCTTCCTTACCTCATGATTCACATTCCAGTTTGGAAGATGGGACAAGAGTGGATGGGAAAAGCGTGAACAAAGTTGATTGTGAGAACCATAACTCGTCAGCAATTCGGGACAAACAAAGGAATGTGGGGATGCACGCGATGCGAGATGGGAGGAGCGGCTACGGAACGATAAAAGTGCTTTACGCAGGGAAAAAGGGCATCACACCATCCTGAACTCCGCCACGCCTCCAGCAGGTGAAGGCCACGAAAAATTTCAGCATGCCCGAAAGAGATATGTTTTTGGTAAACAATTCCAGCAAGATACCGTAGTGTTCAATTTGAAATTCTTTAAAAAGAAAGCTACATATAAATTTTTGTTAATCGTATTTTTAACTAATCGCTTAATGACGCACCATGCCAAAAAATGAATGGCCTCCCTTTCCTGCGATAGTTAAAACTTAATGACGTTACCTTCGTCGCTGAGGGGTGGAAAAGGCAACTGAAACACTCAATTCATTAAATATCATTACAGAGAAATAAGGGCTTTTTATTACTGAGAGACATGGATATAAATTAGTTGCCAAACTTACATCATGACTTTAAACGTATTTGAATAAGTCATTTATTGCTTAAAAAAAATGAATCCAAATTAGTTACTTTACTTTTCTTTTTGTGTAGTTCGTGAATGTGTTTACATACAACACCCATGGCTTTCGCTTAGTTTCCATCGGCACTCAGTCTTTCATGCAACGCCATTTCCACATTTGAAATCGCAGCAAATGCTATCTTATGATTTAATTGCTTACTTTCGAATTGCTTTTCTGCCTCCTCTTCCCCATCTGAATCACGTCTTCCCCGTGTTCAGAGCCATCGAGGTCCGCTTCCTTCCCTGAAGGGCTCTCATCAGCATTGCATTCTTCAGGAGTGGTGGTCATCCAAATGGGCGTATTCCGAAAAAGTAGTTGGACACTATTTCATCATGAATTTCGGGCCAGTCGTGGTCTTCACTGAAGTCACTGTCATTAGATGCAATTCCTTCACCAAAACCAGCTTTTCGGAAGCAGTTTTCTATAACTGAGGAAGAAACTTCATCCCAAGGAGCAGCTATGTTCCTCATCTCATCCAGTGCATTCCATTTTCCAATTTCATGGGTGGGAATATTTCTTGTGGTTTTTCTAATCAAATACCTCTCCAGTTTCTTCCTATATGAACCCTTCAGGCTGTAAATTATACCCTGATCTAGGGGCTTCATGTAACTAGAGGTATTGGCCGAAAGGAAAAGAACTCTAATATTATAGTGAGCCCTTCAATGTTGTGCTCAGCACACTGAATGTTTCGATCCCGAACAGCCATCTTTCGTTCGAAAATTTTGAGCCGCTCAAGAAATAATTTTGTGTTTATCCAAGCTTTTTCGTTAGCCCTATAAACACAGGGAATGGTTTGGACTCCTTTGAAACATCTATAGGATTGCTGTATTTTCTGATCACCAGAGGCTGAAACTTCTCGCTGCCATTGGAATTGCCAATAACACTACCGTTAGTCTCTCCATACTCTGAAAACTTCACAATCCCTGCAAAACTTCACATCCATGCTTCAAGCATGGATGTGAAGTTTTGCTAGGGTCACTGCATTGGCCTATGTTTCCTCTGATGACAGTTTGGGTGGCGTTGCTGTCAACTTCTTCAGGTCAGTGAAGTAAAGATGCTGTCATTTTGGTCATCTTATGTATCTCACTAATTGTAGTCATGTTTGCAGTTGGCATATCTTTTTCCCATGCAAACTGCACTATCATACACTTCCAAGAGAACAGCTGTCTTCCCAGTTGAAGTTGTCTCCATTTTTGCTGATCTCAGTGGCCTCTGGTATTATTTGGGGGAGCATTATTTTTCTTGAGTGATTAGCTTTGCCTCTTTGAAATTGATGTTGAGCCCATGTGTGTTCCTTATATAAGGTGACCAAATGCCTGCATCTTCTCTTTCCTGACATAAAGACATCAACTGCACCAGCAAAACTGTTGTCTGAGGAAACATGGACCAACGCAATGTAAAACCCAGAATGCCTGCATCTTCATATTTGTTAACTCAGTAGCCTACACAAGGCTCTCAAGCATGGAAGCTGCATCAGCAGTCTATTTATTTAAGCTAACCTTTAATTAGGAGGGAATTTAGTAAATCTACATGTAAAATGCAAATGCCAAAACATTAATCCGAGTGATCCTAGAGTTTCATATTTGTTGCTGTGATATATTTGTCATTCCAAGCACTTCTTGGACATAGTGTGCACAGTTTAATTGTTAAGTAAGTTGCAATTGCAGCAACTGGATTTGAAATGAATATTTGAAAGTGTGCTAGCATGGAATCTTTCAATACTTTCTATACCTTTTCCATTTCCATAACTGAGATATTGTGGCAAGTTGGACAGTTTTAAATTAAATTTCTCTAAAAGTGTGTAAACCTTTTGATAAATAGTGATTGACTTCTTAATTGAGCCTTCATAGAAATCTAACACACGTTCTTATACTCCTAAACTAGACTTAGTACTGGCCAGTGATGGGATTGTACTTGGTATTGGTGGTGGCTGGCTGTCAGCTGTAGTCTGCCTAAGGGTTTCATGTACTTTCTCTGTTCATATTTTCTTGCTAACTGGGAAAGTTTAGAAATAGATTTGACAGAAGGATTTGTTGTGAAACATAATGATTTGTTGCATTCACACTCTTGTGAAGGATTTATTTCACTAGAACAATGAGAAGAGAGAACTATAATCTATGATCTATGTGCACATAAATTCCGTACTCATGTTCCCTTAGTCATCCTTTTCATCAGCCTTTTGATAGTTATTCACCTATTGCCTTTATTTCTGGGTAAATTGGAGTGAGGGTAAGTGGTTATTATTGCTAATTGCACTTACTTACATACTTACTTGTGTGGCCTTGGGAAACCTAAATGCTCTTTGGCCTCACCAACCACACGCCCCCATGCCCTTCTGACTTCTGAATTGTCTAGTTGAGCTCCTATTTTTCTCAGGTCCTTCTTCACTTTGTCACTCCTGCTCATTCTTGGCCTCCCTAGTGGTCTTGTGCCTTCTGGCTTTCCTTTCCATATTTTTTTATCACTGTGTTGTCACTTCTTCTTTGGACAAGGCCTAGCCACATAAGTCTTCTACTTCTGACTACAGTAAACTCTCGATAATACGAAGTCAGCGGGACCGGAAAATCGGCACTTCATAATTTCGAACATTTAAAAAATTCATGAAAAAATTTTGTCTTTGTTTTCTCTAACATTTGTTCTCTTCGGAAACATTATATATCTGTTGTGGTCGGTCGTGAAAGCATTCTTAAAAGACGCATGTGTTAAAAGATCATAAAATAAGTACCTACTATGCCAATGCTTTTACGTCGGCGATCGTAGTGTTGGCAAAATTTCGTCCCAGTATCGAAAATGTATAGAAAACAAAAGTTAAGCGTTTCGTAATAAGAATTTTATTTTCGGAATAGTCAGTAGAGACGGGAATGTAGTATGTTCGCTAAAATAGATATTTGCTTCAAACATCTATGCTGTTATGACGGCAGCTAACCCAACCTCGCTATAGCCTTCTATCGCCCAATCATAGCTGTAAAAAAAGCGCGGCACTAAGCCCGTTTCCAGGGAAAAAATCATTCACAGGTTATTACTTGTAGCGTCTTCCTTCTATCATCTCTGGAATAAATGATCTTGGGAGGTAATATTGCTTCTTTTGTACAAGTAAGACCTTGATGACAAATGGGGCGTGATTCGGCATCTCGGTCTCCTCAAGGGTTACATGACGACCGGAAGTTTGTGTTCACGGTGTGGGGGGGGGGGGGGGGGGGGTCGTGGAGAGGAGGGAAGATCCCAGTTGCGGGCATATCTGAGTTGCTGAGCTTGAAGGGGGTGGGGGAATGGCGTCACGGAGCGTCTGTGACGTACCTTCCTCTTCTTCTGGGCAAGGGTGGAGGCGCCTGGGGGTGGTCACGGGTGTATCTTCGAGGGATATCGGGGGGGAAGGGAGATAAGCGAAGGGGATGGTCTAAAGGTGTCAGAGTCCGAGAAGACTCCTGATAACAAAGGCCGCCAAAGACCCTACTGATAACAAAGGAAGCCGCATCCCTGACCCTCCCCATTCCACTCAACACCCGGAGCATTTCCAATCAGCCACTGCCACGCGCCCCCCAGGGTTGCCCACAAGAAGAAGATGGAACCTCAAATACGTTCCATGCCATCCACCCACCCCCTCCTTCAAGCTCTGCAAGAGAGATAAAGAGACCAGAGGCCTGCACACGGGCGCAAAATAAAGGCGAGGGTCGCCCACCTGCGTGTGAGAGATAAAGAGAGAGGCTCAAGACATGTAACGGACTTTTCCTAAGTATGGTGAATGTGGCCTAAAGGAGAGCATGCCGAGTGTAGGCAGTCGCCCGCCCAGTCGAAGACGGGTGACTGCCTTAATAAGATCGTCACCATCTCTCTCCAAGGCTCTTTGCCGTTTGCAATACTTTCCTCTTTCACCACCCCTCAGTTTGGGCGGCCACCACGCTCGGGCGTCTCCGTCTCACGGGCGAATGCCCCCGGCACGGCCTCTCCCGGATTTGGGGCGAAAATATATTTCAGTTTAGTAAAAACCTCGTTGGCAGTTTTGTTTCTAAATTCTCTAACTCTATCCAACTAGAGTAGGCATCAACTACTGTTAAATAATCTTCTCCGAAGGAAAACAAGTCACAAGAACTAATTCCCATGGTGTTACTGGTTTAGCATGACTTATCAGAGGTTCCTTTCCATTTTGATAGCAATACTTTTCACATATTTTACAAGAGAGCACCCACTTTTCAATATCCTGACTCATATTTGGCCAATACAATGCTGATCTTGCTCTTTTTTTACATTTAATAACACCCAAGATCGACTCATGTATTAACTTTAACATGTTTAATCTGAGACTCAAAGGTACAATAACTTGATTCTCCATGAATAGCAAACCTTCTTCCAAACTAATATTATCCTTCATCTCATAATAATTCTCTAACTCTAAGCTTAGTGTATCATTATTGGAAGGCCATTCTCCTGAGCAATACGTGATTACCTTACTTAATACTGGATCATTCAAAGTAGCCCTTTTAAATTTAGCCGGCCCCGGTGGCATTGGGGTAAACCCCTCGCCTTTCGATCCCTGGGTCGCGGGTTCGAATCCCGCCCGGGGAGGATTTTCACTTTCCGGGGCATGGATGTTTGTGCCGTCCAACATGTTAATTGGAAGAGAGGACTTTGAGTCCAGAAATTCGCATGTTAAAATAAGGCAAATAAATAAAATAATGAAAATTCTTGTTTTTTACTATCTGACATGCTTAGCTGATTTACAAGGCTATGTACCTACCATTTTACAGTCTTTCAGTTCATCTACATCATCACTACTATTGTATTTGACTCTATTAGGACTTCTAGATAACAGATCAGCAATAACATTGTTTTTACCAGTTATATACTTCAAATCTATGTCATATTTTAATAGTTTTAGTCAATATTTTTGTAGGCTATTGGGTGCCTTGTGAATTTCTTTTCCCATTACACCCAGAATTTGTTTATGATCAGTGTATATTGTTACCCTTTCACCATAAATATAATGATGATGCTTTGAAACTGCAAAATATACAGCTTTCATTTCTTTTTCTATAACAGAGCACCTTTTTTCCGACTCACTTAGAGCTCTTGAACTAAATACAACAGGGCTGTTGCTTTGCGTAAGGCATGAACCTAGTCCTTCCAAGGATGATTATCACATGCATCAACATATATATCAATTGCTACACTTGGATAAAATATTTTTAATATTACCGCTGTACTTATTTTTTCTTTTAACTCATTGTATGCCAGTATCTGTGCATTAGACCAATTCCATTTTACATCCCCTTGCAGAATAGATATCAATATGCATTCCTGTAATCACAGACAACTTACATTATTGGAAGGCGGCTAGTTGCCTCTTGTGGAAGTCTTTTGGATCTGAGGACCTACATTGTTCTTTCTTCAGCAGTAAATACATATTCCTCTCCTTCAGACAGTGTTCTTAGGTCTCATCTCCAAAAATTACTTCATATCAAATTATATTCACAGATTTTCATGGTTCACTGGACTCATAATCAAGTTTTCCCTGAAATAGAAAGAAAAGTTAGCTCAGAGGACTACTCACAGATAAGATATCAATATGCATTCCCGTAATCACAGACAACTTACATTATTGGAATTTTTGGACATTTTCATGCCGGTCAAGGAATTTGGCTCGTCTCTCTTCGGGGTCTCTCTTTTCTGGGGGTTGAACAATGTTGAGGTACGCAGGGAGTGACAGAAACACTGTGGGAGCAGAACCAGGGGACAACTTTGGGCGATCTAACTGGTAAATTTGCACTTCACCGCTCTTATCCGTGTTAAGTTGAACAGTAGAGGATATCCCGCTCAGCAAAATGCTTGATGCAAACTACTGCGCTTGAAGGAGGATTCCAGTCCTTCCTAGGAATATTCTTCAGCCACTGCTTTCTACTGCGTTCGTCTTTGGGGAATCGGAACACAGTCACATACCCCTCATTCTTGGTGGAAAGGTAGTTGCTTTTGCAACCTGGCACACAGCAACGCCGGGGCATCTTTAATTAAAAAAAAAAGAAGTTGTAGGAATAAACATCGTTTTGCTGATCATAGCGAAGTGTATTACATTTACGATTGTTTTTAGAAAACCTGTCTAACATCAATTCTTAGACAAATCAATAGACTCATGGAGTAGCCGTTGTTTCTTCAATAATAAACGACATTCATGGGACACAACTACACCATGGCAATTCATAAGACCCACCAAAAATAACAACCACTGTTAACCCAAAAATAATAATAATAATATTACCATAAAAACAGAATAGCTCCTAAATTCCCTACATATAATCTACGTTTCATTTGTGTGCTCTCAATTTCCCTCCGTTATGACCGGCCGGCAAGTAGTTTCAATGCTTTAGAAGAAATAATCGTAATTTACCACCCTCAACTCACAGAGAATATCTTAAAACTATTTTACTTACCTTTAGCCAAATTTTTTTACTTTCAATATCATTCCATTAATGGCGGGCCGGCAAGTGATCGCAATGTTTTTGAAGAAATAATCGTGATTTTCCACCTTAAACTCTCAGAAAATATCTTAAAACGAATTTACATACCTTTAGACAACACAATATACAAATAATTAGTCCAGTTCTGCCTTTTTAACTAGTGAATTCATACGTTTTTAATGACACGGATACAATTCTCCCGTAAGACGCCATGCTACTAAACAGAGACGATAGGACTCTGGCTCAGCGTTGCCAAATTTCCATGTTCCGGCCTGTGTTAAAGGAGGCCATGGGACATCCCCTTCACGGAGAGCTGAGCTAGGATTGCTCGCCGTTGAGGACGAGGTAGGGTTCACGGAGAATTTAAACTGCCATAATTCCAAGTGCACGGTAGCGAGCATGGTATGTGCCGTCACACTTAAGCTTTATTTTAAAGAGAATCGTGGACATTTAACGGGTAAAACAAAAAATAGCCAGGATAAATAATGGCATTAGCTACGAGTTCCACATTACTAAAGGTCTAAATGATACGCGGAGTTACATGCGGAAAATGATGGGGAGATACTAGCAAATGTGGGAGGTGAATGCACTACTATTCACGCATTTCATTTTTGATGCACCACAATCGGTAACAATGAAAGCCATGCAGTTAAAAATTGTTTTGCTGATGCAGTTTTTCGCCGAGGTTCGTGAAAACGAATTCCATTGTATCTTGGGGACCGGGCCCGTAGTTCGTAATTTTGAATAATTCATGTTTTCGAAACTTTGGACTTTCGAATATTGCCATGTTATTACTGTACAATTTTCATCGAAACTGGCCGTTTTGCTTCGTATAATCGAAAATTTGTATTATCGTGCTTCGTATTATCGAGAGTTTACTGTATGCGCACAATATCTGGCTCTTTATACAGTTCTCTCATGCTTTTATTAAGTTTGCTTTTCCATGGATCCACGGTTCCATCCATTGGGTCCCATTCCCACGGTTAAGACTTAAACACACTGTAATATACTTCAATTTCCTGTGCCGCCTTCCATGGTATTGTGGTTAGTGCGTTGGATTTGCCATGATGGGGTCTTGTGTTTGAATCCCTCAGATGGCAATTTTTTTTCCACACAAAAATCTTAAGATTTCAATGTATGGAATTTCATAATTATAAATGAATCGTTACTCATATTTCATGAAGCGTTTTAATGTGAATGTATCCCAATATGTGGTAAACATTCAAGGAAACCTCCCAGCCAGCACACGGTAACATGTTTACGTAAAATCCTCGTAAACTTAATGTGCGTGTGTATACGTAAACATAATCTCCCTGTATTATTTCACGTTTACGTAAATTCTAAGAAAGTATTTTATGATAATGAACGTAAACGTAAATGCTTAATGCTTATGTAAGCATCTCGTAAATGGTTTTTTAACCGCACACGTAAACGAATTTACGTGATTCTTACGAGTGTCGGCCGATAAGAAAAGTAAATTTACGGCATTATGTCATAGATTATACTCTGCGCGTATGTTTAATGAAAATATTTGGATCATAAAGTTAACATGTAGATACATGAAGTAGTTTCAAGTATCTTTTTCATTAAATGTGGAGTACATATGTTTCAAGCTGATCACCGATATGAGATAGCAGTTTGATATTTGTTCCAAAATCTACCCCCGAGCTCCCTTGTAATAAGTAGGTAATCACTGCAAATATTAGTAATTAATCATCATTCACAAGTAGTTAATTGGTGCTCACCAGTTATCATAACCATTGGTGAAGAGAAATTAATTTTTAATCTTCAAAGATTTTTTTAAGGGGTGCTGTCACTCCAGCACAATTAATGAAGGATTCATGTGTTCGACAATTTAGGAAAGCAAATTCGATCGTAAATCATCACTACAGTTCCTTCAATAGTCTTAACTTATAGTTATTTACTGAATTATAGTTATAATCAACTATTAAAACTTTACTTCGCATTCATGAACCGGCGCAAGTTCATGCATGAACCGAGTCACAACAACTAGCCATCTGACAACACTCACATCAACGAAGCAGTTAGCCTGGTGGTAGCGTGCCAAGATATGAAGCGATCGACGTGAGTTCGGTTCCATGAGCCACCTAGGGGTGAAAGCGATGCTAGTGATGCATGTGTAATTTTATTTTTTTACCTTTTTTATTCGTGAAAATTTTTAAACGTGGTACACTGGATTTAATTGCATATTTAACACGTATATGGCAAACAAAGTATTTGATGAGTATGCATTATGGCGGATGTTAGGGTAAACCGCTTCTGTGTTGCTTACTCCACGATGACGACGAATGCAGATAACTTTAGAATTATGCAAATCTCTTACTAAGTTATATTGTGCACCAACATGTTTTATTTGTTTTCTTTTCCAGTTTTCTACAGGTTGAATGCATGTTTGGTTGTCTTGAAATATAGTGATTGAAGCTTTCATATCAACATTCATTTCAGATATTAACATTTCAAACCACAGTATTTCAGTCGCAGCTGTCACTAAAGCGACATAGGTACTCTGCTTCATTAGAAGACAAAGCTACTGTGGTTTGTTTATTTGTTTTGCATACTACTAAATCGCCATACATTTCCAATAAAAAAACCTGATTTTGATTTTCTATCTAGACAATTTGCAAAAGCTGCATCGGAATAGCACAACAAAGGTGTACTTGAATTACCTTCTTACCTTAAACCAAAATCAAGTCTCCCTGAATGTGCCTAAGATTTGTTTCAAGCCTTTCCACTGTACTTCAGTAGCATTACCTTGAAATTGACCATAAAAATTCATTGTGGCACGTATATAATAGGTCTTGTTCTTAAACATGCATTATGCATCAAACTTCCCACTAGCTCTCTATAAGATTTCCTACCAATGATGCATTCTTGAGTAGTCACATCATTATCTGGTTACACTTCCATTGGAGTACTCTCTGGCTTACAGGATTGCATATTAAATTTAGTCAAAACATTCTTTAAGTCATTTGTTTGATTTATAAATATACCATTGTCATAAAAGGTTGCCTTAATTCCCAAGTCATTAATGATAACACTTAAATCTCTCACTCAAAATTTACACATTAAGTTTATCTAATATATTACATTCTCTCGCGTAAAACTTTAAAACATATCACAAATCCTAATAAAATTTTTTGATGGCAAAACCCTTCCATTATTACCACCACTGTAAAATATTTGGCATTTGTTAGAGTTTAGTTTACCACAAAACGGCCACTTAGTTTCTTGTAAACCTGAGTCTATATTATATGTTTCTAGTTCTTCGCTAAGAATATCCATTTTTCCACATAAAGCCAGAGGGTTCTCACATTCCAAGTTCCAAATCGCATGTCCTTTGGACTGAGCTGGGGTCTTCTTCCAGATGTTCTGTCCTTATCCGAGGCTTGGTTTTAGCGTTTTGTGACTCTAATTTTTCCAGTGCAAGGTAGTTAGCCTTGTAACCCTGGTGAAAATAAACCGTGACAGACAGTGTGACAACAATGTGTATCACACTGTGCAAATCTATTAGTCACAGTGTATGTACACTGTGTGCACAGTGTGTTCCCTTCAAAGCGTGATGGACAGTGTGACCGCAATGTGCTGCACACTGTACAAGGCTATTAGTCACAGTGTACGCACACTGTGCTCCCTTCAAAGCGTGATGGACAGTGTGACCACAATGTGCAGCACACTGTACATGGGTATTAGTCACAGTGTTCTCACACTGTCTGCACGGTGTCCTCACACTGTGAACACACTGTACCGTCACAGTGTCTATCACGCTTTCTGCACGCTTTTGAGTCCCAATTTACGCTTTTGTCACAGTGTATGCACACTGTAATCACACTCTTGTCACATTCTAAGCACACTGTGTTCACGCTTCTGTCACATTGTCTGTCACACTGTCTGTCACGGTTTATTTTCACCAGGGAATGTATCCCTCACCTGGAGGATAAGGAGTTTTTGTTCAGAGTTATCTTCTAAGCCAATGTGACGGTCCGGGCCCTCGGCCGGTGGCCGCGGTCGTAGGGCCGGGACAAACGCCCACATACGTGGGCACACCGTCTCCCGAAAACGGGGGAGCAAGGCCCTCGCGAGGGGGACCCCAACGTGCCCAGCCGATGTGGGGAAGACGGGGACCCACAAATGAAAAAATTTAGAATAAAATGGATCGTGAAGGGGGGTTAGGTTGGGAGTGAGGGGGTGGGAGCATGGCCAATTAGGCACAGAAAGAAAACACATACACGCACGTGGCTTTGGGTGCAATTAAATACTTTAGTGCTTAAATGGATGACACGAACTCCCTCCAAAATACATTCAATGAGCACTATATAATGACACTAATGAGGGATGAAACACAGTAAAAGGGACGGGAATGAAAATGATGAAATGAAATGATAAGGGATGCAAACAGAAAAATATAGCCTTAACAATAGGCTCCGGCCGGATTTACTGACCGAGCAAGCAAAATCGACAAAAAAAAAAACAACCTTTAGACACTGGTTGACATGAGAAATTAATGACGGCTCCGCGGCCGACTATCACGGTTACATTACATGGTTCATGATATGGCGATGGGGATGAGCGCTGCCTCCAAGGTCCCGCAACGCTCATGGATGCACGTCGGGCTCGCCGATCGTGAATCAAACTGACAGTTCTGGGAGAGAAATAGGGAGAACAATGGGCGAAGATGGGGGGGGGGGGGCGACAGTGGCTTACGCAACGGCCGGTGCAGGCTGGTTTTTGAGGATGAGGCGTGAAACGATGGTGAAGTCACTTGCGTCGTCCAGGCGCTGTCCCGAGCTTTCGCGACAGAGTAATCGCGAAGAGTAGCCAATCGACTCCACGTTCACGCCGCCGTCATTCCTCTGCAGCCTTTGGTCCGTGCTCCTTCCTTGCGTCCGTTCCCCAAGTCTTTACAATAGACTCCCTCGGCTGTCCTCTCTCTCTATCTCTCCAATGATGTTCTGGTCTCTCATCCACGAAGAATAGCAAGAAGACTTCTCTCGCTCACAATGAAGAAGACCGTGGATCAACGAAGACGACCAGACACGAGACCTGGTTAAGAGACCGCGAGCGGCGCTTCGCCCGCGCTTATATTCCCGAATCCTCGGGGTGGGATGGGGGTCACGTGACTGGGAGGACGGGTGCATCACATCACTTGGGGGCAGGCCATTTTAACACTCACTCCCTCCAACCTGGAACGGGGTCGAATAGCCCCTCCCAGGCCACACACTCACGCACCCGCGGGAGCAAGCCACTCCAAAAGCAAACCATTTACACTCAACCACATTCCTGGCCAAAAGGCCGGGGCAGGAGCCGGGGATAGTGGGGTAGGGGGTTTGGGGTGGCGAGTGCGGGAAAGGTAGGAGTGGGAACCCTGTAACGGACTCGGACCGTTACATAGCCCCTCCCTAAACTGTGGAGGCGGTCTCGAAAGAAGAGACGGCTTCACAGTTTATTTAAAGCCAAAATAAGGCACTACAAAAAAAAGCACGAAACCCCTAAAAGAAAAAACAGTGAACGCGACTCGCGTAAATGACAAAAAAAAAATTAAACAAAAACCAATACCGCGAAACCTACACCAATATTGGTTCGTGATATAGCTCACATTGCCAAAATTAAAAATCCCAATCTCTCTGTTGCTAGCATCCTCCAGATAGCAAGCATTTGGGCCTGATAATTTGGAAATGGTGAAGGGTCCAGTGCACAGATGGAAGAATTTGTGAAACAGATTAAGGCGCGCGTCGGACACGCGCGGCGTCCTCAAAAGCACGCGGTTACCAACTTGAATCCCAATTATGTTTCCTTTCTGATTTTTCCTGCGTTTGCGCCCTTCACTTTCCAGCCTTTGCAGGCAAAGATGAATAACCTCATCTCGAGGCTTATCTTCCCGCCCGGGGATGGGGTACGACTTTTGTCGAAATGGGGTGTAGTCGCTGAGTCTCATATGGTGTATAAAATTTTTCGCCAAGCCGGGTTTCGTGGAGAAAACCCGCCGATACTCCTTCAGAGTTTCTACAAGGGCGGCCTTGTCCGTGGGACTCAAATGAGTGGATTCCGCGACCGCTTCATTCTCAGCCGAGGCTAGGGAATCCTCCACGTCCTCGCTCTCCACCAAGGCCGCGCCCATACGATAATTTCTCCGCTCGAGACCCTCATTCTGGCCTATTTGGAAACTTATTTCCCCTTTCTTAAAATCTATTACTGCGTCGCTCTTGCGCAGCCAATCTGCACCCAGGATTATGTCCCTCACGAGATTACGCACGACCAGGCACGTTACATCCATTTCCTGACCGAACGCGGTGAAAGGAATCAACGCCTGCTTGGTTATCGGTTGTGACTTCCTTTTGTTCGCGCAGATTAAGTGCGTCTTTCTCACGGGTAGCAACGGTATATCGGTCCCGCGATCCATTATCTGTTCGAGCGATTCCTCGCTAATGGCAGACGCCTCACTCCCCGTATCGATCAAGGCTCGAAAGTTAATTCCGCCACACGCCATCTCGATTTCTGGGCACAAGCGTCTACCTGGGTCCACACCCTCCTGTTCGTGCATAAGATCTCCAACCGGGTTCCCTTCAAGGTAATATGCGGCAATAATTGGGGCGCATACTGACTCTCTCACTTCCGAGTCGCGGGACCCGTCCGACTCGGAAGCGTGAAGTTTCCCAGGAGGCAGTCTTCTCTCTCGTCTGCTGGGTTTCTCACCTGAGGGTCCTCCTCCCCGTGGCGCGCCTGCCCTGCATTCGGCCAAAACGGACGAGAAGCGTCCGCCGGCTGCCCCGAGTGATCGTTGGACTTATGCGCCCGCCCTGGGAGAGTCCCCATTTCCCTTTCACGTGTGCCTCCTCTTTCTACGCTCGCGCACCCGACTCGTGGCGGGCCTTGTCTTGGAATCGCCCCCCTGTCTCGCGGCTTCGCCTGCCTGTCCTCATGCGGCGGGGATTTGTTTCCTCTTGCTTCTCCGGGGGCCGAATTTCCGCGAGAGAAACGATCCCTGTCTCCGTCCCGCCTACGGCTCTGTTCATTCATCTGGTCATACGCTTTTAATAATTCGCACAACTGGTCCAATGTCAACTCCCCCGCCGAGAGGAGATGGGTTTGCGTCATGATTGGTAGCTGTCGTATTATTAGACGCACTAATTGCCCCCCTTCAATAGGTGGGTCACAATTTTCCGCGGCAGCTACCTTTCTCAGAGCATATTCGAGCATGCCGCTCGTGCCTCCCTCGGAATAAGTTCCCGCGCACACCTTCTCCCTATAAATGTCCCTGGTCCTCGCGTCCCAAAACATACCCAGGAACCTACTCTTCAACGCCTCGAAGTCGAGAGACTCAAAGGATCTCCGGAATGCTTCCGCCCAGATGTTGGCTCTGCCTTTTAACATACTCCTGAAAGAAGCCACTTTGTAAGCCTCGGGAATGGCACTAATTTGAAAATACCTTTCTACTTCTCTCAGAAAAGCCGGGGGAGTGACAGTTTCGTTCCCGGAAAAGGTAGGTGGGTTGACTGGAGCGGGCGAAACATACCCTACTTCCCATGAGCTCCCCCGATCCGCTCGGCAGGCGAGCTCTTCCAATCTCCCCACTTTACCGCCCAGCCTTTCTACCGCGATGCGCGTCTGCTCCTTCACCTGCGCAAGCGATTGCTGGGTTCCCGAAATACGTCCCTCCACCCCCTCGAGCCGCTCGGCCGTGGAACATTCGAGCGCCGTGAGACGCTCTTCACATGGGCCGATGCGACCGTCTAAGGCTCCCAACTTCTGCGTCAAGACCGCCATCCATTCTCTATGCCTACTCTCATTCTCCTCCTTCTCCTTACGCCGTCTCTCCTCCTTCTCCTCCCTCTCCTCACGCCGTCTCTCCTCCTCCCTTTTCTCCCTCGCCTCCTTCTCCTCCCTCTCCTCACGCCGTCTCTCCTCCTCCCTTTTCTCCCTCGCCTCCTTCTCCTCCCTCTCCTCACGCCGTCTCTCCTCCTCCCTTTTCTCCTTCTCCTCCTTCTCATTCTTCATCCATGCTATGATCGCATTCATCGGGTCTTTCTGGGGACTGCTTGACTCTGGCCGTCCTCCCTCTGGCCGGGAAGATTCGACGTCCTCAATCACACCACTCGACGAATCGTCAAGGGTGATTACCCCCGTTAGCTCCCGATACTCCATGTACGGGTCCGGCTTCCCCTCTCCCTTTGGGAGCGTAGGTTCGAATCCTACCGACTGCGCCATGATGTGACGGTCCGGGCCCTCGGCCGGTGGCCGCGGTCGTAGGGCCGGGACAAACGCCCACATACGTGGGCACACCGTCTCCCGAAAACGGGGGAGCAAGGCCCTCGCGAGGGGGACCCCAACGTGCCCAGCCGATGTGGGGAAGACGGGGACCCACAAATGAAAAAATTTAGAATAAAATGGATCGTGAAGGGGGGTTAGGTTGGGAGTGAGGGGGTGGGAGCATGGCCAATTAGGCACAGAAAGAAAACACATACACGCACGTGGCTTTGGGTGCAATTAAATACTTTAGTGCTTAAATGGATGACACGAACTCCCTCCAAAATACATTCAATGAGCACTATATAATGACACTAATGAGGGATGAAACACAGTAAAAGGGACGGGAATGAAAATGATGAAATGAAATGATAAGGGATGCAAACAGAAAAATATAGCCTTAACAATAGGCTCCGGCCGGATTTACTGACCGAGCAAGCAAAATCGACAAAAAAAAAAACAACCTTTAGACACTGGTTGACATGAGAAATTAATGACGGCTCCGCGGCCGACTATCACGGTTACATTACATGGTTCATGATATGGCGATGGGGATGAGCGCTGCCTCCAAGGTCCCGCAACGCTCATGGATGCACGTCGGGCTCGCCGATCGTGAATCAAACTGACAGTTCTGGGAGAGAAATAGGGAGAACAATGGGCGAAGATGGGGGGGGGGGCGACAGTGGCTTACGCAACGGCCGGTGCAGGCTGGTTTTTGAGGATGAGGCGTGAAACGATGGTGAAGTCACTTGCGTCGTCCAGGCGCTGTCCCGAGCTTTCGCGACAGAGTAATCGCGAAGAGTAGCCAATCGACTCCACGTTCACGCCGCCGTCATTCCTCTGCAGCCTTTGGTCCGTGCTCCTTCCTTGCGTCCGTTCCCCAAGTCTTTACAATAGACTCCCTCGGCTGTCCTCTCTCTCTATCTCTCCAATGATGTTCTGGTCTCTCATCCACGAAGAATAGCAAGAAGACTTCTCTCGCTCACAATGAAGAAGACCGTGGATCAACGAAGACGACCAGACACGAGACCTGGTTAAGAGACCGCGAGCGGCGCTTCGCCCGCGCTTATATTCCCGAATCCTCGGGGTGGGATGGGGGTCACGTGACTGGGAGGACGGGTGCATCACATCACTTGGGGGCAGGCCATTTTAACACTCACTCCCTCCAACCTGGAACGGGGTCGAATAGCCCCTCCCAGGCCACACACTCACGCACCCGCGGGAGCAAGCCACTCCAAAAGCAAACCATTTACACTCAACCACATTCCTGGCCAAAAGGCCGGGGCAGGAGCCGGGGATAGTGGGGTAGGGGGTTTGGGGTGGCGAGTGCGGGAAAGGTAGGAGTGGGAACCCTGTAACGGACTCGGACCGTTACAGTATGCACACTGTAATCACACTCTTGTCACATTCTAAGCACACTGTGTTCACGCTTCTGTCACATTGTCTGTCACACTGTCTGTCACGGTTTATTTTCACCAGGGAATGTATCCCTCACCTGGAGGATAAGGAGTTTTTGTTCAGAGTTATCTTCTAAGCCAATTGCTTACACTGCTTAGTTAGCCTTGCAACCTATCCCCAACCTGGAGGACAAGGAGTTTTTGTTCAGATTTATCTTCCAGGCCAATTGCTTACACTGCAGCTTAAATATTTTGGCCTGACCTTGGTGTTATGTCAGATTGAACTTCTCCTAGCCTTTGGGGTCCTCTCCTTACTCGTGCAAGGCAGCATGCCCTGGTGAAAATAAACCGTGACAGACAGTGTGACAACAATGTGTATCACACTGTGCAAGTGTATTAGTCACGGTGTATGCACACTGTAATCACACTCTTGTCACATTCTAAGCACACTGTGTTCACGCTTCTGTCACATTGTCTGTCACGGTTTATTTTCACCAGGGTGGGGCAATGCATATTTAATGGTTGCACTTATTTGCCATGACAGCACCATCGTTCGGCTGATGTAGCTTTTAATGAGTATGACCAATGGTCATTGTGACATGGGGTCATTGACCATGCCACTGGTCATCCTCACCGTGCCCTTAAGATGCTGCCATCTCAGTCCAGGGCTGCTTCTTCTGGTTACCCTTTATTCCCAGCTGTCCACCATGTCTGAAGGACATCTGCCACCTAAATCCCGCCCTATACCTGAGGCTCGGTTCCTCATACGAGGAGGGTTCGCTAATTATAGGGATATTAATTTGTAATATGTTCCTTTGTTTCATAATGTGATTAGCCATTAATTTTGAAGCATGTATTTAATCTTGTATACATATTCACCTTTATGACTTGTATTGTATCTGACTGTTTGGTGCAGCTTTTAGCCTCTTTGTTTTCTTTTCAGTCTCTAACAAGTGGTTCCATGAAGTAGGCCAGGAGTTCAGACGACCATGTGGTCTAAACAAGGATGCTGAATGATCTCTTGGTAGGTTCCATAAAAATATATTTGGGAAAGAGATTATGTGCTGTGATACATTTTTAAAAGCCATCACGATTATGGTTCATGTGTACCGAGAGAATGTGGAGAATGTGTGTATGCTCATTGGTGCTCGATCTGCATGGGCTTGAAGCTTAATGGAGCCTAAGGGCTGCTGGTTTATTCATATGCCTTGCTCTGTTGACAGCCTCCCCTGGTAGAGTGTACCATTTGTGGCTGAGGGAAGGGTAGGAGCCTCACTGAAGGTACTTGCATGCAATCTCTTTCTCGGGAAGAAGAGTGAAAAGGTCCTGTACCAACCAGGGCTCAAATGGTGGTGTTGTATTACTGATAATGTATGTACTAATATTAATGTCTGTGGACTGTATCTAGTGGGTTGTAATATGGACCTACAGATATCATCCCTTTGTTACTTTAAACGGGACACCAAATATTTTCTACAAGGCCCTCTTATGGAAGCCTGGAAGGCAGTGGTTGGAGAGGGCCGATAAGGAAGTAGCATTTGTGAGGTCGGTTTTGGAAAAAGAAATCCAACGGAGAAAGGTTGGTAGAGTTTTGTAAAGAGAAAAATATGCTAATACGAAACACCCTATTCGAGCAACCCCAGATGAAGAAGATAGGAATGGAAGATACCCTAGGGTAGAGCCAGATGTATAATTGAACACACACTTGTCAGAGCGAGAATCAATAACCAAATTGAACTGTGAAAGAGCTGCTCCGGATCAGATATAATTAGTGAACATAATCTAGCAATTATGGACAGCCGCATGCGATACAAGAAGATGAAGGGAATGACGAAGGCACCAAAACGGAACACAAACCCTGGAGGAAAAAGAAGTTCACGTCAATCCTCGTTGCAATGTTGGAAGAGAAGGAGAATAGCATAGGAAGAAGATGAGATGATATAAATACGATCATTACAGGAGAAGAAGCACATATGCAGCTCGTGAGTGAGGTGAGTCGAAAACCCAGAGGCTATGGATAATGGCTCAAATAGGAGACCTCATAAAGGAAAGGAGAAATAATGATAATCCAAGTTGTGTAACTGAGAAAGCGCATTATAAGAAGTTGCTAAACCAAGTTATACTATAGTGCAAGAAAGTTAGGGAAAAATAAATAGAAAACTGCTGCGAAGAAATAAATGACAACATAACGAAAGGAAACTCGGAAATGGCACAAAAGTAGCAAAGGCACATGTTTCGTAATGTTTGAGAGAGAGGCCGCCAAGCGTCGAGTTGTACACTAACAATGAAGAATGCGGAGAGCGCTAATAGTGAGTTGGTGATGGCCGGAGCAAGGAGAAGACGAGACGAGGACTATTGCTGTGCCCTACGATATCGTAGGAGCGATACGGGTGCGTTCTCTCTCAAGTTTCAAATAGAAATACAGTCCACTCATTTTGGGGGTAATAATAATTGCTGTTCAAGGTTGCAATATCTTGCCTAGACATTATTGGTCCTTCGGGGCCGGATCCTTGTGATCAGAAACAGGGCTTCTAGTACAGCCCGTCATTGGATTTTGTGTCCTTATGCTTTAATTTCTTTATTGTTAGTATATTTAGAATATATTTGGTTAATTGCTCAGAGTTACTTGATTTTGGACATTCCTATTATTGTACGCGACCTAGTGGTGTAAATTATCTGTGTAGTTACGTTAAAATGGTCAATGAAAAGGGACAAGTAGCAGAGGCAATGGATGAATCACGTAGTAATCGCCGCCTAAAATTAAAGAAATCTCGTCGGGACCCTATGATTCAGATGATAGAAAGGCTCCATGCCCTCACACGTGCTGGGGGCCGATTGTGTAACTAGCCTAACGTTCGATCGTTAGTGATCCGTTCACTCTCGATCGAGCTCACTGTCTTCGAATGATTATGGAAAGTGCGATTGTATAAGGGTGATCGTCAGCAGCCAATCGAACATTACGATGTTGTCAGATTTACAGCATATTTCCCACTTGTTTCTCTTGTTCGCATGCACAAAGAGCTTCAATTTGAAATGGTTGCAGTTGTTTTGAATCATTTGGAATATTAAGAATTAATAATAAACATCATAATGCCTGCGAATTGAAGATAACTTCCTCACCAGTATTATACATTGGCCTCAATGTATTCTCATTTGATAAATTAATTCATAATTACTTGTCATACCAAGACTTTCACGGATAAATAACAAAAACGTCTGCTTAAATTGCCCCTCATAATATTTCATTATCACTCAAATCGTGTTCTCTATACCTGAGAGTGGGTAAAAAAACACTGCATCATTTTGAAATTCCATAATATCACTCCTGATATTCTCGTCATCTAATTTAAATAATGTTCTACGGTTCAGTTTAAATATCATTTACCAAAACTACGCTCAGAGGTATGTATATAACTTCAGACAAAAATTATTAGGTTATTTATTGATACACAATTAAATACTATCCTCAAGTTAGTTCCCAGCATTAAAGCAATAATCACCCTTTATTACTGTTGAAACACTTTCACAGCCTTCCCCATCACATCGAAGATGAAGTCATAGCAGCAGATTTTACTGGTTTCTCAATTGACAATGTCGCACATCGTACTAGACCGACTTCCTTCTATTATTTATTTATGTTTTTCTAGGTGATCCTCGGCTCTAGGCTGAAAAGTATCAACATCTAACTGCTCATGATATGGAACTTCATCCTGTTCTGGGATAACGGGGTACATTTCTTTCTCTTGCCAATGACTACAACCTGGCTGGGGAGATGATAAACGACAAAAATAAATGTTCCTCTAAGCGAAAGAATTCTTACTTGTGTTAGCATACATTCCACAAACAGTTTTTGTAGTATTAGCTCTGTGTTAATTCGTAATTGGTCTCAAATCGAAGTTATTCAGTAAGGAACAATAAATACCTTTGTGTTGCTGTTCTCCTCGGGTCTACACGAGAACTTTCTGCATGTTGAGCAATCTCGGATGAATTCTCAGGATCATTTAAGTTAAACATACTTTAGTGGAGTGAAACATTTTCTTAATATTATCTCTACATTATAATTACCGACACATCCCTATACTTAGTTTTGCCTGCCAGTGAAAAGTTTTGATTGATTTTAAAATAATATTGCAAAGAAAGAATGAAGTCGGTTTCATAAAAAAATTACCTGTTTCCCTTGATTTTCCTGGTGGGTAGTACTTCCTCTTCTTTCCCCTGAACCCCTTTCGGTAGCGCCTCTTCACTGAAGAATCCATCGGACGCTCCATGCCTATCCTCCGTAGAGAATAAAACAATAATCGCCTGTCACAGACTCGCTCAAAACACTGCTGTTTGCCTTCACCGCACTCAAGACCTCTCCGTGGGACCTTTACGCACACTGTTTGCGACATTTGAAATCCGATCCTCGATAGAACTGTTTTCAGTGCGGCAATAGATAAGAGGGAGTCTAGCGGAGGGGAGAGGGAGTAGGAGGAGGGGGGTCCTCACCTACACTGCCGGCAGCACCTGCCAGCACTGCGCATGATGGAGCACAATAAAAAGCGCTGTAAATACTCCATGCATTACACAATTATGGAGAGTAAATGAAATTAATGTTCATGACATGCTTCTGTGTTGAAAAATCTAGGATGTAACTAGAACCCAAGTCAAGAATCATTTTCATATATCATCATATGGCGGAGAACCTTTCCAGCAAAAATAATCTATTTTCAGGTAATTTCTCTAGTTTATTTCTTCAAGGTGGTAAGTAGTAATCAAATGCTGAAACATCTGCATTCTAGCTACGTCTTTCTAGTGTCGAATGGCAAAAACAATTTTTTCAACTGTTAGCACATCACCATGTTAATGACATAACCAACGGTCTGTAATCGACTTTTCAGGCGTGGTATCCAGGCCCCTTAAGGTTTTGCGCTGTGCTGTGGATGGGGTCGAGAGTGAGACAGGGATAATATGGTTTGAGGGAAGAGAGGGGTAAAGGGTGTGGGATGAGTGGGAGATATTTATTCCTGGTGGTGTGAACGATAAATATAAATGTTCACAGTAATTCTCAGTGCAAGATAATAAATACGTATATAGCTACATCATAGGCATGGCAAAAGTATATAGACAAATAAGAGACACTCACAGAAATGGTTTTCTGGTTTTTCGGTGGACACTACCACCTTTCTCGAAGGAGAGGAGAGAACTGACTGAGGAGGCAAGACAGTTCAAGGAAACAAGTGAAGGGTAGAAGTAAGGGAAAGTAGGGGAAAGTGGGGTAAAAATGATGGGGGACGGAAAGGGTATCAGAAAGTGAGGGAAAGACAGAGAGAGACGGCTCCTTCAATGGGCTTTGTTCAATCCTGGTTTAGGGAATGCATGGAAGAGCCAAATTAGAGATTGCTCCAATGTTTTTAGTTGGAGGGGAGATGCTGAGCGTGGGAGGGAGGCCAGTATGTTCACCCTGAAGCAATAAAAAGTTGATTTGTGTGAGGAGGCATGTATGGTGACCGGAAGAGAATGAAAATGGGAGGAGGGATTATTACAGGACAAGCGGTGGCCATTCATGCGGATGCATAGCAGGGTGTTGGAGAGGCTGATGTAGAAGGCAGTACAGAATTGGCAGAGTAGAAGGTAGACAGTATTTTAAGTGGTGTAGGAAAGTGAAGGCATGAAGGGAAGTGAAAAGAGAGGAATTGTTCCCAAGCAGTTACTTCTTACTTCTACCCTTCACTTGTTTCCTTGACCTGCCTTGCCCCCTCAGTCAGTTCTCTCCTCTCCTTCGAGAAAGGTACGAAGGAGAAGGGAGGTGTGTAAGTTACAAAGGATAATGTGCAGGTCTGGATCTTTCCCATTTCATCCTCACACACAATGCCTTTTCATTAGACAAGAAACACTATCTCCAGGAGACCGGATGCGCCATGAGAAGTAGACTTAGTCCTTTGTATGCCAACCTTTTTCTAGGCCTCTTTGAAGATAAATTCTTATCTGACTACCCTCTCAAACCCCTCCTGTGGCTTAGATACATTGATGATATTTTCTTCCTCTGGACCCATGACACCAACTCTCTTAACACTTTTGTTTCTTCCCTGAATTCTTCAGCCTCTTGTCTCCTTCACTTCTTCCTTTTCCAGTTCCAACATCACTTTCTTGGTCATAAACATCTCCCTCTCAGACAGTAAATTCAAAACCTCTGTACACATTAAAGCCACCATCAAGCAACAATACCTTCACTACAGAAGCTTCCACCCACCCCACACAAACTCTCCTTCCCCTATTCTCTTTCCATCCGTGGACATAGGATCTGCAATAATCCTGACGATCTGCACATTTTCCTTTCTAACCTATACACCTCCCTTCTCTGTCGTGGGTACCCAGAAAACCTCCAAAAAAGAATTTTTCAAAAACCTTACACCCCACAACAACCTCACACCAAAGAGCACAGCTCCCCTTCTCTACTCACTACTTACTTCCCAGGCACACATTCCTTACAACGAGTCCTACATGATCTTTTCCCCATTCTTTCAGACCACAATTCCACTTCAAAACTTTTACCCAAATGTCCCTGCATCACATGGAAAAGACCACCTAATTTAAGCAGCATCTTTAAAACTACCCGCCCGCTTCTCAAGTCCCTGCCATACACCTGTGTCCCCACTCTCCATGCAAACGTCTGAGATGCAAGACTTGCCCTATATTCTCTTCTCCTCCTGCCTCTTTCCTTCCCACACTCAAGTCTCTGTCAAATTTTGCATTATCCACTTATTTCCACCAACATCATCTACCTCCTCCAATGCCATTTCTGCCCTGCTTTCTATGTAGGACAATGCACCACCACTCTTAACATTAGAATTAATAATCACCATGCTTTCTGTACTCCGTCATCGCCCCACTCATCTGTACCCATACCTAAACACACGTCCTCTCATCATGCACTCTTCAATCAATCAGTCTGGCAGATTAAGGGAGGACTTCATTGATAGTGAGGGAAAAGCAATGATCAAAAGGGTGACCGTGGGAAGCGGTGTGTTTCAGAATGGGGACGATGAAGGGAGGATACTTGGTGGAATGATGATCGCCATTCGTATGATCGACAAGGTGGTCTCACCAATGTAAAAAGATGGGCAAAAATTACAGGGGAGGCGGTAGATGGCATTGACGAATCCGAATTTTACCTACTCCCAAAAATCCACAAGCCCAAGAATCCGGGACGCCCCACTGTCTCTAGCACCAACTCTCCCACCGAGCACATCTCCACCCTTGTCGACCATTATCTTCAACCTATAGTCACTTCCCTCTTTCGTCAAAGACTCCTACCACTTTCTTGACCTACTCTGTCCCTATCACAGATACCATACTTATTATGGCCACAATTGAGGTCAATTGGCTCTACACATCCATTCCACACAGTGAAGGCCTTGAATCACTGCGTTACTACCTCTCTCAACGACAGACACCACATTCACCCCCCACTCAATTCATCGTCCGCCTCGCCGAAATGGTACTCCTTCTCTTTCAATGGCCAATTTTTCCTTCAAACCAAAGGCACCGCTATGGGTACCAACATGGCACCTTCCTATACCAATATTTTCATGGGCCACTTAGAAAGTACCTTTCTATGCAATTAAACCCTTCAACCTATCTTCTGGGCTCGTTATTTTGATGATATTTTTCTCCTCTGGCCCCACGGACATGAATCCCTTCTTTCTTTCATAAATTCCCTAAATACTTCTTTCTCAGTTTCCTTCACCTCATCCATCTCCGAATCCCCAATCACATTTTGAGATATCAATATCCTCTTGAAAAATCAAAAGTTCAATGCCTTTATTCACAAAAAACCCACAAATCATGAACAATACCTTCATTACCAAAGTTGCCACCCGCCACATATTAAACGCTCGATCCTGTTCTCACACTCCACCCGAGGACACTGTATATGCAACATTGCCTCTTCCCTCCATCAGTATACAGACAGCCTCCACCTCTTCCTCAGGACACACGGGTATCCTGAGATACTGCTCCATAACAAACCTTTTTCATCATCTTTTCCTCCCCACCACCTGACCCTCTTCCCCCCCCCCTTTTTCCCTTTCTACCCTCTTCATCTTAATGGAGAACTTGCCTCTCTCCAGGACCTGAAAGGCGAGCGAATGTCTGTCTGTCTGTGTGTGTGTGTGTATATATATAAATCCCGGTACCATTTTGCCCTCCTTTCACTGCGCAACGTTTTGGCGTCTACCAGAACGACTGATGTATATTGATATTTTACTGTGTATACATAACGAACGACTGAATGCTACATCCGACGACCTGTTAGTATTTTGAATGAAATGTATTCCTATGAGACATACAGTAAAACCTCCATACAACGAATTTGTTGGGACCGAAAAATTCATGACTTCGCTGTAGGGGGTTTCGGTGTACGGAGGTGATATGCGGGTTGCGTCATCGCAGGGGCACCCAAGTGTTCCGTGATGTTTAAGATGCAAGTCGTGTAAATTACTTAATCTTGCTTTATTCACCTTTCCTATAGCGATGATGAACAGTTGTTATTATTTACCATCAAATATCGTGGCTATCACCTCGTGATTTTCAATCTGCGTATTTCTAATTGAAATTATTGTTTTTCTCGTCCATTCTGCTCTACGCCTCATTGCTTACTTTAGTTACGTTCTGATATTAAAGGAATTCCAAAATTAATGCCTGTGGATTACGTATTTTTAAAATGCTCCATAATTTTTCTGAGTATCTAGTCGATATTATTCTTGGAGTGCAATAATTTAAGTCAACATCAATCGGCAGTTTTATGCAGCAATTTTGCTTGAAAGAGCACATATTCCATTTACACTTACGAAATAAAATGCATTGTGTGCATTGAAATTGAAATCCCATTGAAATACTGGTAAATATCTATGTTCGAGACCGGTATATATTAGATATCGATAAACAACGATGGAAGTGAGGTGGGGTGAGTTAGTTACCACGAGTAAAAACGTGGCAGTTGGCATGCCCTGAGGTCACAATGGCAATCTCAGATGATAATGCGTTGATGATGCCTTAATAGAAGCTGGACACGATCGGTATTCTGTTGGCACACCCGTTCTTCGGTGCCAAAACGCAGTACCATCCTCGATTACGCCAGGTAATATGTATTTGAATCCACGCCTTGTTGCCGTTCATCCAGTAATTACCTCTTCATACTTGAAGAAAATTTAAAACCAGGTTTGCCTTTTTCAGTCCTTTGCAGAACGTCTCTCATTTTAAAATGTGCGCCATTTGCAGGCTAAAACTATTAAACTGGAATAATTAGTCGCTAAAGCAGAATCACATGAGTTAAATGTCTTATGTTAACAATTAAGAGAATAAAAACACGTAAAAGAACCTGAGCCCACTCTTTTCGCCTCTTTTATGAGGTTAGAAGGACCTCTTTCTAAACCAAGTAGACGAGCGAAGATAGCTGTTCTGAAAACTGTAGTTGTACCAGTAATATTGCATGCTAACAATTTGGAATGGAGACGTTTTGAGTTGGACGCAGCAAGAAATCTAACCTAGCGCACGCACTGAAACGAGTAAGAGGAAAGACTGCATTGCCAACTAACCCCTCCCAAACATTCCATACCAAAATGCCTATTATTCAATAACCTTCCCCTCCGAAAGAAAGAATAACTACGCCCTTACTCGCCTCTTTCTCTACAATGCTGCTGTTATCTCCCATCCCCTTCCCACGTTCCTTCGGGGAGACCTCCCTCGCCCATTCCACTCCTCAATGACTCCCCTTACCCCTAACCGAAAGCTCATGTGTTTCCATATCGTAGCCCAATGGTATGCCGCTCTTCAAATAGCCCAACTGGTTAGGCACACAGAAGAAGTACAATAATTCCTGTAATAACTAATCCATTTTCGATTTATCTCTCCTTCACTTACCTCCTCACAAATATAAATACAGGCCCATCTACCATCCTCGCCGTACATACAGTAAGCTCTCGTGCGACTTACCTCAGCCGAAACATTCCATATTGCTTGAAAATGAGTATATTTCAGGAAGTTAAAACAAATTTCGAAAAATTACATAGGTTTGAATAATTTTTTATTTATAAATAAGAAGCGGTAGCTGTTTTTAAGTAATATTAATTCAAAATTATTCTATTGAAAATAGTTTTCCAAAGTCGTCTGTCTCATTTCTTTGCTGGCTGCTTGCTCAACCTGCCGCAGAATCTTCAAATTCTCTACTCGATCTTCTGACATTAAAAAAACTCGCTCCAAAACATCTATTGCATCCACCACTTCCTTCCAACCAGGGCGCACTACGCTATTGCTGGGCTCTTCTCTCTTCATCGCTCACATCCTGCGTCTCCGCCAATATTTCGGGATCCTCATTGTCGGCAAATACAGCGATATCATTATCAATACTCGCATACTCTTCGAAAGATACCCCTTCAATGTTTAATAATTGAGCGAATTCACTCCATTCCTCCCTCTCCTCCGGCTGTGAGTCGTCTTGGCCGTCCATCTCTCCGGGAAAGCCTGCCCTCCTGCAGCAATTCGAGATCGCGCTTCTCTCTACTCCATCCCAAGCAACACACAGAGGCTGAATGGCTTGCAGGATGTTCCACTTCAATAACTTGATGTCTTCGGTGTTTCCTAGTCTAGTTAGAAGATATTCGACTAGTTGCCTTCGATATGCGCAATGAGTGAAAACAAAGGACACTTGACGTGACGCTGAAGGCATCTGTTCGACAACATTCGATCAGTTGACGTCTCCGTTGCATACAGCACTGAAGATTCATTGAGCCTAACTACTTTTTCGTCGTTTATTTATTCATTCATACCAACGGCAAATCCATTACATTTTGTAGTTATCAAATAATATATGTATCTTAAAGACATCGTTGTTGATCCTATTTCTAAAATAAGGATTTTTTGTCTTGAATTAAGAATTTTAAAAATTCCCGACTCAGACCAGAAAATCATGAATAATCCACGAACATTTCCCTGCATTGAAAATTCACGAATAATTCCCGATTTTCCAGGTTTTCCCGGTCAGTGAACACCCTGATAAAGGATGCTCAATGGGATATTATCGAAATTTAATTTAGAAAGAGCTGCTCCGCGGATTTTCTGTCAAACCAGTTCGACTTGTAAACCGCCTAGGTGGTTCAGAGAGGAGCGCAAAATTGCCAAGCGCTCCTGCTTGGAGCGGCATAAAGGTCGGAGCGGAGCTTTGGATTCCCTTACACGTTTCTTATGGTGGAAACCATCAGAGTTGACTATGGCCTTCACCGAGCCAGAGCGTCAAGTTTCCTTCATGACATCCGCTCTGTAGGTCTCAGATTTGAACCCCTTCGAAGCTCGTAGCAGAACATTTAAGACGCGATACACTCCGTTGCGGTTCTACTTCCTGCTTATTACGTAAATATTGATGGAAAAAACTACCTGTAAATGCAAAATACTGCGTTTGTTCTCAATAATTCGTTGTAGAGGGGCACTTTTCATGTTTTGGGCCCATTCTCAGACTTCGTTGTAGGGAGTTTTCGTAATTAGAGAGGTTCGTTACGGGAGGTTTTTTTGCGTGCATTGTCCATTGGAAGGGTCCGGGACCGGGCCAATGACTTCGAAATAGGGAGGTTTCCTTAAAATTTTGCTGTATGGGGGTTCGTTGTAGAGAGGTTGTACTGTACATGCACTCGTTTTCGTTAGGTGCAGCTGGCATCCTGGCATCCTTTCATATCCAATCATTTTGGCAACCAGCGTATATTTTATATATATGAACATCCTTTTGGACTCCATCCCGTGTTTTGACATGCATGGGTATATCATTTTAACGTCCAGCACTGTTGCCAAATTTCACTTCATTGAAAGCGCTGTACTAGCGTGTTCCTATGGGTCCTGGACACGTCTCCTGCGCCGAACGAGTTAGGAATAGTGTTTTTTGATAATTTTCTAAAGAAATTGCCAGAGCCAAAATGGACACCTAGGGAATAAACGTGCTCCTCAATAGTAAATAATGTTGTTTAGAAATGTTTGATAGAATTGCACTTTAATCCCTTTAATATTTAATAATTAAAATTTCTGTACCTTATTTTTACATAAAAAATGAAGGTAAAAATAAGGCTTAGCAGACGAATTTTTCCCAAAATTAGTAAATCTTATTCCTGCAGTCATAAGAACAAGAATATTAAAGATGAATATGTTGAGTTTTTCTAATAAAAATCGTTCATATTCAGCATTAACATTAGCATTCCCTATGACAGGAAACGTCGATTTTTTTGATAAATATCATAACAATATAGTAATAATTATGTATTTTTTTTAATTTTACTAATTAAAGGCATACGCTAAAATCCAATAGGAAGGACGAATATCATAAATATGCGCGAAATGAAGTACTTTCGAAAATTTCCATAAATGGGTGACTCCAATCTTGGGTTTTATAGCTATCTTTGACTCAGTTTCTATTTCGAAACACTATATTCCATTATTTACAATGGAAACACATAACTAATGTAGTAATTCAATCCCGACCTTCACAAAATGGGAATAGTTTACAGAGTTATCAGAACAGGGAGAACCAAGTAGGAGCGAAGGTGCAGAAGGCATCATACGCATGCAGTCTACAGGTTAATAAGAAGCCAGAATTAGTTCTCGCCTCCCTGAAAAAGTGATTCGTTCTCTTTGGCATCTTGTGGTGTTCACATGCGTGCCCGAAATTCATCGGCTGTAGCTTCATAACTTCCTTCAATTAGAGTATTTTACGAAAGCATTTATGCTTTTTATTCCGTTAGGAGTTATTTCTTTTCAATAGGCTTGTACAAATTAAAACGTTTTAAACTACATTCAATGCGTTCGCTTGCTTATTTGCACACATTTCACTGTTCATTTGATGGACTTTTGAAGTGCAATTCATTTTTCACCATACCATTATTCTTGGTGGGTTACTTCGTATTTCTCTTAATTTGTGCTTATTCGAGCATTTCATTATTAATAACCTTAGTTTTATGTAATGTAAAAATCTTGATCCGTGAGTAATGCGAGCAGTAAACTTTTCATCAACATATACATCTACGTAATACCCTGCCAGCCTCCGTGAGGGTATATGGTAGGGGGTTCGTTGTAAAAATTAAAATCCATAACTACGACTACATATCTCTCTAATCTTATTCATCGGGTCAAATCTTGCAAAATATGCTGGACTTCTTAATAATTATCTCACAATTTTATTGAATCAATCCTATTAAAATTTCATCAGGAGATTCAATTGGTATTTTAACGTATGAAGTAATAACCCAATCTAACTTAGCCATTTAATTTTGACACACTGATAAACTTATCGTAACAACTTATAACAAACTTAGCTGCTCTTCGCTACCAACTCTAGTTCTCTGATCAACCTTATTCATTCGGAACACCTAAGTACCTAATGGATTCAACGCATTCAGTTGTAATTTACCAATGATTTAAGAATGCTCTAAAGAATTATTCCTCTTCCAAAATATAATAGCCACTCACTTTTTAGGTTTACTTCTAACTGCCGTTTTGTCGCACCACTTTGAATTGCATCTAAACCCCTGCTTCCTAAAAGTGATTCCCTGTACTCGTAATTCGATTCTTCCCCGTACACTACCGTATAGTCTAATCTTACTGCTCATTGCGGTACCCAATGAGCTGCTGTATGAAATAAATAGAATTGTAGCTATTATGTTACCCGAAAAATCTAAATAACTTTTAATTAAATTGAAAAATCTAAATATCACTAATATAAAGGAAACCTACAAAAATATTTTCCAAATATTCCCGGAAGATCTAAACACAAATACTTTCACGGAATCTCTCTAGTACAAACAGATAGAAAGGGGAGAGGACTCACATAAGACGGTATCATACTATGGTATCAATAATATTTCGCAAATCCCGCAAGTTCCACCATAAATAGTAAGCTACGAGCAGTTAGAGATAATCACATTCGTCCAACTGAAATCAGTCACACGGATATTAAATATCCGAGTTACTTAGCTGTGTTATTTGAGCAGTTTCTGAGCGACTAGAAGTTGAAAACTGATATCTTTCCTTGTGATTCATAAGGTTGTGCAAATACTGTGTCAGCTGCAGAGGGGTCCAAGTCCCAGGCGGATCACGTTCCTTGTGTTCTCAAGTACCTAGAAAAAATATGCCCCTCTCCCCCTTGCCACTCCGAATATGGACACTTCATTGTTCTTGAAAGGTCTTGATGGATTTGGAGTCCGTTTTGTTTAAGTTTACTAACTAAAGTGTACGCTGAATTCCAACAGGAAGCTGGGAAATTATAATATGAACGGTATATAGTATTATTCAAAATTTCCATGGGTTACTCCTTTCTTGTGCTTTATAGCTTTATAGCATTGGCTCAGTTTCTATTTCAAAGTAAGTGCATAATTAATGCCAGTAATTTAATCTCAACCTTCGAAAAACGGGAATAGTTGACCTGAGTTTTGAGAACAGGGGGAGCCATGTAGTTTAGAAGGTGCAGAATACAACATACGTATGCAGTCTCAAGGCGAATATGAAGTCAGAATGGTTCAGATGGATTCTTTCTCGCCTCGTTGGCACAAAGCACTTCATTTCCTGTAGCATTTTATGAAGTTTACAAAGGTATTAACAACCGAAATACATTGGCAGTAGCATCCTAAACTTCCTTCATAAGGGATGTTTTACCAAAATATTAATGTATTTTTCGTATTGAACTTGTTTTAAAAAATAACTGTCAATTCCACAATTTTTATTTATTTTACCTATCGATTTTGACGCTCATACTTTGAAATCGATAGTTAAAATAAATTAAAATTGTGCAATTGAACAGTTATTTTTCTTACATTTGTTCAGTGCAACTAAGTTCCACCAAGTATCGCCTGCCTCCATCGACATAATTCTTACTTTTTTAAATAAATATTTGTATTCCGTTAGGAGTTACTTGTATTTCTATTAACTTGTAGAAATCAAACCTTCTTAAACTTCATGCGCGTTCATTCACGTATTAGCACACTTTTCACTGTTTATTTGACGGACTTTTTACATAGCAGTTCATTTCACCTTATCATTATTCTCGGTGATTTTTCTTGTCTTTCTCTCCGCGTTTGCGTTCATTTTGCATTCCATTATTAATATTAATACCTAAACTTAGTTTTAGCGACTGCAAAAATCCTTGATCCATGAGTACAGCAAATAACAATCTCTTCTTCAACATACACATCTAGGTAATACCCTGGTAGCCTCCACGAGGATGTATGGTAGGTGGTATATGGGAAAATAACTTTTGAAATCAATAGGCAAAATCATCTAACTCTCGAATTTTATTTGTCTGGTGTAATCGAGCTCAATACGGAGGGCTTATTAATAATTCTTAATCTCACCTCGTTAGTCAACCTATCCGTTTAAAATTTCTGCAGGAGATTTAATAGGTATTTTATCCTATGATCTAATAATGATTCCAAGCCTGACTTAGCTATTCATTTTGACACACTACTAATCCTATCGTAACATTTTATAAAAAACGTAGCTGATCTCCGCTGCTCACTCTCTAGTTCTCTGATGAAACCTCATTCATTCAGAGCACCTAAGTAACTGCAGATTGACTGGTGTAGCTTAACTCTTCAGCGTACCTCCAAGTCCGTCACTTGAGTCTTTGAGATGCGGTATAGAAACGCCATACAGCATCGACTCCGAAATCCCGGCGATGCAACGATTACAACAAATTGCAGCTGTTCTTGTATTAGGTCAACGCATAGACGAAAAAGTAACGTTTTGCATAGGTCTAGTGCACTTGTTAAACTTTGCAGCAGCTTACTTTGAAAGGTTGAAAATGCAGTGATGTTGTGATTCATACATTTTAAAATAATAACTAGAGGCATTACCTGATGGTTCGTATTCATATTCAAATTGTAAACGAATGTACTGTGGCCTCGTAGTTACTCCAGTGCACCGAATCTTAGTGCAGTAAAGAATTATTCTCAGAGAAATTGCACACAAAAACGACTCCATAGGATTTAAGGTTGCATCTGCCATTCAAATTTTATGCAGTTTCCAAATGCACAATGTAGTCATGCCATCGTACTCTTATAATAACCTCAGCAACGGCCCCGGAGAAAATATCTACATACTTAATCTAAGTTTATAGGAAGAGAAGTTATCTTGAGTTCATTGTTTGAAACGTATTGCTTATTGTAGAGTGGGTGTGGGAGAAATGGGAGGAGGTGAGGCCGACCGCCGCATCTCCTATGTCATCAGTATCGTGTATTCTAGGGCGGTGGTTACATCTATGGGAAGGAAATGGCGATTGGCACGGGTAAAGGGGATTTAAGAATATATATAAGGTTGAATTTCGATAGAAGAAGATGAAATAGACAGTGTGTTGCGATCTGAAGACACCAGAGTACCGTGCGGTCTAACGTGAGCCTGACGCCGCGGCCATTGGCGGGCGACATGCCGACACTCAAAAGTTTTTTTCCTCCTTAAATGAAATATTACCTCTGACAAACTTTATTAATCTGTATAGGAGGGTTGTGTCTACAAAATATGAAAGTAAGCAAAATCGAGAGCATAGGTACATTATCAAAAATCGATTTCAAAATCTAAAATAGTTATAAACTTTATAAAATTGTTTATATTTTACAACATAATCACTTTTTATAGTTATACAATTTTTACTTATTCAAGATCTTTAAAAAAAGCTCTTTTGAACCTCTGTAGCTTTAATATACTCGAGGATATACCGTAAACTGTGAATTCACTTTTGCAAAATTCGAGTTTTACAACTTTGCAATTTCTCGTAAACGGTTACATGTTTTGCAAAACGGCTTTGGGGTTTTCAATTCCCCATCAAATGACGACCATTTGCCAAAATTGGTCGAAATCGGGCACCCTAATGGTCATTTATGCCGATTTTCTATTCGAATTAACAATGACGCAGGTATAGACGTATTTCCTAAATATGCAATGCAGGAGAATGAATACTCAATTGATGCAATTGTTTTATCTTTCTGTTATTACGTGATACTAGAGCTTAAATATTTCAAAATTTTTGGTCATGTCCTTGTGATACCTATTCATCATCACCACAATCATCGTCAACGGTCAACATTCATAGGATTTTTTTGACGCAGCCCTACACTTGATTCTTCTATCGGCCAATCTCATCATACTAACGTAATTCCTCTTATGGGGGTTTGTGCGCCCATAAATAATGTTAACAATAGCCGTTCTGGTAAAAGCTTATTTATTGTACCGCTGAACTACAGCAATGTCTTCTCGCTAACTATTGGCGCCGGACGGCGGATCCGAGCGTCGGTCGAGCCGAATGTCTCAATGGCCGCGGGAGAACTGCCGTTCTCTTTTCCTCGCGTTGCCGTTGCTCCCCTCTGGCGGATCGGGTGCTCACTCTCGATAAGTGAATGGCGAATTGCGCCGCATCGTCTGTCCGCCTTGGCTGCTACACACCCCCCTGGCAGTAATTAGGCCTGCGTGAGAGGAGAGGAAGAGAAAAGAAAAAAAAACAAAACTCAGGTGCTGTAAGTCGCCAGGTAGGGCGGGAAATGGACTCGTCGCCCGGATCTGGTGGTCCTCTGCTCGGGTAGGTTGGCCTGAGGGTCCGGTTGGTGGGCAGCGGGCTGGTCTGGTGGGTCTGGTCCATGGGGTCCCTGCGGGTACGGTGGTCTCGTACCCTGAATCATGTCGTCATCGGGGGGACGTCGGCTGTCGGCGAGCACCCCGTCATCGTTGACGACGAATGCTGGCTTTAAGCGTTCCAGGGACACCCATGTATCGCGTCCTCTGACCCTGAGTAAGTAGTCCCTGTCCTTCCTCTGGCGGACCTCGAAGGGGCCGTCATATGGCGGTTGCAGCGTCCCGTGAGTGCGGTCATTCCGCACAAAGACGTGCGAGGAGGTGGCAAGATCCCGAAAAATAAATATTTTGCGGGCCCCGTGGTGCGATGCCGGTGCTGGAGTCAACTTCCTGACGTGAGACCGAAGCTGAATCACGTAATCAGTCTGGTCGTCTACGGTGCTGCTGGACGAGGGACGCAGGAATTCACCCGGGAGTTTTAGAGGCTCTCCGAACACCATTTCCGCGGATGTGCAGGAAAGATCATCCTTCCAACTAGCGCGTAGACCGAGGAGGATTCCGGGCAAGACGTCCACCCAGCTTGTGGTCTCGTGGCAGCGAATGGCAGCCTTTAATTGCCGGTGGAAGCGCTCCACCATACCGTTCGCGGCAGGATGATATGCCGCCGTTCGTAGGTGCTTGGCCCCGCACATGTCTGCCAGTTGGTGGAACATGCGGCTCTCGAATTGTCGTCCCTGGTCGCTGGTGATTCTGGCTGGAGTCCCGTAGCGCGAAATCCACTCGCGGAAAAACGCTCTTGCGACCGTCTCCGCGGATATGTCCGGTAGCGGTATCGCCTCCGGCCAACGTGTGAAACGATCTACACAGGTGAGACAATACTGAAAAGTGCGAGAGGTAGGCATGGGTCCAACGATGTCAATATGGACGTGCTCAAACCGTGACCCCGGGGCGATGAATTTGCCGACGGGAGGGAACACATGCCGCGACACTTAAGACTTCTGGCACGGAATACACTCGCGTGCCCACGTCCTACAGTCCTTGCTGAGGGAAGGCCACACACATCGCTCCGCCACAAGCCTAACTGATGCCTTTACACCTGGGTGGGACAGGGAGTGCAAGGAATAAAAAACTTGCCGTCGGAGTGCACTGGGTACGTAAGGTCTGGCGGCGGAACCGGAAAAATCACAACATATGTGGACCTGAGCGTCCGGGAAAAAGGACTTACGCAGTACGAGGGAAGTGGAGTTGGATTCGAGTTCCGTTTTTAGTTCCTCATCGGTCTGTTGAGCCAAAGCGAGGGCTTCGTGGCTCACAGCGGCACCGATCGCTTCCACTCGTGACAGCGTATCTGCCACCACATTTTCCTCGCCGGATACGTGGCGTATGTCCGTCGTAAATTGCGATATGTAGTCCAGATAGCGGAATTGTCTGGGCGAGCACTTGTCGGCCTTTTGGCGGAAGGCATAGATGAGGGGTTTATGGTCAGTTAGCACTGTAAAGCTCCTTCCCTCTACCATGTACCGGAAATGGCGGATCACACAATAAACTGCCATTAACGAGTGAAAAACGCAAGTGGTTTCCACCCGGTAGCGCACTGTTGTTGGAGTGCCGCTCCGATGGAGACTTCGGACGCGTCCGTCACGATCGCAAGAGGGAGAGAAGGGTCAGGGTAGGATAGAAGAGCCGCCTGGGAAAGGCTTGCCTTGCAATCAGCGAATGCCTGCTTCATTTCGGGAGACCACTCGACGGGGTGTTTACCCTTCACTTTTTTTCCGAGGACGGTATGAAGGGGGGCCTGAATTGCTGCAGCGTTTGGGATGAATCTCCTGTAGAAATTCACCATCCCAAGGAACCGCCGCAGTTCCGTCACTGTGGCTGGCTCAGGGAAATCTATCACTGCGGACACTTCATCCTCTAAAGGGCGAATTCCACATGAGGTTACTAAATGGCCCAAAAACTTCACTTCCGAGGCACCTAACACGCACTTCGATGTGTTGATTAGGATTCCGTATTTCGCGAAACGGGAAAATAGCACGCGCAAGTGCGCCTCATGCTCTGATTCGGAGGAGGATGCCACAAGCACGTCGTCAATGTAGACGTACACAAAATCCAGACCGCGCACGACACTATCCATAAATCTCTGGAAGCTTTGGGCAGCGTTTTTTAATCCAAAACACATTTGGGGAAATTCGAACAAGCCGAACGGAGTTGTCACAGCAGTTTTCGGGACGTCGCACTGTGGTCTGAAATCGGATATAGCCGGACAAAAGTCCAAAATTGCTTCTTTTGAGGTACACACTTGAAACTTGTCATAAACGCTCAGAATTGATCACTAATCATGGAACAATAAGCCATTTTTGGATGATCTCATCCGTTTTTGAGGTACAGAGGCCCAAACTTGGCCAAGTTTCCAAAAACACACCCGATCTTGCTTTTCTTCAAAAATATTTGAAGTTAAGCTGCTGGTGGAGTTTTGGAAGGATTTTTATGAAGTAAAAAACATTATATTCCGGTAATATGGTACTTTATCTATATTATCTGTTAGTTTCGAAGATTTTGGTTAATATTAGTGTGGTATTACGTCGCAAAATGGCGGACCCTTTTTCCGGGTAAAATTTGACATAAAGTAGACAATATCTTTAGTTTAAGAAAATTGCCACCGCAAAAACTTTCATGAAAGTATTTAATAAAGGTATTTTAAGAATGTAAAGCAAAAATCTTGGAAAAAAGTTTGCGGCTGCGAAAATGAACGCAATTTTTCGATCGCGCTTCACGGCACGGCTTCGCGACGCGGGGCCTAGAGACTCGGTGACTCCGTTGGATATTTCAAGTTGTTTGGAACTAATTATTGAAAATTGTAATTTTAACCATGGTATACAGTCTCTATTGACCTGAAATACTATATTGAAGATATTACGTGGATATTGGATTGATCGAATTGATCACTGAACGCGTGACTCTGGTATACATGCTCTGGTTTGGATACCTTACGGATTCTTGCCGCATGTTGGAACATCTTTTGGTGTAGAATTTAAGTTTTCACGCGAAGGGTACCCTACACATTTACCAGGAAAGGCAACAGTCAGAGATTCTTTTTCTACTCCTTACCCTTTTCACACTTGCCGAGGAGGAACGTGCGAAAAGGGGCTTTTTATGACACCGCGCAGCCTATGACGGTATTTAACGGGTATTTCCGAAGGGCTTTTTCCTTTTCCCTTCAAAAACGCATTTTAGCTGGCAGTTCTTATTTGGATTTGGTGGATGAGTGTTGTGCCTGTAGTGATTTAGTGATTTGCTAAAATCTGTGTGTGTCTAGTGAATTGATTCGTCATTGAATATGTATCATATACACGTACATGGAATATACATATATATCATTGAATTAGTTTCGCTGTTTATTTCCTGTGTTGGTCAGCGGGGTTTCTGGTTTACTCAATAGTCTTTCTTTTTCAAGGTTAGTATTTTGAATATAATTTTCAGTATCGCTATTTATTCTTAGCATTTCACTCCGACGCTTATAATATTCCTTTTTATAAAGCTTCACGGCGTTTTTTCGCCGATCTTATATTATGGAAAATATAATCGTGAAAGGTATTCATCGTGCGACTTTCATTACATAATTTTATCTGTCGGATCCATACACAGATTTTTGTGTTGTCCAGCTCTGAAATGACATCATATCAGATCACACGTTTGGAGCTACACAACAAGATAATTGAGATGAAAGGAAAATCATTGCACGATAAAAAAATATTCTTGCTGGATTTGTTATCTCGGACTTTGAATTTAGAGAATCATTTCGATGCCCTAGATAGTGTCCGTGAATTTCTATGAAGGTTCTTGGTATATTACCAGAAAAGGTGGGAAGAATGTTTTCAAAAAAACGAGCAATTTTTAGCTCGCAATAATGCATGGCTCAAAGAGCCAATTATTTTCCTGGAAGCAGTTCGTGAGTACCTACCAGGTACTTCTACAATGACCGGAATGTATTTTCTGATTTATTTCTTTTTCCCAATATCATGGACGAAGGTTTTTACATGGAATTTATATCTTAACATTATTGATTCATTAGGTTCATTGGGGCGACCAAAAAAAGGTTTTAGGACTTCCTCAGACAGGTCAAAAAGAAGAAAAGTCCAAAATATTGAAAGTTCTTCCTCTGCTGCCGAGCTCGCATTGGCAGCCTCTTGGCAGAGAGGAAGGAGATAGTGCTACCGCTCAACTTCTCACGGAAGTAACGACTACCACTCCCACTAGAGCAAAAAGAATTCTCACTAGGTGGAGGAAAAAAGATGAGATGCAGTCGGAGATGTCGCCAGAGGAGGCTCTATCTCTGATGATCACCACTGAGCTGACAAAGAATCAGTATAATTGCTCCGCTCTTAGTTACGGGCACAACCTGTACCCTAGCTATGTGCGAGTGTTAAATGCAAAAAGCGCTGCATACCCCGAAGGGATACACATAACAGAAAACATTAGCGAAGTGAGTTTACAAGATCTATTGAACCATACAGAATCGCGGATACTGACATGCGTTTCCACGACTCTAGCATCCGGCAACAAAGTAAATTGCACATTAATTTGCAAATATGGATTTGATGGGATTTCGGGCCTTTCGCAATATAAACAGTTGTGGGAAGAAGCAGATACTTCAGATGAATATTTATTTATGAGCGCCATGGTGCCACTTCGTTTGCTGAATGACGCAACTGGTACGAGCTTAAGGCATTTCATGTTTCATACCTTGTTTATCTTTGGCCAATCTGATAGCAGTACAGTTGAGTACCAATAATATATGAACTATTTAAGGTGAGATTATCTGGAAAAATCCTCGCCCGTCGTCAACCATATTTTGCCAGCCCATTCGCCTTCAGTGGCTAAAAGAAACCAAGGAAGTTGCTATGGCGGAAAGGAATTATGTACAAAAGCAGATAGACGGCTTAAAAAATTGGAATTGGGGAAATTATTCTGTTCATTTCAGCTTGCTTCTGAGCATGATAGATAGAAAGGTAAGGATTTTTCCTATTTTTAAATTGATGGACAAGTAAATGGTGGTGGATATTGTTAAACAAATCTATAAAAATATTTTTTGGGTATGCAATGCATTGACTGATTGTGCTACTATGAGGTGCTACATCTGTGGAGCGAAAGCTTCTCAGATGAATGATTTAAGGGCAATGAAAGATCGACCAGCAGATGTTACTAAATATTCCTTTGGTCTGTCTACCCTACACTGCTATGTTCGGTTTTTCGAATGCGTATTGCACATATCGTATCGACTGGAGTTAAAACAGTGGCAGGTGAGAAATAATCCAAACAAGCTGGAAACTGTATTTAAGGTAAAATAAATATCTTTAATGATAAATAAATAAATAATGATAAATCTCTTAATAGGCCCGCGGGAACCTAAGAACACAGCTAACAGAAAAAAAGATTAGCATTCAGAAGGCATTTAGAGAAAGGATGGGGTTGATAATGGATGTGCCAAGGCCTGGATCAGGAAACACGAATGACGGTAACACGGCAAGACGTTTCTTTGATTCTCCAGAGCTGGCCGCTGATTTAACTGGCAATTGTATAAAATGAACCCAACTTCTCGGCAATAGCCACCAATAGGAAAATTTTCTTTCCTTTCTAAGATTTATGTTCTGATGGGATGTGCAAAGGTAAAACTTACAATAGCAAAATTAAATTTCAATGTCGTGTTTACCAGAGTCACGCGTTCAGTGATCAATTCGATCAATCCAATATCCTCGTAATATCTTCAATATAGTATTTCAGGTCAATAGAGACTGTATACCATGGTTAAAATTACAATTTTCAATAATTAGTTCCAAACAACTTGAAATATCCAACGGAGTCACCGAGTCTCTAGGCCCCGCGTCGCGGAGCCGTGCCGTGAAGCGCGATCGAAAAATTGCGTTCATTTTCGCAGCCGCAAACTTTTTTCCAAGATTTTTGCTTTACATTCTTAAAATACCTTTATTAAATACTTTCATGAAAGTTTTTGCGGTGGCAATTTTCTTAAACTAAAGATATTGTCTACTTTATGTCAAATTTTACCCGGAAAAAGGGTCCGCCATTTTGCGACGTAATACCACACTAATATTAACCAAAATCTTCGAAACTAACAGATAATATAGATAAAGTACCATATTACCGGAATATAATGTTTTTTACTTCATAAAAATCCTTCCAAAACTCCACCAGCAGCTTAACTTCAAATATTTTTGAAGAAAAGCAAGATCGGGTGTGTTTTTGGAAACTTGGCCAAGTTTGGGCCTCTGTACCTCAAAAACGGATGAGATAATCCAAAAATGGCTTATTGTTCCATGATTAGTGATCAATTCTGAGCGTTTATGACAAGTTTCAAGTGTGTACCTCAAAAGAAGCAATTTTGGACTTTTGTCCGGCTATATCCGATTTCAGACCACAGTGCGTCGGCGGGATTAACCGGGATTTGATGGTATGCCCGGACTAGGTCTAAGGTCGAAAACACACTTTTGCCGAGGAGGGCGTGGGTGAAGTCGTGGATATGCGGCACAGGGTACTTATCGTCCACGGTCCGCGCGTTCAGGGCGCGATAATCCCCGCATGGCCTCCATTCACCGTTCTTTTTCGGTACGAGGTGCAACGGTGATGACCAAGCGCTTTTTGATGGCCGTGCTACTCCCAGGCGAAGCATTTCCTGGAATTCGCACTTGGCGGCCGCCAACCTGTCCGGTGCAAGCCTCCGGGGTTTGCAAGAGGTAGGTGGTCCAGGCGTCGTGTGAAGAAAATGCACCACGTCGTGGTTAACGGACTGAGGTCGTCCAGCGGGCTGAGTAATGCCTGGATATTCGCGCAATATTCCGTGGTAACGCCCATCCCCGCTGATAGCCTTCACGCCGCCGCACGCGGAGACTGGCGTGCGTCCCTTGACACCTAAGGTGGTGAGTGGATCCACCAGACGCTTGCGGCGTATATCCACCAGCAATGCATAATGCTTGAGAAAATCGACGCCTATTATAGGGTTGGCGACATCGGCGACGACGAAACGCCACATAAATTCACGGCGCAACCCCAGATTTAAAGTTAAGGTCGTCCAACCGTATGTGGCAATCACCGTACTATTTGGCGCAAACAGCTCGTAGGTGGTCTTCTCCCGCGGACTCTTTACTAGGCTCCTGGGAAACACGCACAAGTCGGATCCTGTATCCACGAGGAAACTTTGCCCCGCTGCGCGGTCGTTGACAAACAGGCGGCAAGTCGGCGGGCAGGGGTCGGAGGCCGCGTCCACCGACCGCCCTACATGTTTTCCGCCTGTGGAGCACGGACGGAACACGGGGATCGGCAATTCCGCGCGTCGTCTCCGAAACGGTAGTGGAAATAGCACAGGCGGCCTTCCATGCCACCGTGGGGGGAGTTGGCGCGGGAGCCTTGCCGGCTGCTGCTGCTACGGGGTCGACTGCGGGGACGCGAGCGCGACCTCGCCGCGGGGATAGAGGTGGACAAAGCGGCGACTTGGCGACTCAGATCCTCGACGCGCTGCAGGAGCGTAGTGATGAGGGCGTCGCTGGCTGAGACGGCTGAAACCTGAGGTCGTGGAGTGATGTCGTGCACTCGATCCGCCAGGCGGGCCACCGTGTCCAAATCCATGCTGTCCTGCATAGCGAGGATGGGTTGCAAGTGGGATGGCAGGCGTCCAACCCACAAGGACCGGAGGAAGGTGTCTGGGACGTTGCTCCCAGCCAGCTGTCGTAGGTGGCGGAGGAATTGGGAGGGCTTTCGGTCGCCTATTTCCTCCCGCCCGATCAGTTGGCGAATATTTTGCTCCTGAGACGCCGAAAGCCTCCTGATGAGCTCCTCCTTAATCTTCACATACCGGTGCTCGGCTGGGGGGTTCGTAATTACATCCTCGACTTCGGCTGCATACGAACTGTCAAGGGCGCTGACGACGTGCCAGAACTTGGTGATGTCCTCCGTCACGCCATTTAAATTGAACTGGCCCTCGAGTTGGGACAACCATAACGCTGACCTTTCGGGCCAGAATGGCGGTATCCTCAGGGCGACGCGGTTCGCCACGGCGGCGGTCGTATCCGTCGGCATCTCGACTCGCGGTAAATCCTAACACGTGAATCAAACAATCTACTCACAGAAGAACGATATCCGAGCGCGAAACGAACAATATTTCGGGCGAAACACTAGGCTCAAAGAAAACTGTCGTCGCACAACGATAAGGCCACGTGGCCTCGGAACGGCTACACTTTGATCACGTCGGGGTCACCAGTTATGGGGTTTGTGCGCCCACAAATAATGTTAACAATAGCCGTTCTGGTAAAAGCGTGTTTATTGTACCGCTGAACTACAGCAATGTCTTCTCGCTAACTATTGGCGCCGGACGGCGGATCCGAGCGTAGGTCGAGCCGAATGTCTCAATGGCCGCGGGAGAACTGCCGTTCTCTTTTCTTCGCGTTGCCGTTGCTCCCCTCTGGCGGATCGGGCTCTCACTCTCGATAAGTGAATGGCGAATTGCGCCGCATCGTCTGTCCGCCTTGGCTGCTACACCTCTCTTTCACATCCTACACGACTTGTACCATATACCTTATACGAGGCCCTCCTTTCTAATAAAGATGAAACTGCATGATTCTAGTGCAACGTACTTGATGGTTACAGCTCTTAAAAAGAGCAAGCCTCTTTTTTCGGATGATGCATTAGTGAATGAGGAAATTAGAAATGAAGAGGGAAGTCCGTCTTTAACTATATATTTAAATGCGATTGATGATTGGTGTGTTAGTTGACAGCTAGAATTAAATTTGAGGAAGTGCGTGATAATGAGATTTTGGAAAAAGAATAGCTTTCCCCGGAATAATTATTTCCTCAAAGAAAAGAAGATACCTAACGTAGAGTATACTAAATACCTAGGCGTCACCATCACTGAAGACATGTCGTGGTGGATGCACATCAGGGAAGTATCTAGTGTTGCATACTGTATATTAGGATTCGTAAAAAGGGTTCTAGGCAAAGCGAGAAAGAAACTTTATTTACTCTTGTCAGGCCTCATATAGACTATGCCACCTTAACAGCCTTTGAAACCTAGATATTTCTACGGACAAAAACACCTAGACTTTGCATACAACGTCAGATCTCCGAAATTCTCCATTATACCATAGTCATGTAACAACTCTCAGGCATATTTGCGTTGTCCACCGCAGTAGTCAGGTTTGTACCCTGCCAACCGGTCTACATCGATTCCAGTTCATAGTTGTAAAAACATCTCGGGTATTGATTTTGTTAGTCGTAGGTTAAGTTTACATTGCATTGTGTGATTTGCCAACTGGCCCAACACAACAATATCTTGTGTGATATCAACCATTAATCTAAACACTATGCTATTATGCAGGTCTTTCGGAATATCAATTCACAAGGCCCAATTACGTTAATTAGCTTATTAACGAAATATTTGGACAAATATTTTAGAGAGAATCGTGACCAATCTGTCTTTTAGTCCATTCTCCAGCAGCTCAAAGTTTTTTCTTTGCTTTCATTCTATGCAGTTCGCTCTCTTCAATGCATTACCTTAAGTAATTTTGCAAAATCACGTCGTAGCTTGAAACTAAAATAACCAATGCAAGGAAATTTCCATGATTTTCAACTGTTACATGAGTTCATAGTGTTACAATTTAATCAGCAATTTGTCTTTACGCTGATGCGAGGAGCTTTAACGAGGGTAGACATGGGAATTAGACTTAGTATCATGTTTTTCTTTCAAAATGTACAGATAAGTATTCTAATTCATATCTAATTTATTTTAAAATACATAAGAAATAAAATTTTTCTTGCTTTGCTAGTATATACTTCGCACTCATTCTCCACATCTGAGCTTGTAGAAAACCTTGACGCCATATTTTTTGGAAATACAGTTTTGTTTTTAACTATTTAATTTTACTAACATATACAAAATCTTAGACAAATTACGTCCACGCACAGAACATTTTTACCTGCTATAAAAAAATCACTTATGCAATAACATTAAAAAATTGCCTTTTCTAATTGTAACGTTTTCGTGATTTATGGAAAAACCGGAGGCGATGTAGGAATTTGAAGGTAAATTTCAGAATCCGCAGAACAATACTCCTCTTCATTTCAAACAACAAAATCTTGCATATTGGTGATAGCCGTTGATTTTCCTAGTGCTCAGTACGTATTCCAAAAGTTTTCATCCCTTTCCCGTAAAAACAGAAACAGCAATTTCTTTAATTGTTAATGTTATATAAAAATCGAGAGCGTAAACCGCAGATAGATTTCTTTATTTTTAAAATTAGTAATTTTAACTGCATTGGGACTCTGAAATGAAATGTAGGGATGGGTCGGTTCGGTTCTCGGTTCCACCGGTTCTTGAGCTTAGAACCGGAACCGAGGCCAAAAATAATCAGTACCGAAATAATTGGCGCAAAAACCTGTTTGAAACCTGCTCACACTCTGAAAGTGGAGGCTTCATATTAAAACCTATTGAAATGGTGTAATTAGATGCTTCAAAGTTGCCGCGAATTATTCTCATTCAGTCGTTAAAATGACTATACGATTTATTTTATTTCATCCAATTTTAGTAAGTGATGAAATACTGCTGTAATAAGGATATTCTGATTGATAGGTATGTGTTACATCCACCTCCTGTGGAGGTGCGAGTCCTCATATCATTTTCGTAACTTATATCACAATATAGAGTGTATAAGTTTTAGAAGATTTCATTCATGCTTTGGAAATTGCTTTCGTTAAGTCAGCAAATTATTCGTCATTTGTATAATAGCATTAACTTTGGTAATTCAAGAGAACGCTGTCTACTTCGTCTCGCAGTAAATAGCAGACGACAATCGACTACTTGAAAAATGGACAGCGCAAATATAACCGGAAATGAAAGGCACTCGCAATATGCAGTCAATTACAACTAAATTGTTTTATCTAGTTTCTTCTTTCCTTGATGCAAGGGTCGTGTTCAGCCAAGTAACCATCAACCGTTTACCGTTGACCATTCTGCTTTCTTGTTTACTCGACCATAAATGGGAGATCATTACAAAAACGTTGGGTTAACTGGTCATTTTTAACTTTAAAAAATTTTTGTGCATTGAAAGATGAAGAAAAATGCCCGTGTCGGATATAAAAGCTGATATTGGTATTATCTTCCAATGGGAGAATGTAACTAAGTATTTAAAGTAACATACGAATTTAAATATTTAAGTTTATTAGTTTCTCGGTTTATCTTACGCGTATTATACTTAATAAACGTATCGCCGTTAAATAAAATCACGGCATTGGAGATACCGGAAAGATTCGGAAACGAAATAGGAAAGAAGAATCTTTTGAAACGACGGAAATAGTACACTTAAATTTATGTCAACGCATGTCACACAGACGGTCTAACTGAGCTGTAAGCTATTGGTGAAAAAATCAATCACGCAAGTTAGTGCCAAGTTACCATCAAGAGCCATGGCATACGAATCAGCACTGTTAGCACTTTATATGTGCCCAGATAAATGCTTCCTTATGTCGATAAATGAAGTGCAATCGAAATACGGCATACCTATCATTATTATATCATACCTATCGATATTGTAAAAATATCGATAGCTGTTGAAATTACGCCTTAATTTACTCACGCAGTTGAATCCTTCGCAATGTCTTCCGAAGTGTGGAAATACTTCACAGTTGATGCAGCAAATGAAAATTTCGCAAAGTGTTATATTTGTCATTCCCTGATTTCCAGGGGTGCATGTAAAACCACTTCTAACCTGAAAAAGCATGCAGAAACGAAGCATAAAATAAATTTTCGCGGGTAGAGTCCAACCGTGTCTCCTAAGAGACGGAATACTTCGGTAACTACGATGAAAATGTTTGTGACCACCCATAATAAGGCGAGTGCCATCAGTGATCAGTGACGGAGAATTGAGTGAAGATGAAGGGGATCTTTCAACTGGTAAAGTTGCAACTACGGCTGAAATGCTTCCACTTGAAATAGCTCCAGTCTCTACCCTTGAAGTCCATTGTACCATTAGCTCTCTTGAAAGTCTGTCTTTACCCACTGCTTCCACATCGGCTGCTAATTATCCTAAATACATCAAACCTGGACCTCAGTCAACATCCTACCACCAGCCCACTTTGCCACAGGTCTTCGATAAATTAGAAAAATTTAAACACCAAGATCAGCGAGCTCTAGCAATTACACGATTAATTGCAGAAATTATATGCTTGGATTTGCAGCCATTTAGTCTAGTGGAAAACATAGGCTTCAGGAGGTTACTTACTCACTTAGAATCTCGTTACACATTCCCTTCCAGAAACAATATTTCAAATAAAATGATTCCAGAGTTTTAAGAAACAACAGTGATGAATTTGAGAGAAAAATTGGAAGATGTTAAATTTGTAGCTGTGACTACGGATTTGTGGACACTGTGAGTAACAGTGATTACTTATCTGTGACAGTTCACTTCTTTGAAGATTCAGTTCTAGGTTTCCATCTTCAGCATAAGAGCTTGGAGTTTATTCCATTTGTGGAAATCAGCCATTCAGCAAATAACCTCCTAGCCTTTTTAAGCCAGGTGCTAAGTGATTGGGGACTCTACAGTAAAACTGTTGCTATGGTGAGAGATAATGCGAGGGACATAACCGCTGCTTTGAATAATACTAAGTTCCACCACATATCTTGTATGGTCCACAGCCTGCAATTAGTTATTAAGGATGGTTTTATGGATAATCCTAAAGCCACCAATGTTATTAAAAAGTGCAGAAAAATATTAGGAAGTTTTAAACATCCTGTGAAAAATACATGTTGCGGCAATGTCAGAACAGCTGGGACAATCAGAGCATCGCATGATACAGGATGAGAGCACACGAGATAGAACAGGTCTTTCCATGTGTTAAAAAGAATGCATGAACAAAAAAATCTTATTGTGCTAATCACAAATTCATGTGACATCAGGCTGGCTTCTGAATTAACTACGGATGAATGGAGGACAATTGAAGTGGCAGTAGAATTATTAGAAATATTTGAAACGGACACATTGCAACTTAGCAAAGAAACATCATCTGTTTCAGAGGTAATTTATTTAGCTAATAATTTTAAAATGATGAATAAATGATTTAAAGAAATTCATTTTGTATACTGCCAAAAGACCAAATAATTTTACAGAAGTGTTGTACTGACTGCCATATGTTCGGACTGAAGGTGTTTTTTTAGGTAATCCCTCTATTGAACTTAATTACACACCATTTGGAAGCTCCTGCCCATAAGTGCTCTGGTATGCAGGCGTTGAAAACTGACCTCCTAGCCTCCATTAAGCTCAGATTCATCAATGTAGGTAATGATGACATCATATCCATGGCCACCCTTCTGGATCCTATATTCAAGACTACACCATTTAAAAATATGGAATCTTTACCCTCAGCTAGACAAAATCTTTTGGATCAAATGGCCAATTTTTCTTGTCAGGGCCCTGCCAATGAGGAATGTAGAGTAACATCACCTGTTCCATTGACGTCACATAATATCTGGGTGAAATATAAAAATGCTTTTTCGATTCCTTTGCTGTGACCTTCACAAGACAATATCAGTGCTGAAGATGAGTTTAATTTTTACCTCTCAGAGAGAACCATTAGTCCTGATAGCGATTCCGTCATTATCAGTCAGTACTGGTTCTCTACTAACTTCAAAAGACTGAAATGCTTAGCAATTGAAGTATCTCTGTGTTCCTCCTGCTACTGTTTTTAGTGAGAGGCTGTTTAGTACAGCTGGCAATATAAATGACAAAAAAAGAAACGGACTTGATGCAGAAATAGTGAAAATTCTGTTGTTTTTAAACAAAAATTGTAAATGAGTGCCACTTTTCCCATATTATTCAAGTATGCATTTTTTAATTTGTGCAATATTTAAGCAAAAGATTAATTTAATGGAGTTTATTCTCTTAGTATTATGAGGGGTTTTTATTTTTGTGTACAGGAGAAGTTAATGGCAATGAGTACAGAGCCAAAAGTGCTTGAGTTCGATAAATATCTTCACATAAAGGGTAAAAATGGATTAAAATTACATAAACAAAAATATAAAGAATCATTATTTTTCAAGCAGTATGTCTCTGGAAATGATTAATGATTATCTTAAGCAATTTGCATAGAGCAATGCAAAGTAAGTGGTAAATTAAGAACCGGAACCGAGAATCGGAACCGAGAACCGAAGTTAAGAACCGAACCGGAACCGAAAAAAAGTGGAACCGACCCATCCCTAATGAAATGTTTATGAGCATAGCGATTCAAGTACGATAAACATTACTTTTCAACTACTCATGCTTGGTATAGTCTGGTTGGAAGGCAATTAGCTGTCAAATCAGATGTCAATTGTCGTGAGGCGTGATTTTAGACTGACTTCTGTCCTCGCTAATATTGTTGGCAATCCTAAACGGGGGCCCAGCCACGCTACCTCGGGTCGGGGGCCCTCGGCGATCGGCGACCTATCCACACCAACCCGGGATGTAATGTGATATTCGTCCAGAGTGAGTCACAGAGGTATTAAATATCTGAGTGACTCACAGCAGTTGTGTCCACGTGGTTTGAGATGTTGAAATCTTTCGATACTCAGCAGGAGAGGGGTCCCTGTCCCACGTGGATTATATTACCGAGACTATATATAGATTCATTGTTTTTGAGATGCCTTGAAAAGAAATATGCCTCCCAACCACTCAGAAATCAGACCTTTCTTTGTTCGTAAAGGGTGTTGATCGAGGTGGTCGTCTTTTTATGAGTACTTAGATATTTTCTTCTTCTTAGAAGATTTAGGACAAATTAAAAAAAATTAATAAAGCGAGCGGGAATAAATTGACCTATATTTTAGGGGAACGTGTCGGTATATTAAATCCCAAACGGATTGATACAAGTGTACATATTCTTAGCTTTTATCTCGGGTTAGGTTTGGTTTCAACCCACTTCAAAACTTTACTGCGATAAAAATTTTTGTGTATGGATAAACGAACTAAACTCACCTCGGTGAATACCAGAGTAAAATTTTCCAACCAACCTCAATTATAATGCACAGAGCATTAAACGCTTTTTTCCGCATTAATGAATTACTTCGAGTAAAATCCCCCACCTCCTCCTCTGAACCAACAAAATTAATATTTTTATCGCACATTTCGGCGTCTATTAGGTAGAAATATTTTCACTTACTATCATTGAATTACTTGTATGCGACGTATTACTTAAAAACATATGTATAACTTATACAGTCATAACGACCTCTAATGTATGCATTATTGACAACTTTTCTCCATGACCCCATCTTCAATCGACGTATACTTATTTTCCACTTATATTTATTGAATTTCCAATTTCATTTTATAGGATTGCAAAACCTTTAAAACAGTATCTGTGATGTAAGTTCTATTGCAAAGCGGGCGTATTAATTGAGTAAACTTTTCTCGGCTCAGGAAAAGCAGTGCTAACGCGAACTCATCGATACTCCTTTACATATAATTCAAAGAAATGCAAGAGGGACGTGGGGTGGGCTCGATGTCCATATCTGAGGTGGCTGAGATTAGGCAGGGGTTAAAAGCAACAGAGATAAAAAACGCTATATATTGTAAACATATTCCTACAAAACGTCATAACTCCGTCAACTTCATGTTTCTCATCACTGGCAGGTTGCGTTCATCGTTGATCTAGACTCCATTCACGAAAACCTTTCCGCTCAGTAATAGACAAATAAAATAAAGAGCGCTTTCAACTATCTTCTGTCTTCTCCTGAACCCAATGGCTCTCAAGGTTCCGAGTGATTTTGTTCATGTGCTCAGGGTGTCGATATATCGGCTCTTGATGAAAATATTTTTTTTTTAAACATGGGTTTAAAAAAAATACATAATTGACCCATGGAAAAAATGTAATTAAATAATGCCTAAAATGCCTAAAATATATGTGTAAAATTTCCAACTTCAGTTCAAAATGTTTTTAAAAGAAATCGATCTTTTCAAGTTTAAGGTTGGTTGGTTATTTAGGGGAGGCGACTGACAGCTGAGGTCATTTGCGCCATATAGGATAAGTGGGTAATTGGGTAATGGTAGGAATTTTTGCTAGGGAACGGAGGAGAGAAACCTGGCGTCGGCATTAGCCTACTCTTAACGAACGTCCCATCCGACCTTCAAGTGGGGACCGGTTTTCCACTGAGAAATCCGCCGGGAATGGAACCCGGGCCCTCGGGATGGGAGGCCAGTACTCTATTGGCCACCACCACACCAACCCCATCCCCCTTTTGTTTTACCATGCAGTTGATATCCATCACCCACTGCATCACTGTCATAGAATCCACCCGTCTCATTCGCAGTTCTCCAAGAAGCCCAGAATGTTCGCGGTTTCCTTCCACCGTGATCCGATGTGGCATAGAGAGAAAGATGAAACTCGACACTATCTGTGAATGCCTCGCTATCAGTGATTCAGCTGCTTAAGAGTCCCACCATCGAGGATCACATTTCCTCTCCTGAGTTTCATTAAGAAAGCGGCGTGCGAGCCGGTAGGGCTCAGATATATTTTTCCGTATCATAATGACGATAGAAATAATTTATCAGCCATAATGCCCTTACAATTGGGCCAAGAAAAAAGCTAAGTTTACAGGGGAAATTGATATGAACGCCTTTATGTTTTTGCCGTCTCTTTGCATACATTTGTCCTAGGGATTTAAATATATTAAAGTGTTAATCTCCAAAAACAGAGGAGTAACTTAAATAAGTTTCTAGCTATCTTACTCACTGCTGTGATTTAAAAACTGAAATAGGGCTTCACCCACCTATATATATATAATCGCCAGAAAAGCGCACTACGCAGCCATAATAAATACAAAATAAAACAGACATGCGACGAAAACATAGAAACACGCAAAAGAGACACTCACAAAAGTTTGGACGTTTCCGCGGTCATGCCGCCTTTTTCAACAGAAGAGGGTTGACAGTCAACCCTCTTCCGTTGAAAAAGGTGGCATGACCGCGGAAACGTCCAAACTTTTGTGAGTGTCTCTTTTGTGTGTTTCTATGTTTTCGTCGCATGTCTGTTTTATTTTGTATATATATATATATATATATATATATTATACACACTCACATACAAGTCTTCAGAGAGCCCACAATCGTGGACAATAAGGAATGTTCACAGGTGTGAAAGATAAACATAGAAAACACAAAAAATAAAAACACATATTCTGTGGGATATTTCGGTGGTCACAACCAACTTTCTGAACAAGAGGAGGGATATGCTAGTGGTGAGAGAGGGGGTTGGCATGGGGGAGGGGAGGGGGTGGAGGGGGAAGGCTAGTGGGTCACACTCTAACCTGGAAATTTATATGCTCCAAATGCAAGTTAATTGGATGGCATGCAGTTTAATGGGTGGAGCTGTAGGAGGGAGGGAAGAAAGAATGGAACCTTTGAAACAAGAATTAAAAGAAGAATCATGTTCAGAGGCATGTTTGAGGACAGGGAGAGAGAAGTGTGCACAAGGAGGGTTGCAGGAAGTGCGGTGATTGTTCATCTGAATATTGAGGGGTGTGGTGCACTGGCCATTATAGAAGGCGGAGATTGCATTGCAGGAGGTAAATGACATTACTGGAAATACAAGTGGGAGACGAGAAGTGAGGGAGAGAGTTGAGGAGATGAGAGAGAGAGTTGGGGGGGTGGGCTTTGACGGTGTGAGTCGATTTGAGGAGAGGATTAGTGCTTTTAAAAAATGCTTCCGTTATTAGAAAGAATGGAAAGAGTTCTTTAAGAAATAATTTGAGGAAATGTGTGACTGGGAAATACTGCCCAGCACAGATCTACACTTGTTAGTCCATCAACTTTATTCAGGGTGCAAGGAGAAGACTATTCACTGTGGGTTACATGTTAGGACAGCTGTAGGTCAGGAGCTTCTTTTAATATCTGTTACATCACTGGACAGCACTTGAATAATTATTTTAAAAAGGCATATTCCACCCTGATTTCTTTAACCCTCTTAGTGCCATGGGCTGATGTATCAGGTTTTGCTCCATGGCGAAAAAGTGCCATGAGCCAATATAATGGCTCAAGCAGCAAAATATTTTTAAAATTATTTTTATTGTAATAATTACATTTATAATTTATGCAAATATTATAATATTACAAACAACAACAAATCTATTTTTAGTTAAATAATAAACATTACATTCCTATCTACAAAAGTAACTTCATATTACTTTTTTCACAAGATGTTACAGAACTCTCAAATTCACACTGGCACATTTTGCTAGTACCACCAAAATTTGGTGGCAATAAGATGTTAAAGGCTTTATTTTATATGTTCAGAAAGTGGATCTGTGACATCTGATATTTTTTCTTGCAGGTGGCCACTGCCCTTCATGTGTATCACTCTCACATTGCATGTGATCTCTCATCATGCAGGAGTAAAGGTGATTTATTTAAAAAGAAAATGAAGTACTCTGGATAAACTGTGACTAGTGAGGACTTAAATAATCATGAGAAATTGTGGTTATCTACATTAGTCTTTCTTAACATGGCCTGTTCTCAAGTGATGTGGTATACATGTCCGTATATGAACTTTTGTTCCTTTTTTCCTCGAGTTATATTTGAAATGGCATGGTATGATTAATCATGTCACCATATTCAAAAAATATTATACGCCAAGTTCAGCTTATAGTTTGAGTAAGATGTGAAGATATTGTGACAGGTGTTTTTTTTGACCTTGAAGTGATTTGAGTTCTAGCACAGAACAAAGTGACCAATATGTGAGTGACCCAGTGTCCAAACCCTGTTAAGCAAACCCAATGCATGGTATAGGAATGAGTGGGTCATACCTTGGTCATTGCATCCATGAAAACTAGGGCATTGCTTATCCCAGGAGTATTCTGGACGTATGTGAACTATGAGGCTGATAAAGAATCCAGTTCCATGTTATAGATTGTTGAGAACATAAGGCCTACCTTCTCCCAATAAACAATATTTTATCAACTTTCATAACTGATTCATTTTCTGATGACTGCTTTCATTGATAGCAATCATATGGTGATGTTTGCAAAGTGATGAAACCAGTTATCAGTAAATAAATAAGTTGTGAAAATTTACAGTGCTTTTGATTCAGTGGTCATGGATTTTCATGAAGTTAAGCATGAAACAATATATTCATTGGCACACATACTCACACTTGTAAAAATCTTTATTCAATAGCCAGTTAGCTAACTTTGAGTTGTAAGTTGTGACATAAGCCAATTCAGTGATTCGTGTTGTATAATCATTTATTGGCCCTTTGGGGATTGTGTTTCCAGCAGTTATAATTGATGTTTATCAGTTTGAAATAGGTCAAGCGGCTGCTGGAAATTCAGTCACCAGTAATGGAGGCAACAAAAGAGTAAACAGATAATAAGTTCAATTTTCTGGCATTCAAAAATATTTACTTGAAACTTTCTGTCCAAGTTTCTTTCCATATTCCTTAGTGATATGATTAAATTTCAGTTAACATTTGCTATTATGCACAAAATATTGTATTGTCTCTCATTAGGAGATAATTATTAGAGCATAAGTCATTTTATGTTGTTATATGCAATAGCAGGAGTTCATTATCTTCAGTAATGACATAATTATTATCACCTCATTGTAACTTGATCATTTACCATGACCAAATATTTAGGGCATGAAGAAGTTGTGCTCTTTTTAAGATCATAAGTTTTTTTAGACATCCTATTCACATGACTCTTCAGTGTGCAAGTGCAGATGAACTGTGTTTTTCCAATGTGCCCTTTTGGAAACCTTAACAGTCATTAATTGAACTGTTGGATGTGAAACTTACTCTAAGATGTCATTTTAACTTTTTTAATCATTATCTTATTATCCATGTTGGATCAAGTATAACTAATGCAAAGGATAAATATTAAATATTTCATTTGTAACTCTTTCAGTTTTCCATTTATTTCCAATGTTCATTGACTCCCTTGCTATTTCAAGCATGTTTTTGTGGAATTCATTAGCCACTTGGTATCAGAACTTTTTATTTTCTATTTGGAAGCCACAATCCTGGTGTAAAATTCCTTAAATGGGGTAGTCTTATCTTTGGTAAAGGCCCTTACATCTCAATATTGGTATAAATCACATTATCATACTCACATTATATGTACTTCAATAAGTTGTTTCATCATTGTTACTGTTTTGTCGAGTACTTTACATATTTATCGGTGTTTAACAGATATTTATTTAAGAGAATGCCATTTTGAGCATCAGTGTCCTCTACATCTACATAATACCCATGGAGCCACCATGAGGGTGTTTTGCAGAGGGTGAAAGACCACTGCAATTCTGATATGCAAGTTTGAGTGACAGTGAATACATCTTATAGCTCTTTACACACAATTGGAAGGAAAAAAATAGTCTTGAGAATTTTCTGCAGTTTTCCAGGAGTTAAGTTCTTCTTTTGAAAATCTAAAGAGGTGGCAATTTTGTTCTGTCAGCCCAGAAAGGCAACACAAATGTGTAATGTGTTTTGTCATGTCGCCAAGTATTAACAATAACAAATTAGAATCTTAACCTCACCTTAGGTCTGAGGGTATATCAAACATCAGTGCAACCTCATCTATGTTAATTTTTTGTGATGGTAGTAATATTTTCCCTCTTTCTTGTATTAATATGTATGAAGCCTGATCATTTTGTCTTCATATTCTTTATGCATCTGTTATGCTATTTTTATTTAAGTCAGCGTTCATAGGTGAGTGAAGACTTTTCTGAAACCTCTGGCTCGAACTTGGGTTTTAGTAACTTGCCGGATTATATTAATGTTATTTTATAATAGAGCGTAGAAGAGGAAAAATATGATGCCAGTTCTTCAAATGTTGTTTTGATTTTCAAATCACCAATCTCAGTTGGTGAAGCTATTCACTAGAGCACTCATTCTGAGCGCAGCACTTCCAGATGAGTTTGCATACTTTATAATGATAGTGTGAACACAAGAGAAAGGTCTCTGATCCCATCAAAAATGTTAAACCCAATGAATTTTGAGCAGAGAAATGTTAGACAAGAGACTATTTCACATTGCTGTATGTGCCTTTGATGTTTAAGAAGATTAAAGAGTAGGTACCCACACAGCACATACTCAGCCGTAGAGCCTGGGTATATGGATGATAGCTTAGTTAGATCTTTAGTATATATTTACAAGGCATCAACACTAGCTCTACGGTGCATCTACCAAAGATGCAAATGTCCTCTACACAACATATACTGTAGATGTATGGAAAATGGAAGCCGTATACAGTATGCATACCTTTTTACTTCCTTATTTTATAGCCACATCTAAATCCTCCAGTGTAGTTATTTTTTCAATTTTATTTGTAATTCTCTGGATAAATAAAATCCAATGCCACAAGTAAGACCAAGAGTACATCTTTTTTAGATTTGCTTATTAAATTAATAGCTTTTGAAAACACTTCATTTAGAAAAAAACTTTGGTTACTAACTAGAAAATTTGTGACACAGAGTTGAAATCGGAAGGAATGATTTGGCAAACGTTAACTATACACAGACTCATACCGTGCAAAATTCGTGCACGTCTGCCGTTTCTTGATGTCACATAGCGAATTCACAATTTCAGTAACACATTTATACGAGTTCAAGACCATTGCAAACAAAAACGTGTTTCTTAATAAAATTAATTACATTTATTGACACTATTTCCATTTTCAATCATTGCATTCACTAGAAATTGTAACACATAACATTCCAATACATAAGGCATGACCTCAAGAACAGCCAGTGCGACAATCACTAATATCAAACTACATTGCATGTGAACACCGTTTTGGCGGGATAAGTGTTTGAAGTTCGATACCCTTAAGCTCACATCTACCAAATGTTTTATCTGGGTGCAAAAAAACCTGCTGTCTTTTAAAAAAACAATGCTCTTCTAAAAATTGAAACTATATTTTTCCAACAGTTGGTTCGTTCAAATATCATCGAAAGTCACTGCACTGTCATAACACACACAAAACTTTTCACGTTTATCAAATAGTTGAATGATAATCTGAATTGTTGTTGGATCATTCCTAATGTCCCAATTTGTTAAAGACTGTATGTGCCTGAAACATGATAAATAGAGTCATTAAAAAAAATCAACATGGAAGGCAGATGAAAACAATGACGAATTCGTAAATAATCTTCAACGCAATCACTGGTCATAACAATCATTTAGGTACTCACCGTAACTTAACTGTCCATTAGAATTAAAATTAAGCTTCTACGATCACAAATTGCCAGAACACGTAAATATTGGAGGAGCTAGTTCTTTCTCACGCTTCCAGCTTATCAACATGACTGCCGTTTTGATTTTCGAGATGGTTCAAGTCGATCTTGTTTGCAAGACATCGATTGTAGTCTATTTAAAAAATATGAACATATCATGCACCTCTTATAATGTTTACATATTATTTGCAGTGCGCGCATATTATTCAAATTAAATGCTAATTATCGACGGAATATTATTTACTATTTATACCAATCAATTTATGCATCCTTCATATTGTATAAATTTTCTGTGTGCTGTGTGGGGAAGGGTTGCATATACCGTAGACCCCTCGTAAATATATACACCAAGTAAACCGTCTCCTATTACAGATAAATATACAGTAGATCTTATGTAGATACTGTGTATATGTATACGCTTTTGTGTGTGCTGTGTGGGATAAAATATAGTTAATTAAAAGTGCATTGACACATGATGTTGTTCATTATGTCACAATGAAACCACATGCATGACCGTTATACTTGTCCAGATTTTCCCTATGTTTGAGCGATTTGTGGTCATAAATGTGTACTTACGCTGTATGAACGGTATGCTTGTGATGTTAGTGGATATAAATTGTTTTTACCGGGCTCTTTCTTCTCTTTCAGTAAATAAGCATAAAATACATCATTCACTTTATTATTTCTGTGGAAGAGGAAAACTTAAGGAAGGAAGGTATCCAAAACAATTCTTTGTGCTTCTTACCACCGCACAGTGGGCTGAAATCGAAATATCTTTGAAAAAATTACAAAATGGCTTTTTTGGAGATAGAATCATAAAATTTGGTACAAATACTCACAATTGATTGGCAATCAAGGAATGACATGTCATTGGCCTTGTTTTGTTGCCATGAAATAAAGGGGCCCAAACAGAACCAAAATTCCAAAATTACACCTGAACTTAGTTTTCTCCGAAAATCTTCCTATTTAAGTTGGGGGTGACGCTGTGGGAGGAATATGATCGGATAAAAAATTATTAGGTCTGTTAAAACAACTCTTTTACTTAACTGTGCAAAACTTTGGGAGTTTTTTTAGTAAATTTAGGTTATGTTACGCAACAAAATGGCGGACGCTATTTTCACGCTAAATTTCATATTAAGTAGTAAATATCTAGCGTTTTACGAAAGATCCTGTCAAGTGACTCATATTAAATCAATTGTTGAAGCTTTCTAAAAGTAGATCTGAAATCAAATCGAAAATTCGTTGGCGAGGCCGAAAATTACATTTGATTTTTCGTACGCACGTCCGGAGCCGGAGACGCACGCCGGGAGCTGGAAATGCCGTGACCCGAGTAAGTTTTTTTCAAGCCGTAAGGAACACAACGGTTCCAATTCGTCTCCCTTAATATACGTGGATTGATATCTATTTGATTCTATATTCAACCTTCTGCATAAACAATTGTACAAGAACTCTTTCCTATCAGTCACAGATTCTTTACTCAGATATTTTTCAGCGATACATATTTCAGATAGTGACTCTAGAAACCTGTGCAAAATTTCAGAAGGGTTAAGAATGATTCAGTCTGATTTTGGTAAATAAATACGAAAACAGCGAGGTAATGGATGGAAGTACCAGGGCTCAACGATGATTACATAAAAAAAACTATAAAATACATTCCAATGAAAATATTTAAAGACAGCTTCATAGAAAAAAGTAATTGGCGGCAAGAAAAAAATAGGGCAAGGGCCTAGCCAAGTTGATACACCGGTTCCCGTCAGATCACCGAAGTTAAGCAACGTTGGGCCCGGACGGAGGTTGGATGGGTAGCCCCCCTCCATACCTCCACCGTGGTGCTCTTGTCCCCTGTCTGCAAGTGGCGGGCAGGTTAAATGTGGGTTGGCACAATGGATCTAAAGAGGTCTAAGTGCCATGGGGGCTCCAGAAGGCTCCCGCCCACCCCTCCAATTTACATTTTTTATTTAAGGAAATAATAGGAAAGAGCATACCTTATTGAAACTCAGGAATTGACAGATAAAAGGTTTTCAATGACCGCCAAATCAGACAGGCCAATGTGACGTGAATATGATGAGGAGGGTATTGTACAGTCACACGAAAAATGGTAGGATAGGTAGAGGTAAAGTCGCTACAACAACACCACCACCCAACAAAACCTTTTTCTCTCTTCTCTAGCCACTGCCAAGCCTGCACTGAGAGTTAAATATACAATGCAATAAAGGGTTTGAAATCAAATCACCAGCCGACAAGATGCACGAAACACTACATCCAAACACTCTCACAGTTGACCCACTACTACTGTAAAACCCAGGCGTCACCCACGCTACGGAACCAGGCCCGGAGGAAAGGGTCACTGCACCCTTGGCCTACGGTGTCAAAGAATTCCAAGGACAGAAAGAAAATGCGGAAGGCCCCTTTGTTAGAGGCGGAGAGCAAAACAGATTCGCTAAGGCAGGGAAAATCCCTGGGTTCGGCGGCATGAGTGGGGGGCTATTATTCCCCGCGCCGCGCTGTACAGGGCAAGGATGTAGCCCGAACATAAAATAAATGCCAAGGAACTTTTTCTTAGCTTTGCGTTCACCACAATTTTCTCAATCAAACATAACACCTATGAAGTGTGTAAAAATAATATAAGTTAAGAGTTTTTACGAACAGGATTTATTTGGATGTGCCTCAATATTCAGCTATTTTCGATAATTTATTTCCTTCCTTTGAGCATATATAATCGATTTTATATGCATAGAGCCTGTGGATATCAATATCATAGCAAATATATTAAAAAAGACGTATTAAAAGCTTTGAGTTCATTATGGCTAAAAAAAAATTACGCATAAAAAACTTACTAGGGTCACGGCATATCCAGTTCAGGGCACGCGTCTCATGCTCCGGACGTGAGTACGAAAAATCAAATGTAATTTTCGGCGTCGAAAATGAATTTTCAATTTTATTTCAGATCTACATTTAAAAAGCTTCAACGACTGATTTAATATTGAACTTAAACTTTAATATTGAACTTTAATATTTAATTTAAACTTGAAAACACGTATCTTTTTGCGGTGATCAGTCCACTTGTCGTGTCTTATGATGGCGTTATACATTAACTCTAAGCACTTGTATTTGTACTGAGTTTGTTCTATAGGCATGACTAATAAACAACACTCAGTGTTCACTCGCAAGTCACAACGAAATATAAAACAATTAATTAGCTTAATTAGTTACTAACTCATCCCTTCATTGAAAACAGCATGCGATGTCTACTACTTAACCACTGTAGGTCACCGACACACACAACACTTGAAAACGACTGTCAGCACAGCTAACACCACCTTAGAAGGCGTTTGCACAGCGCACGAGCACAACCATGGCCTCCTTTAATACAGGCCGGAACATGCAATTTGGCAACATCGCTTTACGTCACGTCAGGAGTCCTACTCTCATCGCCTGGGGTCCGGTGGATTCGTCTCCCAGCTGTTATCGTTGCGAGAGAATGTGACGGATGGACAGTTCACCTTACGTACGCTTACATAGGGTTGCGTTATTCGAGTAGTTATATTTCGTATTATAATATCATTTTGTGAAAGGTAAATGTGAGAATTGTTATTGGCAAGGGATACGAGAGATTATGCACGGCGATTTAATTTCTGATTACTTTCGATTAACGACCCAATGTGCAGACCAAGAAGGAATATTAGTTTGGTTAATTAATTACTTATGACATTGATTGTCTATCTAGTAGTTCACTCTATTACATTTATCGACTTATAAATATAGAACGGATATGAAATAAACAACACCGTTTCACCTCCCTGGATTCGCTCCTGTCCCATATAGTGAAAAATCTAACAAGATAACCTAGTAAGTCTTCCGTTATCTTCTTGTAACTGTCGCTAGAGTTATTTCGTGAAAGAAACATATTAATCTTACGAAGCTGAACAACATTTATTTCACAGAAAAATGGGATATAACGTTGTCAGGTAAAATTTCCATCTTGAGAAAGTAAAGATCCAAAACCACTTGTCAAACAAAGTCACCATACAATGTTAAAAGACAAATAACTATCAAATGCATAAATTATGCTCCTGAAAATTGAATAAATAAAAGCTGCTGTAAGTTCTTCATTTGAATTCCAGCCGGAAACAGCCACCCTAGGTCTTGAAAATTGAAGTTCTCTAATGCAACATTTCCAGCAACAGCTTCCAAAGAGTTTCACAGACATTTTACCTGTAGAAAAAAAATTTAATTGATAAAAATGGAAATGGTACAATTCTAAGTGTAATATATATGTCCAAGTGTAATTATTAATTAGTCAGAGGACAAGCTTAAGGTTTTGCTTAGACTTTATTCACACTGTTATCTCTGTTTTCATTGTCTTGGTAACCTCCAGACAATAGTTCCATATACTGTAATATATGTTACATCTCCCTCTTTATATTTTAAGCCATCTAACAACCATTAATATTAATACCATGTAGTATTTGAACAATAAAATAATTGAATTATATTGAACAATAGCAAACAATAATCAGTTACTAATAAATTACAACCTTAACTTAACCCATAAATTCATGTCAAATAATCTTTTATATATACTGGCTTATTCACTATTATCCCTAGCCTGGTAGTGATTGTTTTATTATTATTATTGCTATTAGCAGCTGCTCCTGAGGGTGCTTCCTGTACAGTCATTATGGTCAGCATGAATATCTGTAAGGGGTTCTTGTACACTATTACTACCTTCATCTTCACTTCCCGTTTTAAATATAACTGGGCTATTACATGTTCTTAACATTACTTTATTTTGCCGACGATTTTACGACTCATGTATTAACTTTAACATGTTTAATCTGAGACTCAAAGGTACAATAACTTGATTCTCCATGAATAGCAAACCTTCTTCCAAACTAATATTATCCTTCATCTCATAATAATTCTCTAACTCTAAGCTTAGTGTATCATTATTGGAAGGCCATTCTCCTGAGCAATACGTGATTACCTTACTTAATACTGGATCATTCAAAGTAGCCCTTTTAAATTTAGCCGGCCCCGGTGGCATTGGGGTAAACCCCTCGCCTTTCGATCCCTGGGTCGCGGGTTCGAATCCCGCCCGGGGAGGATTTTCACTTTCCGGGGCATGGATGTTTGTGCCGTCCAACATGTTAATTGGAAGAGAGGACTTTGAGTCCAGAAATTCGCATGTTAAAATAAGGCAAATAAATAAAATAATGAAAATTCTTGTTTTTTACTATCTGACATGCTTAGCTGATTTACAAGGCTATGTACCTACCATTTTACAGTCTTTCAGTTCATCTACATCATCACTACTATTGTATTTGACTCTATTAGGACTTCTAGATAACAGATCAGCAATAACATTGTTTTTACCAGTTATATACTTCAAATCTATGTCATATTTTAATAGTTTTAGTCAATATTTTTGTAGGCTATTGGGTGCCTTGTGAATTTCTTTTCCCATTACACCCAGAATTTGTTTATGATCAGTGTATATTGTTACCCTTTCACCATAAATATAATGATGATGCTTTGAAACTGCAAAATATACAGCTTTCATTTCTTTTTCTATAACAGAGCACCTTTTTTCCGACTCACTTAGAGCTCTTGAACTAAATACAACAGGGCTGTTGCTTTGCGTAAGGCATGAACCTAGTCCTTCCAAGGATGATTATCACATGCATCAACATATATATCAATTGCTACACTTGGATAAAATATTTTTAATATTACCGCTGTACTTATTTTTTCTTTTAACTCATTGTATGCCAGTATCTGTGCATTAGACCAATTCCATTTTACATCCCCTTGCAGAATAGATATCAATATGCATTCCTGTAATCACAGACAACTTACATTATTGGAAGGCGGCTAGTTGCCTCTTGTGGAAGTCTTTTGGATATGAGGACCTACATTGTTCTTTCTTCAGCAGTAAATACATATTCCTCTCCTTCAGACAGTGTTCTTAGGTCTCATCTCCAAAAATTACTTCATATCAAATTATATTCACAGATTTTCATGGTTCACTGGACTCATAATCAAGTTTTCCCTGAAATAGAAAGAAAAGTTAGCTCAGAGGACTACTCACAGATAAGATATCAATATGCATTCCCGTAATCACAGACAACTTACATTATTGGAATTTTTGGACATTTTCATGCCGGTCAAGGAATTTGGCTCGTCTCTCTTCGGGGTCTCTCTTTTCTGGGGGTTGAACAATGTTGAGGTACGCAGGGAGTGACAGAAACACTGTGGGAGCAGAACCAGGGGACAACTTTGGGCGATCTAACTGGTAAATTTGCACTTCACCGCTCTTATCCGTGTTAAGTTGAACAGTAGAGGATATCCCGCTCAGCAAAATGCTTGATGCAAACTACTGCGCTTGAAGGAGGATTCCAGTCCTTCCTAGGAATATTCTTCAGCCACTGCTTTCTACTGCGTTCGTCTTTGGGGAATCGGAACACAGTCACATACCCCTCATTCTTGGTGGAAAGGTAGTTGCTTTTGCAACCTGGCACACAGCAACGCCGGGGCATCTTTAATTAAAAAAAAAAGAAGTTGTAGGAATAAACATCGTTTTGCTGATCATAGCGAAGTGTATTACATTTACGATTGTTTTTAGAAAACCTGTCTAACATCAATTCTTAGACAAATCAATAGACTCATGGAGTAGCCGTTGTTTCTTCAATAATAAACGACATTCATGGGACACAACTACACCATGGCAATTCATAAGACCCACCAAAAATAACAACCACTGTTAACCCAAAAATAATAATAATAATATTACCATAAAAACAGAATAGCTCCTAAATTCCCTACATATAATCTACGTTTCATTTGTGTGCTCTCAATTTCCCTCCGTTATGACCGGCCGGCAAGTAGTTTCAATGCTTTAGAAGAAATAATCGTAATTTACCACCCTCAACTCACAGAGAATATCTTAAAACTATTTTACTTACCTTTAGCCAAATTTTTTTACTTTCAATATCATTCCATTAATGGCGGGCCGGCAAGTGATCGCAATGTTTTTGAAGAAATAATCGTGATTTTCCACCTTAAACTCTCAGAAAATATCTTAAAACGAATTTACATACCTTTAGACAACACAATATACAAATAATTAGTCCAGTTCTGCCTTTTTAACTAGTGAATTCATACGTTTTTAATGACACGGATACAATTCTCCCGTAAGACGCCATGCTACTAAACAGAGACGATAGGACTCTGGCTCAGCATTGCCAAATTTCCATGTTCCGGCCTGTATTAAAGGAGGCCATGGCACAACCGATTACCGATTAGTGTCGAATGGTTACGAATGCCACCGCCACGCTGGCTTGACTATGCCGAAGATAGCTGACAGCTGCTTCCTGAATCACCGGAAATACTGTGATGCTCTTCTAGGGATCAGAATTATCTTGCAAAAGTTCACATTCTTCATGTGTCTTTTCTCTTCATGCGTACTTATTTAGGCAGGGGCATTTTTTCGTACGTTTTTACTTATATTTTTATTTTTTATTTATTATATTTAACAATTATATTTTTTATTTATTTTCTTACTTTTATTTTTGTAACCCCTTTCAAACACACTTATACGAGCCCCCCCCTCCAAAATATCAATGGCGCCCTGTGCGCCATGAAACCACTCCGTGGGCACGCCTGCATCAGCCATAATAGATTATCCTTTTGTTCGAGGTACAAACGTCCCTCTAGACAGATCTTCCTATAACAAAGAATTGAATTATATAAAAAACGTTGCTTGACAGAATGGCTTCCAAGAATCACTGGTAAACAACATAATTAAGAAACAAAAATTCATGAGTCTAATCAATAGTTCCACTACACACAAAAAAGACGACACCATCAGATATATTAAGTTACCCTTTTACCCGCAATTAACTAAGGGTATCGATAGAATATTTATATCCATGAACAATAAAATATCCTACACCAACAGCAATAAGCTCAAACATCTCTTGGGCAACACAAAAAAAAAATTAACTGAAAAATCTCGCATTTATTGAATCAATAGCGCTAACTGCCAAGCCTCATTTATCAGCCAAACACATCGACCTTTATTAACTAGGTACAAAGAACATTTGTCTCACTACATACACAACAATCCCGACAAATCGAGCATAGCACAACATTTAATCAAAACAGAAACCAAATAACACAATACAATTTAATATTATTGAAACAGCAATAACAACCTGTCAGATGCTTATGAGACCATTTTCATTTCAACAAATAAAGGACTTCTTTTGAACAGTGATTCGGGACCTATCACCCATTTCCCCCTGTTCACACATCTATAGGTTAACTGTATATCGGTTCAAATTTCCCATCAACAGATTTCGTCTTGTGTTATCGGTCTTCTATCACCTTCAACAACGGCCACAACCCTCCCCCCGATCACCGGGTGGCCGTCTCTTCGCTAATACTTACCCCACCCACTACCCCCCAAGGTCACTAGTGGCCGCCAAATTGAGTTCAGTTTCTCTCCCTCCCCTCCAACCTCCTTCACACCCTCTCCCTCCCCTCCAACCTCCTTCACACCCTCTCCCTCCCCTCCAACCTCCTTCACACCCTCTCCCTCCCCTCCAACCTCCTTCACACCCTCTCCCTCCCCCTCCAACCTCCTGCACACCCTCTCCCTCCCCTCCAACCTCCTCCACACCCTCTCCCTCCCCTCCAACCTCCTCCACACCCTCTCCCTCCCCTCCAACCCCCTTCACACCCTCTCCCTCCCCTCCAACCTCCTTCACACCCTCTCCCTCCCCTCCAACCTCCTTCACACCCTCTCCCTCCCCTCCAACCTCCTTCACACCCTCTCCCTCCCCTCCAACCTCCTTCACACCCTCTCCCTCCCCTCCAACCTCCTTCACACCCTCTCCCTCCCCTCCAACCTCCTTCACACCCTCTCCCTCCCCTCCAACCTCCTTCACACCCTCTCCCTCCCCTCCAACCTCCTTCACACCCTCTCCCTCCCCTCCAACCTCCTGCACACCCTCTCCCTCCCCTCCAACCTCCTCCACACCCTCTCCCTCCCCTCCAACCTCCTCCACACCCTCTCCCTCCCCTCCAACCCCCTTCACACCCTCTCCCTCCCCTCCAACCTCCTTCACACCCTCTCCCTCCCCTCCAACCTCCTTCACACCCTCTCCCTCCCCTCCAACCTCCTTCACACCCTCTCCCTCCCCTCCAACCTCCGTCACACCCTCTCCCTCCCCTCCAACCTCCTTCACACCCTCTCCCTCCCCTCCAACCTCCTTCACACCCTCTCCCTCCCCTCCAACCTCCTCCACACCCTCTCCCTCCCCTCCATCTGCCTTCACACCCTCGCCGCACACTTCAGTTCTCCTCCGGCTGACGAAGACTGCAGAGGCAGTCGAAAGCTTCAACTGTTTTAAATGTGAGTGTCCCGCTTTTTGTTTTTGTGTCTATATTTTTCATGTGCTATATTCGTACATTCTTCATCGGCTCTTCTGAGTGCTACTTCCATGATACATCAAGCTACATAGCTGCAGATACTTTTTCTTCGAACATTTGTCATGTGTCTAGGTCGGCAAGGAACGGTAGGCTTGTGTATTTTGGGGAGAAGATAAAGTTGAGGTGTTCTGGGGTTAGGAGGTGAAAGAAAAGAAATGTCTTTTGGTGATAATCCTTCATCAGGAGCTGCTTTTTGAAGGAAGGATTCTATTTCTTGTTGGAATTCGGGAGTTGGATCGTGGGGTAGTGGAGTGTAGGTGGAGGAGTCGCTTAGATGACGAAGTGCTTCGGAGATGTAGTTTTTCGTGTTCATCACGACAACTGATGAGCCCTTGTCTGCTGTCGTAATGACTATATCTGGGTTTTGGCGGAGTTTTTTGATGGCATGGATTTCATTCTGTCTGAGGTTATTTTTGGGGGTCAGAGATTCAATGAATGATTTTTCGGAGACTTTTTGGAGCAGTAAGCGAATGTAGATTTCCACTGGGTGGTTGGCGGGTAAATTTTTAGGTTCACAAGTGGAGGCCGGTCGGAATTTTACGATGGCAGGGTGTATGGCAGGGGAATCAGGGCATGTATTTTGTGATTTCCAAAAAGTACGCCGGCGTAGATTTCGGCAGAAATTTAAAACATCGATTAGTATGTTGAGGTGATTGATTTTGGGCGTGGGTGAAAATGACAGACCTTTGCTGAGGAGAGAAATTTCGGAGTCGGTTAGACTGGTGTCGGAAAGGTTAAAAATGTCTAGCAAAGGATCAGGGGTAGGGGGAGTGGCGGAGGGCTGGCGCCGGGGAAAAACCGGAGGGGTTTTTAGGGGAGGGGGGAGGTTGTAAATACTTAGCAAGTCCGGTTTAAAAGGGACAAGGGGAGGGGGTTCGGGCGTGGGAGGACTGTTTGGGTCAAGTGTTTGGCTGGCAAATCCAAGCCCGCGTGAAGGAAATTAACGTAGAGTTGAGAAAGTTTTTGAAGATGGCGTCTGCGTCTTTTTGCGAGAGAGTAGTTGGCCGATGAAAGAATGAAGTTAACTTGCGGGATAGGGTGGGCCGTGGTCATGGTGATAAGTTTAAAGACGGAGAGTAGACAGGAGATGTGTTGTTGGCGAATGGTGAGGTAATGAGTTAAGACTACGTGAGAATATTCCAGAAATTTTTGGTATGAAAAAATATGAAGATGGCTGTGGATGTCTGTCAAAGTGGCTGATAATGGTAGGGGAAGTATAAGGCCATTGGATACAATTCCCATGCGTAGACATTGAGTCAGGAACTCAGCGTGGCTACTATATTGTGCTAACTTGTGGGCATGAAAACGCAGTTTCTTAATCCATGAGGATAGAGGTGCGGGGAAATCCATATTGAAAAGAGTATGGATTAAGGAAATCGAAAGGAAAGGACAAATAGTGGTAGGAATTACAGTGGAGATAAAATTATAGCACAAACGTTGAGTCGAGGAGACAGCGGTGTAGGAACCGACGAGTAGACACAAGACAAATGTTCGAAGAAAAAGTATCTGCAGCTATGTAGCTTGATGTATCACGGAAGTAGCACTCAGAAGAGCCGATGAAGCATGTACGAATATAGCACACGAAAAATATAGACACAAAAACATAAAAAGCGGGACACTCACATTTAAAACAGTTGAAGCTTTCGACTGCCTCTGCTGTCTTCGTCAGCCGGAGGAGAACTGAAGTGTGCGGCGAGGGTGTGAAGGCAGATGGAGGGGAGGGAGAGGGTGTGAAGGAGGTTGGAGGGGAGGGAGAGGGTGTGACGGAGGTTGGAGGGGAGGGAGAGGGTGTGAAGGAGGTTGGAGGGGAGGGAGAGGGTGTGAAGGAGGTTGGAGGGGAGGGAGAGGGTGTGAAGGAGGTTGGAGGGGAGGGAGAGGGTGTGAAGGAGGTTGGAGGGGAGGGAGAGGGTGTGAAGGAGGTTGGAGGGGAGGGAGAGGGTGTGAAGGAGGTTGGAGGGGAGGGAGAGGGTGTGAAGAAGGTTGGAGGGGAGGGAGAGGGGTGAGGAATGCGAGTGGGGGTGATTAATGCTGTACATTCAATCCTGGCTTTTCGAATGCACGGAGAGCCAAATAAAAGCATTCTCACGAGTCTTGACCTCTATTTTGCTAGCATGGTCTGGTAGGGATTCCTCCCCAAAATACACAAGCCTACCGTTCCATGCCGACCAATTGTATCCAGTTTCAATTCTCCTACTGAAAGAATCTCTACCTTCCTTGACCATTACCTGCAACACCTTGTATCCTGTCTTCCATCCTTCATTAACGACTCCTATCATTTCCTTCGACGCTTAAACAGCATTTCCATTCCCCCCTCTTCCAACTTAATTATGGCCACTATTGACGTCACTTCCTTGTACACCTCCATCCCCCATAATGAGGGCCTATCCTCACTTAAGCACTATCTCAATCAACGCTCCGACCCTCAAGTCCCATCCACGGACTTCCTGTTAAAAATAGCTGAATTTGTGCTCAAAAAGAATGCCTTCTGCTTCAATGAATCTTTCTACCTTCCAACAAGTGGCGGCACAGCGTTGGGAACTAGGATGGCTCCATCGTATGCGAACCTCTTTATGGGGTTCCTTGAAGAATCTTTCCTCTCCCAAAGTACCAACCAATCTCTCTTCTGGGTCCGCTTCATCAAAGACATCTTTCTTCTCTGGACGCACGGTCATCACTCTCTCCAAAATTTTATTACCACTCTGAACTCCTCCTTTTCGGTAAAATTCACCTCTTCCATTTCTGACTCCACCATTACATTTCTTGACGTAGATATTCGGCTCCATGACAAGAACTTCACAACATCTGTCCACACCAATCCTACCAATCACCAACAATATCTCCACTACAATAGTTGCCGCCCTATTCACACCAAGCGCTCCATTCCTAACTGCCTTTCCATCCGCGGACACAGAATTTTGAACGACACCTCTTCCCTCAACAAATACCTAAATAATCTCCATTCTTCTCTCCGCAAACTAATCATCCAAATAAACCAAGAAACTGGTTCATGCAATAAAGATCTAGTTAGAATGCGGGATGAAACAATCCAAAAAAGGAAAAAGCTCCTCCACAAGAAAATCGTGAGTGCCTTGTACTATTGTATAAAGATTGAAAACTCATGGCAAAATGCAATTAAATTCAGACACCTAGCAACACTAACAAAGCTGTCTGGGATGTGATCAGAACTGAAACAAATCATGGTTGTTTGGTCTTAAATGACCAAATAAACCCAGAGCAAAGATCATTATGGGCTTCAATGCACTAATAAGTCCACTGTCTAACCATTGATTTCTATATATAAAGCGGCCAGGAAGGTAAACAGCAAGACAATCTTTGATTTACATTATTTCTTTCAGTGTAGCCTTTCATCGTATCATAGAATTACAACTGACCATGCCACTGAGTTTTTGACAGTTTGGACGATATTGGTGGGTGTCGATCAGTATATGCTGTTTAAAACTTACAAGATCACTAATCATCCAAATAAACCAAGAAACTGGTTCATACAATAAAGATCTAGTTAGAATGCGGGATGAAACAATCCAAATATTATTCAATGAGGCATCAACTAATGATAAGCTCGTCTAAACTCGCCATCTTTCAAGTTCACGAACAAAGATTATTTCAAAAAGACCGCAATTCTTCTCTAAGTCAAAAAAACTTCCACAAAAGCAATAACCTGTAACTGACACCGGCCGTAGTAATGAGGCGCTCTGATTGGCTGACATTTTGCCTGCCGTAAGACGTAGAGATGGGACTAGGCCATCTCCCATACGACAGCTCCTTACGTCTTACGACAGCTCTTAAGGCTTACGTCTTACGCCCAGTGTAGAATGGCCTTAAGATTCTAAGGGATTAGGTAACCATGATACCTCTTTGAGCGCCGTAATAGTGCACCCCGTAGGGATACCAGAGTCAGTACATTGTACTGCGTGTGTACTGAGGGGATATACTTGGATTGGAACCGGGCTCTGTTGCCCTCCTTAAGATGCCGTCCAATGCAAAGAATGCGATTTTGCACTCAGTGTGTGACACCTGTTGATGGAGTGTCAAAAACAGCTCTCTTAATGGCCGAGGTTTTTAATTCACGGGGAACCTTTGGGTTACATCTACATCTATCTACTTCTACTTAATACCCTGCAAGCCAACATAAAGGTCTGTGGCAGGGGGTGAACTCTCAATAAAAACATGCACTACATATCATGCATAAAAAAGGATTAGACCTTGTATAGTTACTGTTCAAAACTACGCTATTTAAAAAAAGATAAAAATAGCAAAGCATACATGCAAAAACATGCTGTTAGTTGGGTTAGCTTTAAGTCCTTACACCAACATGCAGCTACCAGTGTTATCCATTGCTACACTCGTATTGGATATATTTACCGTTATTCATATCCCTATTAGTACGAGGAAAAAAGGACATTTTGAATCTGTCAGTTCTGCAATCAATTTCTCTAAAGTTGGGGTCCGCAAAATATTTTTAACATCATCATTGAAAATAGAGTCTTGGAATTTATTTAAGAGATTAAGTCTTAATTTCAACCTGCGATCTGACAATGATTCCCAATTTAATTCATTCAATAGACTGGTTACGCTAATAAGGTTATCATACCGTCCCTTTACAAATCTTGCCGATCTTCGCTGCACACGTTCAAGTTCGTTATTTAGACCGATTTCGTAGGGGTCCCATACACTGGCAGCATATTCCAAATGAGGTCTTACAAGGGAAAAGTAGCTAATTTCTCTTACATGATCGTAACATTTACCCAGTATTCTTTTGACGAATCCCAGTTTACGATTCGCTTGACCCATTATTTCACGTATGTGTTTATCTCAGGAAAGATCACGTGTCAGTCTTATTCCAAGATATTTAATGGATTCCACGTTTGTTAGTTTACGATTCGCTTGATCCATTATTTCACGTATGTGTTTATCCCAGGAAAGATCACGTGTCAGTCTTATTCCAAGATATTTAATGGATTCCACGTTTGTTAATTTACGATTCGCTTGACCCATTATTTCACGTATGTGTTTATCCCAGGAAAGATCACGTGTCAGTCTTATTCCAAGATATTTAATGGATTCCACGTTTGTTAATTCATTATTACTTATTTTGTAAGTGCTAGGAGGAGAGCTATTCTTTTTCCAAAAATTCATTACAAGACATTTTTTAAAGTTTAATTCTAACTGCCTTGTATCACACCAATTATCAGTTGCTTGTAGGTCAATATTTAAGTATTCTTTATCATTTGGGCATAGAATTTCCCTGTACACTGAATTTGGAACGTAGGTTCCCTGTACACTACTGCGTCATCGGCAAATGGACGAAGATTACTTTGTACCACCTTATGGATATCATTTATGTATGTACAAAAGGAACAGGAGTGGACCTATCACACTACCTTGTGGGACACCCGAAGTGACTTTAATTGCCGGTGAGGTAACAAAATTTTTACTGGTTACTTGTGCGATGACGAAATAAAATGCTGTAAAGAAGAAATTATGAAGAAATGAAAATCTTGAAAAATGAAAAATCTTTTGAGTTTACAAATAGAAGCGGGAGTCGTTAATATTCCATACATTTAATAGGTAGGCACTAAAAGCTGTAAAGTCAAAAAATGCAATGTACACAATATCGTTAAGTGTACGAAATGACCATCGTCTTCGTCGTACCCTTGAATCTAAATTACTGTAAATGATTGTGTTTCTCTGTTTTCCCTTCCGCGTCTAGCCTGGAACCTCGGAGAAGGACTGGGAAAGGGGAGGAGTGGGGGAGATTGCTCGAGTCATTAGATTTATAACATTTACAGGTTCCTCGCCATCTACACTGGATAGGAACATACACATGTAGGTAGTCGTCTTTCCTGAACGTAATAGGGTAGTTTCCTTCATCAAAGAAAACAGACTTCATTAATTGCGATTTGTGCCCTGCCATAAATGTATTTAATTTACGCAAAAATCTTGTATTGAGAAATCCCAGTTTACTAGAGAATTAAATGTTAATTTTAAGGCCATTTGAAAAGGCTCTGAAATGGCGGGGTGCGCTGCCTTCAAGCTGACGTAACAGGTAGGTAGTTTACGTTGCGAAGCATAGGAAAATTCGTCTCCTGAACTTACCGTTGTATTTCAGGGCCCCTCAGCTCTAGCGAATATTTATTAGTATTAACCTGTAAAAACTATCATTGCTGGAAAAGAATTCTCAGTTAAACATGGTATTATTAGTCAATTTATAGGCTCAAGGACGTCCTGCTCGCTGTGTCTTCTGCTACGACGAAGCATGGCGTGAAGGTCGTGCGGCGATTGGCGAACTACATGATATGCTTGTGAAAGGAATACTAACAGATTTTAAATGAATCAACTGCATTAGTAATGTTAAATAAATGAATAAAAGTTAATTATAATTAATTAACGGAATAAATATGTCTCCAATACTTGTTCATAAGCTTTAACGGAGTGCGGCGTCTATTTGGAAGCGTCCGCAGCATCATCTGGTGGCAGGTAGAGGAAATAGTTTGCCGTCACACGTAGGATTAACCGGCATGCAATAGTTTGCCGTCGCGTTTTCGCGCCATTGATTTTTTTCACTTTTTAATTAATGAGGAAAAATACTTAACGTCATTTAAAAATCGAACGGCTTAAAACACGTACTCCAGAGGTTATAAACTTTCAATCAAGACAATAAAAAAATAATAGGAAACTACCCTATTGGGTTGATAGGAATATTTTGGATGTCCAAAGAGCTGGAGGACATCAAAACACGCTCTGGATTGTAAAAAATTAAATCCTAGTCATTGATCAAGAATCTTCTTCAGTTGTTCTTCCAAAATACCTCGATTTTTAGGCTCACGGGTCACGCCAATTCTCATAACCTTCCCTTCAATGACTGCTTCAGAGTGAAGGTTATCTGAGCATTCCCACCCGAAACATCTACGTTAGAGCTCCGCCACTGGGAGCTCGCCTATATTTCCATATTAAAATCAACCACTTCTCCCGGCATCAACATTCGCTAGCTTTCTCCACCCGTCCAATTTCCCTCTCCATTTCCCCTTCCTAGTCCACCCTCTTCCCCCTCCCTCCTTTTTAACCTAGCCAATCCCCTTTTCACACACCAACCGAAACCCTTGACTCCAGTGTGACACCCCAGTAGTGATCTCCTCCAGCTGAAGAAGGGTTCGTGACCCGAAAGCTCCAAAGCGCAGTGGACACCAGGCTCTCCATGGGTCATCTACTGGTAAGTGTCCACTGATTATCCTTTCCTTCACCCCCACCCTCAACACCTTGTTGCTAGGCAAGCGGAAGGTCCGTGGTTCGATTCCCGGTCAAGGTGAAATTTTTTCCATGTGTTTTCGACCATCATTTCATCTCCACACCACCGATGTGTTCAACGTTTTATGTATGTTCACTATCTCTTTCTTTCACCTACTGTTTGAATTTATATTTGTGTATTTGCGCCTATGGCGTTGTATATACACACAAATCACCATTCATACACAACGCCATAGGCGCAAATACACAAATATAAATTCAAACAGTATATATATATATATTTGTGTATATATATATATATACACACACAAATCACCATTCATACACAACGCCATAGGCGCAAATACACAAATATAAATTCAAACAGTATATATATATTTGTGTGTATATATATATATATATATATATATATATATATATATATATATATATATATATATACACACACACAAATCACCATTCATACACAACGCCATAGGCGCAAATACACAAATATAAATTCAAACAGTATATATATATTTGTGTGTATATATATATATATACACACACAAATCACCATTCATACACAACGCCATAGGCGCAAATACACAAATATAAATTCATACAGTATATATATATATATATATTTGTGTGTATATATATATATATACACACACAAATCACCATTCATACACAACGCCATAGGCGCAAATACACAAATATAAATTCATACAGTATATATATATTTGTGTGTATATATATATATATATACACACACAAATCACCATTCATACACAACGCCATAGGCGCAAATACACAAATATAAATTCAAACAGTAGGTGAAAGAAAGAGATAGTGAACATAAATAAAACGTTGAACACAACGGTCGTGTGGAGATGAAATGATGGTCGAAAACACATATATATATATAGCGCACACTGCGCTTTGGTATATATATATATATACTTCCCCCTTAACTTCCTCACTTATCCTGAGACCTCCCGTGCTTTCCTTCCGTCGTCCTACCAATCTCCAAAACAGCCTTTGGATTCGCGAGATACAACTATCATCATCAGTTTGTGCCTCCGATCTCCAACCGATTGGCTCACATCCCTGTAACAAACCCAGATGCCTCACATGCCCCATTCACTCCCATTCCCACTCCTTTATCAGCCCGGTTACAAACGTCACATACCAAATACATTCTCGAGGAACCTGCTCCTCGAGTAATGTAATATATGAAATTTCCTGTAATCACTGCCAGGCCTTCTATATAGGACTGACGACCACCTCTTTTAATATGCGAATCAATAACCATAGGAGCAGTGTCACCCGACATTTAAGGTAGCCAGTAGCCGAGCACGCCAATTCTCATAACCTTCCCTTCAATGACTGCTTCAGAGTGAAGGTAATCAGAGCCTTCCCACCCGAAACATCTACGTTAGAGCTCCGCCACTGGGAGCTCGCCTATATTTCCATATTAAAATCAACCACTTCTCCCGGCATCAACATTCGCTAGCTTTCTCCACCCGTCCAATTTCCCTCTCCATTCCCCTTCCTAGTCCACCCTCTTCCCCCTCCCTCCCTTTTACCCTAGCCAATCCCCTTTTCACACACCAACCGAAACCCTTGACTCCAGTGTGACACCCCAGTAGTGATCTCCTCCAGCTGAAGAAGGGTTCGTGACCCGAAAGCTCCAAAGCGCAGTGGACACCAGGCTCTCCATGGGTCATTTACTGGTAAGTGTCCACTGATTATCCTTTCCTTCACCCCCACCTTCAACACCTTGTTGCTAGCATTTATTAGGACATCTCTTCTCTCTCTTCTACATATGTGTGTAGTTGATATCAACTACACGTGTAGTTGATCTCTTCAGCATACTTACAAGTCCGTCACTTGGACCCTTGAGATGTGGTACAGAAATGCCATTCAGCATCGGTCCTGTAACCTTGGCGATGCAACGATTACAACATATTGTGGCGGTTGTGCCTCAAACAGTTTGAAACAATAACCAGACTGAAAGGTATTACTTGATCGTTCGCATTCATATTTCAGAATGTAAATGACTGTACTGTAGCCAGGCATGTACCCCAGGGCACACCTTTGAATGAGTCTCGGTACAGGTAAGAATATTTCTCGGAGAAATTTCCCAAGACGGCGACCTCACATAACTTCAGGTTGTCTCTTACTTTCAAGTATTATGCAATTTCCAAATCAGCAATGTAGTCGTACCGTCGTACTCCTGTAATATCCTGAACAAAGAGCACGCAGAAAATATCTGCATACTTGATCTGAGTTTTTAGGTATAGTATTTTTCCTAAGCCCATTGTTTGAATCGTATTGCATCTTGTAGAGTGGGTTTGGGAAAATTCACCAAGTTGGACAGGATGGAAAAGAAAACCACTTTGTACATTCCACACAAATGTTTTATTGGTTTCAACCATGGTTTCGACACTTTATGTCATTATCAAGATGTAAAAATATACATTTCCGTTCTTCAAATACCTTCAGATTAGGGGTGGGGGGGGGAAACTAAGGGAGGGGGAGGGGGGTGGGGAGGAGTGGGATGGGGAAGTACGATATAGGTGTGTGAGTAATCCCTGTGTTGTGACACGTGGGTCTAGTTGAAGGAGGAGGGGGGAAAAGAAGGCGAACTTACAATAAAGCACAGCAATAACGTCAATGCAAGAAACAATAGTCAAATACATGGTACAAGCCGTTAAAAATTTAAGAGAGGTGAATGACAATCAAATAGTACATCATTTACTCGGTTAACATTAGACTTCCTCCTGGCTTTTATTATCTCATATTGTTGAATAAAATCTAATTTTTTTACCTTTGTTGTCAACATGTAGAATTTCAGGATCGAAATTGCTGGAGTGATTACATTCGAGTAGATGTTTTGCGAACATCGAAGATCTATCACCAGTTGCGAAGCATGTCCACTCCATCTGATGGAAAACTTCCTTCCCGTTTGGCCAATGTACCTAGCATTACATGAATTGAAATTTAATGCTTACACACCGCTTTTGTCCCTATTTTTGAAAGTATCTTTCACGATAAATAAAATTTTTCCAATGGTCACGGAGTTATAAAAAGATAGATTAAATTTCTTCACCGGCGGCATGGCTTTTATTACCCTGTACGTCAAATTGTCTAAAAAAGGTATTTTTCTTGACCTTCTTCCTCTCTTCCCATTTCATGTTCCTCGTTCCACTCGCAATAGTTGTCCCCTTAAAATCCCCAAATTTCGCCTCTCAATATCCCAGCGTTCCCTATTCCACCGTATCCCGAAAATTTTCAACTCCTTAGCCTCGCATTCATCCTCACTGGACCTCTGCTCCTCGCCCTCCGTGTTCAAATCCGTAATTACTAATCTATTGGTCGCAAACACCCCCTCTTCTCTGTCTACACCCCGCAAAGTCCCTCTCCATGTTGCACGTTTTGTTTATATGACTAATCTGTTACTTTCTATTGTAATATTCCTATGTATTTGTTGTTTATTTTTATTTGTTTTTATGTATCCACCAATGTAATTAGCCTTAGTGCCATTTTTGGGGACTTTTTCAAATAAATAAATATAAAAAAATAAATTAATTAATTAAAAAATGCACCACCGTAGTGGCTTATCATTAGCAATAAAATATAATTTAGACGTTGACTTAATAGCTTTCTGTTGAAGTTTCTGGTCTAAAATTTTAAAAATAATACCCCTATCATAACCATTTCTTTCCGCGATTTCTAAAATAATATTTAGTTATTTTTAATAAAACGCTTTACTCATAGGTACATTGACCAAACGGAAGATCATGGCATGGAAGGCTGACAGCTTATGAGCATGGTAGTGAGAAGAGTCGCGTGGAATTATCACATCAGTAAAAGTAGGTTTTCTGTAAATGGATAAAACATTCTCTGAAAGAGCTATTGTTAAATCTAAATGATTTACGGTATCCCCACCAATTTCCACCGTAAAGTTAACTGATTTGTGTAAGCTATGTAGCATCTTAATGAAGTTGTCCAAGTCGAGCGCTATGAAGTCTTAAACACAGAATGTCATCAACATAGCGATAGCAACAAAAGCAATTTTTTAACAAAGGGTGATTTGAGTTAAACAATTTTTGTTCTAGGTGATCCATAAAAACATCTGCCAAATAGGTGACAAAAAGTTTCTTTTCCAATCGAGTGGTTCCACAAAGCGAATTCTCAAACTCTGAACTGTGTTGGCTGAAAGATGGCTGAAGTAAGCGGTGATTCACTGGAGAAATCAGTTTAAGGACGACTGGCAAATGAGCGCTTTTGATACAGCTGGACTTGAAATGGTATTTCATCAGCAAACACGTGTCAAAGGTCACAGTCAGAGGCGTTAGAGGTACTCAGGTGGGGACTACCGACGGTCAAGCCTGCTAATGAGGGTCCTACCTCGACTCCGAGCCTAATCTACATCTACATAATACCCTGCAAGCCACCACGAGGGTGTGTGGCAGGGGGGGGGGGGGGGGCAGCCTAATCCGACCCTTCGCGAGCGACCCAGGACCCTCACCGAGGCCCGTCTCTCCACGGGTGGTCATAAGGCTGAGCTCGTCCGATTGCAGTTAAATTTTAACTTTATTAACTATAATTGTTATAAACAATGTGTTAGTTTTTTCGTGCTCTCCATTTCAAATAGATCACATTCCTTTTTTGATCGATCCTCTACGATAAAAAATAAGATTTTTTGTAAAATAAACGGAAATCATAGTTCGGACTTGGCAACGCTGTACGGGAACACGTGGTTTCCAAGAAAGAGGGGAGCGAGGGTAGGTGTGAGGAATCCATGAATATAGAATCTTAGGGGTGAAATGGAGAAGAGAATGAAGGGAATGAGAAGCGTACTATGCGAGGAATCTAACGTAAGATACTTAGTACACCCGTAGGCAAGTAATCTAAGTAACAAAGTATCTTACTGCAACATTAAAAAAAAGCAATTGTCATTGTTCAAGAGTCTACTGATAAATTCTGTTCCCGAAGTCCAAAAATCAGGCATAGTGTTAGACATGGAGGAAGCCAGGGAAGCTATATGCATATAATACCCTGTAAGCCACCATAGAGGTGTGTGGCAGGGGGTGAAATCACACCAAACGTCACATTCTTTACAACAGCTAGTAACAAAACCGACCAGGGGAAACAACATTCTAGACTTATTAGCAACAAATATACCCGAAAGAGTTCTAACTACAGTTACAGACATAGGAATTAGTGATCATAAAATAGTGCATGCGAAATTTATTGTAGGCGTTGAAAGACATTATAAACCAAGGAGGAGGGTATACTTATGTGGCAAGGCTAATTACGACGGTATGAAAGAGGAATTAAGGGAAGCGTTTGATGTATTTAGCGAACAAAGCAAAGGATTAGATACAGAGGATTCGTGGAAAGAATTTCTTGAGGTCACCCGTAAGCAGTTAATAAATACATACCAAGTAAATATATTAGTGATAATCCAGAGCCAAGGTGGCAGAACGCGGAGGTTAGGAAATCACTAAAGCGACAAAGGGTATGCCACGCTAGGATGAAAAATACAGGACGGGGTCTATCGGTAGAGGAAAAAAATGAGCTAGTTCAAAACTATAAAAAATCGAGAGCATTAGCAAGGAAATCATGTCGGAAAGCGTTATCACATTTCAAGAGCAAGATGTTAGGAGAATATTTATATGGCAATCCTAAAGCGTTTCGGTCATATGTGAGAGAGCTTCAGGGAAATAAGTCCACTGTGCACACACTTAAGAACGATAAAGGAATCAGAGTCACCAGCAGTGTAGAAAAAGCCAATACTTTAAACACCTTCTTCCAAAGCGTATTCAAATCATCGTCACACAACGCAGTGGAAACACCGCCGAATACTTTCAGTGAGCAAATGCCCGAAATAAAAATTTCATGTCGCGGAATAGAGAAGCAGTTAAAAAGCATTAGTATAAACAAATCACCAGGTCCCGATAAAATTCCCTCCAGAGTATATAAAACATTAGCTTCTGAAATAGCCCCATATCTAGAAATAATATTCAATAAAACACTAAAGAACCACACAGTACCCAAAGATTGGAAAGTGGCTAACATCACACCTATATTTAAAAGCGGTGATAGGGAATAACCTAGTAACTACAGACCCATTTCACTCACGTCAATCTCTTGTAAGATATTTGAGCACATTGTAGTCAGTTCGATCATGGGACATTTGGATAGGGATTACTCATAAACAGCCAACATGGGTTCCGGAAAGGTAGATCTTGCGAGACACAATTAGCTTTATTCGTATTCGCTTTGCAAATTCGTAGCAAATAGCAAATTCGTATTTGTATTCAATAAAGATTTAGCTTCAAAATGAGCTATTAATCATTGCAGTATGACAATTACAAGCGGAGATATAAGTGATAATATGATTTAAGGCACGGATTTTTGCTAAAAATGCGAAAAAATTAAAACATGCATAATTCGCTGAAAAAATTTTTTTTCACAAAACTGTTTGAGGTTATTCAGTTTGAGTTGATTTTGTTCCCATACACCAATTTTTATCAAAATCTGAGACCCTAAGGGACAAACGTTTGTTGAATTGAGGTGTAATGACCCAGCTGTAATTTCAAATATGTCGTTATCAGTCATCTAAAATAATACGGATTCTGTCTCGGCATATCGATAGCGTTAACTGAGGAATCATGGCGCTATTTTGTATTGGAAATACTTAGGTCTGTAATGGTTCCTGTCCAATGAACGCGTCTGAAAATTCTCGGGAGGAAACGCACACTTTTTCATTTAGTCGCATTCAATTATGTAAGCAAAGAAATATTTCATCTTATCATCATTGACCCCATACCTTGGAAAAATACCTCCAAAGGTCATCAATTATCTTATGGCACTCTTGGATTTGTAAATTTAGTCGACCATAGGGGAGCGCGAATTTCGTAAAATTTCGAATTTTCAAGGGCGCCATTTCCCTTCGTTAGTTCCTTGTAATAAGTTCACAACCCTCTCTGTAGATGGCAATGGCGGCGTTGCACCTGTTTGCCTCGGAAGAAGGAAGGTGTGCGCTGGGCCAGTGGTGGTGGCACTCTCCGAGTTTAGTGAACTGCGGCTGGCTCTTGGATCGCATGGATATTGTCTTCGGTGGCACGTACGTCTCAGGGCTTACTTCAAAGACGCCTCAGTGTGCCTCAGTGATTGCACGCCACTCTAATCGAGGCAGTGCGAGAGATTTCAACGGCTGATGCTTGTGTTGGTGATGCTTAATCGGCATGTGTGACTAACTACGGCGGTGGATTTTCTCGTGGAGACTTGCTTGTTCCATTGAGAACATGGAGATAGAAGTTGTGTCGGCCTAAGCTCCATTTACCGGAGGGGACTAACTGTAAATATGAGTGAGTACACAAATGGGTGCGGCCTATTTCGGCAACATGGAAAAATTGGATGATTTGCGTCCGCCAAATTCCTTCCTTCATTAGTACCGCTTGAATGATTCTCCTCTAGTATATATATGAGCGTCTGTTATTCTCTATTAGTGTATGCACAAATGTTATTATTCAAGTGAAGGACGTAATTTTCAAGGAGTAAGAGAAATTTAGATTAAAGTTGTTTAGATTAAAGTTAATCCACTACTACTCAGCATTTATTTTGGTGTTGTTCCGCTGCTGTAAATTGTTCAATACCATTTTAAGCCGCTTCTGTCTTCAGAAGTTCTCTATTCTCTTTCATCCCTTAGCACCTACTAGTTTATTTATGTTGAACATCAGTGTAGATATTTCTCCGGAAACCGTTGCTTGTCTTTCAACTGACGATTATTTCTACATGAAGCCTACTCAGTCATATTAATTTAAGTTACGTGATTATGGTGTAGTTACTTCAGCTTAAGATTGCCCTTGCTTAACGTACGTAACGTACGTGGCAGTTGTAGAATGTACGATTTCATACAGTGTTTTTTTAATTTTAAATACCCTCGAATGAAAACGTTACATCAGTCTAGGAGATTATGTTTTGTGTATCTCGAGTGTACATTATAAAAGTGAATTCCAATAGGAATACGTTGATTAATGAGTGTTAAAATGGCTAGGTAGATTCTATCCGTACATTCTATCTGTATTCACTTGGAGTCATGCATCCGAAATCTCCCCCTACATTTTTCTCTTTCGTTTGGGGGAGTTGGACGGTGCGGCAGTGGTATGCTTGAGAGCCGGATAATATTATTCTTTTGCCCGAGCTCTAACGTATGTAAGTTAAACAACTACCGTGAAAGGAAAATCCATAAGGTAATATTTTGATTGACGGAAGGAAATTACTGTTGGATTGCCATTTCTGTAGGCGTTAGGTTTCACGTTTGCGTAGCAAGTAATGCTATCGAATGTTCTAGCTTTATAAGATGTTGTATAGCGTGGTGTTGAGCATTCAGTGGGCCGAGAGTGCAATGAATGCTCAGTGCAGCTGCTCGGCCAGCACTTGCACAACCTTTCGCTGCTATCTTGCCCTGCCCAGCATTTCGGTCTCCTCTTGAACATTTTGCGTACGACATGCAACTCTCGCACGAATTTGCTAGCCACGAAATTCCACATTATTTTACCATGAACAAAAGCCAGCGATGATTCTTTTGCTGCCAGTGTTTGGCAATGTCTTTGACGAAGGAGTGAAATGCGGTCGAAAATGTTGTCCACGTTATGCTCTGCCTCCAAATGTCCCTCGCCGAGTATTTTAAGCTACTGCTATCTGTGTCAAAGTTAAGTGAATGTACAAATGTGTTTATGCGAATCTTGGAATTATTCTATCAGGAACTAATGAAACGGGCAGTATACTGACATCTTTAATTGTCTCCGTATCTATTGTAACTCTTATAATTTTCGATTTGATCATGGGATATTAATACTATTCCTTTTTTATGCATGATATGTAGTGCATGTTTGGTGAGAAATCACCCCCTGCCACACACCCTTGTGGTGGCTTGCAGGGTATTATGTAGATGTAGATGGGATTCAAAAGTAAAATGTTATTATGAAATCCAATAGCATAAAGGCTAGAGAGAATAATATTGTTGTTGGGGATAAAGCCACACACGTCTGAAACCTACAGCACAAAAACTAATAAGCAGTATTTGTGTTCTATCACAGTCATTTGATACTAGTTGCGTCATCAGGGTGTCAGGCCGCGTACTTTTGAGCCACCCTCGTAAGTAGTGCCTGTGTTGGTGACGTTCACCCCATGCCACACACCTTAGAGGTGGCTCGCAGGATATTACAGCGTAGAAGTAGATGCTAGTGGAACAGATGAAATTGTTCACCTATAATGGGAGAATGAATATAGGATGAATTAGCGTTCAGTGGTGGAGAGCCTCTTCGGGCAAGGAAGGTCTCCCTTTAATGGGGCCGTAACCAGGGCCTCGATCATGGATTTTCATAACGCGTGCGCTAGCGTTATCGTTATTTTTTGATTTGACTAATGTTAGAGAGAACGTGATCTCCATTCTTCATTTTTCCCACAACACTTCAAATCGCTTATTAAAATCAGTGGAGCGAATTTTATAGACTGTTATTGTTAACCCTGCGCTACTCTAGGGGTAAGCGTTAACGATAAAGATTGCGATAACGCGAAAGATAGATCCGTGATTCCACACCAGGTCTCTTCGGAGAGACGCGATTGTGTGGAGTGGTGTTGGGTCATTGCTGAAAGAGTATTCGCAGCACGACGGCGATTGGATGGGGGGTGGTGACAGTTACGCCGGAAGTTGCTCGAAAGGACACGGAAGTCCCGGGGCCGCATACACTTGTCACATGCGGAAAGGCTGAGATTCTTTGTTTACTCGTTCGAATGTCCCGTTGGAAGAGCCAAGGAAAAGTGCCAAAATTGTACGTAGCATGTGGTATGTACAAAAGAATGTCCAAGGGCGAAGGTTTGTTGAAGCATTTGAGGATAGCATTTGATTTCTTGGAAACTGATGCCTGAAGATCCGAGCGAAATTCGTGGATCAAATCATAAAAGTTTGTTTTAATTGGGCAAATTTTTTCCATTTGGTTCAGTGCCATTTAGGGGAATGACAGGATTCTGCAAGAATTTCCTCAGACTATAAGTGTGTACCTACTATATTGTATTCATCAGAAATTTTATTATGATGAAGAATGATGAAGAGTTTCCTATTTTGGTATTGTTATGATCTATGCTTACAACCACCAGGGTATGTATGTATCTGATTGTCTGCGATTGAAAAATGATGTTAAGTATTTTTCTTATTGGTTGAAATATCATATATTTAAAGGGCGCGACGGTTAAAATTTGGATGCCGGCCAACCCTGCGTGTGACGCCCTCGATTGGTTCGCGGATTCACTGGTGTGCATGCGATCCGTCCAATTTAACTGTTACGGATTTAGGCGTGATATACAGAATTGTTTTGAAACTTTTGAGAACTTCAGCAATAGCAATAGAGAATGCGTGGAAAGTGTTCCTCCAAATTACTTGTCCATTTGTCAGCGACGGTATCTGCTCTTAGTATAAGAGCGAGAATAGGAAACGAAGATAGTATAACGCTGAGGATAGAATATGTGCGCCACGCCGATTAAGCCTCGCGAAACTGAGTAAAATGAAGAAAAATGGTGCTAATAATGATCTAAACAACATTATCAATGTTGAAGCAGCCGCGAAATCAGTCCTTCAAAAAGCCTTCATAAGAAAAGTACTCGGGGAACAACAAGGGGAATAAGTTGGTCCAATTGTTAGGGAAGCACGGGGAACTGTAATGTCAGCAATAAATTCTTTGAAAAGCGATAGGGGCGCATTGGCAACCTCCAGTTTAGGCTAGGTTTATTTGTCGGCTCCCTTTTTCTGGAGCGTTTTTGACCAATCTAGGCTTAGTTTCGACGAAGACCGATTTCACCAAGGCCCTTGATCGGTATATCTTGTAGAGGAATCGAATCCATGTTAAAAAACGTTAGCCCGAACACGTAATCATGTCCTGATGAAGTTCTAGCTCGCGTGTACAAAGAATTAGCTACCGCATTGGCTCTGTATCTTAAAGCAATATTTAACAAATGCCTCGAAGAACATGCAGTGCCCAAAGACTGGAGAATAGCGAAAGTAACCCCAATTTTCAAAAGTGGAGATAGGCAATAGCCACGTAATTATAGGTGAATAACACTAACGTCCCTATCATGTAAATTTAAAACACGCCCCTAATATGGGGCAAAGTTTCTTTTTGATGCAATGCGTATGATGCAAATAGGTCCAGCAATGTCTCACAGATTTCTTTGTCCCTTCCCCAGGCAATGTGTATTAAATTCTATTGATGGTGTATTGCATTCTCCACGTACAATAACGTTCATTGTTATGGGACTTAATGGACCTGATCTGTTTCTCGACACTAACTTACTGTTACACTAACAGGAGTCGTATCTGTTTTGCTGACCATTGTGTTCCTAACCACGATAAATAATCACCTAGTCCTAACCATGGGTCATCTACTGGTAAGTGTCCACTGATTATCCTTTCCTTCACCCCCACCCTCAACACCTTGTTTATTTATTGCATTTATTAGGAGGACATCTCTTCTCTCTCTCTCTCTCTTCTACACACACACACATGCCATTCATGCACTCCATCAGCATCACCACTTATGCATCTGCATTCACTAAGGAACATAATGAAACTTAATAATGAATACTTGTTAGTTATGCGTGCGCCAGTCAAATGCAAAATATTCACTAGAATTTAATTTTAATATATTTCTAATTATTCGGTCGAGCATTGTCTGTCATGCAATAATTTCCATTCCGTTCACGGTTGCAATGATCAGATCATGCACCTCAAACCAAGCTAAGTATATTACACATACGTAATCGCTAATTATATTGCCTATTACCACTCCAATTGTTCGTGGGTGGTGTAAAAAGAGCAGATTGTATCAGAACTTGGAAGATTCGCTCCTAATTGTACACACGCTTTGGTAATCATTTCCATCGTAGTTCAAAGATATCAGGACACTTAACTATAAACAATTAACTACGGAATTTTGGTAAATTTCGTAAAGATAGATTTCAATTGGGCTTTCCTGATGGGCATCCTTTTCCTGAAACGCTCCTGCTATATGATTGTGCTAATGTTGAAAGAAGTCTCGTCGCATACTCGGGCGTAAAGAAAGTTGCTTGCCTCGGGGTTGGGAAAGCGTGGGGGTTGCGGTGTTGCCACATCAGCCCAGGGGAGTGTGACCTCGCCGCCTCAGTGATCCCGTTAGACGCCGCGGCGGCGCTGCTTTCCGGGGACCGGAAGTGGATCGCGCTGCGCCCAGTGTTGACGTGTACCGTCTTTTTAGGTTAGCGTGACGTAAAATGAGGAATTTCGCCGCGCTGCCATGTTCTTTCCATCACGTATTCTGCCATCTTAAACGACAGCCGACTTAATTAATAATTGACAGCCGACTTTCCAGACCTGAGCTAGTATTCGTAACAGTTTTTCGAAAATCATATCATCCATCATTGGTTATCAATCCCTTGATTGCAATGACGCAGCTCTCCACTGAGTTCGTCTATCGGCTAGTCTCTTCATATTCACGTATTTCTTCTCTTTCGCATCCTTCATCACTTGTTCCATATATCTCGCACGAGGCCTACCTTTTCCAATCTTCCCGTTCTCTTGTCCTTCCAACGATTGTCTGCATCGGGCCATCATGTCTCATGATGTGGCCGATTAGGTTGTTCCGTCTTCGTCTTAGGGTATTCAGAAGACTTCTCTTTTCTCCCACTCTTCTTAGGACTTCCTCGTTATGCCCCGTTTCCACTACTAGCGTATGTACGCGCGTACCAACCAGCGATGCGTTCCCACAACAATCGTAAAACTCAGTGCTGCCCTTCCTTGGCAGCTGACTGACCAAGTTGCTGGTAAAAGTAGTTTTCAAATGCATTCTGAACTCCAGCACATCCTTCATTTTTTTGCTCTTTTAAAAATTAGAAGACACTCTTTTTCACTTGTTCACCAATGTGCAGCCGACAAATATCCAATTTGGTCAACTTGATAGAATAGGTATCGTAATTCGTCTTTCCTAGTTTCCGCCCCGCCACCAGCGCCTAACCGGTGTAAAATGGCATGATTTCGAATTACGAGTTACGATGGTACTTAGATGCGTTCCCACGGCGCACAGTGGTCCCAAATCGAAAAAATGATGAACGCCAAAATTAATGGAAGTGTGAAAGAGTGACAAAAGTGTAACTTGCAACAGCTAAAGGGTGAAGAAAGTGTGCAAGAGGGTGACATAAGTGTGCCGAAAGTGGGTTTTGGTGGGAAATGTGAGAGGAGTGTGCAGAAAGTGGGCGCACATTTTTCGCACACTTCTTCTCAATATGTTGTCACCAGCGGGGATACTCTCTCGCCCGGCTAAATATTTCATCTCGAGGAGGTTCCACCGTGACTCCGCGATTCAAACTCCCTTAAAAGAGCTATGTTAGTTAATGAATTTAAAATACCGATCCAGAATAACACCTATATGGAAAATCTTCTATAGGGTGATAACGCATACACAATAATTCTACGAGTATGCTATTATACAGCGTGCTGTAGTAGTATTCTATTTTTTACAAGCTCTTTTAACTCATTTTGATTTCGAAAGATGACTGACGTGTTGTTGCCACGTTTAATTTACAAAATTAGAATACATGCTCAATCCCGCTAATAAGTATTCTGAAATAGGTTAAATATTTTATTACTTAGTTTTAAACCCTTGCGAATAAAACTCTTAGTTTTGAATTTCATTTATATTCATATTTTTTAAAATGGTTTGGCAACAATGACGCTGCTACCATTTGAAAGCATTGGTATTAATTACACCATGTCAATAACCAATGAAATATTTAAATTCCATAAAAAATATAAGAAGGACCTTGGTAAGTTATATTCCTTCATTTACTGAGTAAATAGGCTTGTAATCACGTTCCGTCACAAGTACCGTTGTCAATGATAACAAAATACTGTAGCGCCACTTTCTTGTAACTAAAGCTTTTCTGCTTTTTTTTCGAGTAAACATTTATTAATATCAATTAAACAAGGGTGGTAAGGCGAGCACTTTTTTACAATGCTAAATTCTACATAAAATTGCGCATCTTATATTAGTTTTTCGCCAAAACGACATTTCTCTTGACATTTTTAATCTGCAAATTTTACTCCAAGAGCCATGCTCTGCCGTATAACCACGTGATATAAATTAGCTGATTTTCAACGTCCTTGTTCTTCAAATATATGATGGAGAGGCCTCATTTTTTTTATTTCCAATCGATATAAGGGCCAAAAAATGATGTCCTGAAATTTTCCCGAAAATGACTTCATAATTGGATTCGTTAGTCAGGCCCTGCCACCTCGAGGGTGTCTGGCCATTCACATAATTCCCTCCAACCACCCTCCACTGTAAGGGCGTGTGGCAAAGGGTTAACCTTTTTTTAAATCAAATATTTGCACTACCTATCGTATTTGAAGAATGTAAGTAGCTATGTTTTAGTCTTTTAAGTATAGGAAGTGAAATATTCTTAAAAGGAGAGAAAAATGCAGTTAGATGGGTTTGCTAAAAGACTCTGCTGGCATTCAACTACTTAGACTCACATTAATTGCACAAAAAATTCACAAAATTCACCTGACCGGGAATCGGTCGACAGAGCAGGGCCACTGCGCAGACCACTACGCTACCCACGATCCGTAATACACGTGGCAATTTCATATTATAATTGTTGGCACAATGTATTACAGATCCTGGGTAGCGTAGTGGTCTGAGCAGTGGCCCGGATAGCCCAAAGATCCGTGGTTCGACTCCCGGTACAGGTGAATTATTTCGCATGGCAATTAATGTGAATTTCACTGCCGTTCACGCAGCAGGTTCGAAATATGCTACAACTACCTAGACTAACTATTGACAAACTTTTGTACTTTCCCTGGAATGTATTAACGGTTATTCAGATCCGTAATGGTGCGAGGAAAGAAAGACATTTGGCAATCTATTTCCCTAATTTTATGTTTACTATCCAATCTACCATGGTAAGTCGGAGTTCGCTATTGTTTTTAAAGTTTTCAGTAAAAATATAATTTTGAAATTTACTTAAGAGATTGACTCCATATTTCGACCTACATTGGGACAAAGATTCCCATATACGTTATTGTACTGGACTGGTTGCACTTGGTAGGTGAGTGTAATGAATGACAAATTCTTCTCACCTGTTGACCTGTGTGTCTCTAAGGGATAGAACGAGTGAGACTCGTTTGGTGGCGATTGCGAGAATTGCTGAGATCTGTCTGTGCGGTGGCGACGGCGCTTGCAGCCGCACAGTGGCATGAAATCGAAAAAAAGAGAACAATTATTTGATGGAATATTTTCAGCTTACTGATGGATATGGAGTCCGTAATTGAGCTACTATAAAATGAAGATTGATTATAGTGATTTTTGGCCATTAAAATTAATACTTAATGAAATTTTTCGAATATAACAGTACATTGAAAAGTGAGTATATTTCCAGCATTATGAACACACTTTGTTTCACCATGGTATTATCTTTTCTGATATTTCTATTTCCCCTGACGAGGAGGGTTGTCGGACGTTAGCAATGAGGTCTCTAACTTCCGCGGGCAGAGTACATTTTTGTTCTGACTTTATGTGGATCGCTGAGGTAATCAGTGGATCTGAGGACAAAAGCGGTCTTCTGAACAAATCGCCAGTTGTATCTTTCCTGGAAAACAGATAAAAATGTTTTAAACATTGTGAATTACTAGCTGACATCTAGATATGCAGGCTATGTAATATTTTAATGAAAATCCACCTTGAACATTTCCGTGTATGATGCTCCCTGTACATCTACACGATACCCTGCAAGCCACCGCGAGGGTGTGTGGCAGGGGGATCGAATAATATCGAATGTTTTTGTTTCGAGCCTCCTGCGCTTCTTCGGATAGCTGCCCAATGGGTAGTATTGCTGCTGAGGCTACTTCACTACCACGAATTAAGATTTTATGCACAGGACTTGGCATCTTGTACCACCCATAAAGGTGTACAAAAAGGTGTGCTGTGTCCCTACAATATTCACCAAATGTTTTAGAGTCGATCTTGAAACAACTGGGCAAAGTGTGGAGAATGACCGAAAAGCGGGCAATTAATGTCACGTCGATAGCAGTGATGGATGCGCTCCTCAAGGGAGGATTCTCCCAAGGGCGACGTGCAGTATTCTCGTCATTTGTTGACCCTACTCCCTGTTTTGTCATGCGTACCCGCTTTTGCTTTGAATTTATTTTGAATCCGAGATTTTCGTTCTGCAGCACTTGCTTTCTGCTCAGGAGTGGAAGCTTGCCATGATTGAATATCTAAGCGATAAGCTACACGTACTTAGCACACATTCCAGGAATTTGCGAAGTGGGAAATCGTGCACATAAATGGAAAATAACGTGGATTAAATACAAATAGGTAATAAACTTAATTTTCATGTTTTTGGCTCCAGTAGAACACACGTGATGTAAGCATGAAGTGGCAATAGACCCAAATGGAAAGTCAAAATATTCACTCTCCTTTTCATCACCAATGTCATTATTATTCATCTCCCTCGGATACGCCCCACAAATAGAACACCAGAGACTGCGGAGCACACCTTACCCCGTCGGCCATCGTGAACATCATCTTATTTCTACCATGTAATGTTAGATTGGTATGCGACAATCCTCGCATTTGCTTGTCGATGTATTCTTTTTCAGCGATGGCACCACCGGCCGCCGCCTCCTTCATTTGCAAGCGAATCTGCAGTATCGTGGTGAAGACGGCCTCGGATTTTGCAAAACGATAACTTTTTCTAAATGTATGGGGTTTATCCAGTTGGTGTGCAGGGGGGCGAAGGCTGAAATCGACAAATGAGCCATCGCCGCCCCGTGCCATTGTTGATATATAACGAATGGCCTCAACTCCCGTCGCGCCCACTCTTCCCTAAAAGCTCGAATTCCATGTCAGGAAAGTAACGCCAATCAATAAAAAGTTTACTTTAAATTGTACTTAAATTATATTTCATTATCGTGTCTAACGGCAGCTTACCCGAAGAAACTTCTGGAAGGGCCGCTGTCACGTGTTCTTGTCTCCGAGCGATGCGTTGGCTGGTGTAATCCATTAAATCCTGAAGCATCAGCTGAGGTGTCTGTTACTATCACTTCTTTAGGGTGATAAGGGTGAGTCTTGGCCTCTAGTACCTTAACATACGATGGATACAGGTGCGCATTTCGCTGCTTAGCCTGCCGCCTCAGTTTAACGTAGTGTTCTTTGGAGAGGTCAAGATCCACGATCAGCGCAATGGCCTCTTCAGGAGTGGACGGCACAATATTCTTCGCAGAGTTTCCCTTTTCAATGGTGGCTTTCATTTTTCTTGCTCGCGTTGGTGTTGTCAATGCTGTCTCCTGAATTATTTTCGCGGCTGCATCATTGCCGTCAGCTCCTAGGCTCATTTTGGCAGCATACACTAGGGTTTCGGCAGAGGCCGAAGATCATCAACTTTCATTCGTTTGCACCTCTCGTAGAACACTGAAAGAAGGATCTGCGTCCGACGGCGCTGGTCGGATTTTCGCCAGAACTCTTAGGTCTGGCCGCTATTTGGCCGCGAAAGCCATTCGTAGTGCTTATTTTCAAATCTGCTATTCATTCCATTGCAGGACACCCACTTATTGTGACGTTTGCTCACAAAAACTCGCAACCAGTTATTAATTGATTTGCGAAAAACTTCCACTTCTTCTTTGACGCATAATTTGTCTATTAAATATTCCTCTAATGTTTGCTGTCTGACAGCCCTGGACCTTCTTCCATTCTCCCTAAATACGTTAAAAAGGTCTCTACGAGTAATGTTAGGCATGTCCAAAAGACGTAACTGTCTCACAGCCACTTCAAATCACTAGCACTTATAGCAAGAGACACCAACCGTGACAGAAGCTCAAATCCAATAGTGCAATGAACACTAAGAACTTGCTAAGAGCAGAGACGAAATTCGTTTTCTCGGTCGAGTGAATCGCGCCGACATAGGACATGCGATCAGTGCGTGGACTCGGTCACGTGACACGTACATTTGTAAACAAAGTAACATTTTGTGACGCGAGGGGCAAATGTGGGCAAAATGTGCCTTCGGGGTGATGAGTAAAAGAAGGTTTGGGGAAGACTTCTTGATTAGAATCAACTTGGAACACTTTGGAACATTTGAGACAATATCCCTTGTAGAAATCAGCGCGAAAGTTAGATTTTTTCTTATATGCACACTTAGAATTAAAAAAATTTATGTTGTATTCATTTTTATATGAATTGGGCTTTTGAAGTTAACACAGATGAAAGGATACGTCGTATGACATGTGGTTCACGCCAAAATGACTTTCCATGTTTGCTAATCCGATTAATATAGCAAACTTTTAGCGTCGGGATGCGCGCTCTGAAATCAAACCAAACGTATCCAATGTTTGAAATATCATATTGCAAGGATTTAATCGACTAGGACCTTAAAATGTGGCTCAAATGATAGTCTGGTCTTATAAGAATGTAATTCAGTGAAATAACTGTAAAAGTTATCACTTTGAAAAAAATGTATTTTTTGCCTTTTTTCGATTTCATTCCACTGTGCGGCGGCCGTCCAAAGCAGAGGGGGGGCTTATCACCGCGAGATAAGGTTGCAGGTGATGGATGCCGGCCCGGACCGCTCGGGTGTCCACCATACTGGCGAGGCATCGAGGAGCGCAGGAGCCTCTACACGTAGGGTAGCGCTCGGGTAGTAGCCCAGATAGTAGGTCATCCCCAGGGGAGGAAGAGCTCGAGAGGGAGAATTGCACATGCTGTGACTCACATTGTGAGTGAATGACATACACAATGTAATTAAAGGACAGAGAAAACCACATAAAACGGGCGAACATGCTAAACAAACAAAGGTAATAAGTTGATAAAATAGTGGATTGTTGGATGATTTATCGAGGAAAATATTAGTAGATAAAAAGTATCGAGAGAGTCACAGGCTTGGAGGAAGAATTTCCGTGGTGTTAGTTTATTGCCGTGGTTGGAAAAAATAAAATAGCTGACTGCCACAACCTCATTCAAAGTACACATGCAGATATAATCATAGGGACAGAAAGCTGAATTTCGAAGGCTATATCAGATATCGTGTAGAAGTCATTTACAACTTTAAAGAAAGATTTAAGTAGAAAGGGTAAAGAAGATTTTATACTTGTGAAGGATCAGTACACAAGTAGAAGGGAACTAAATTCTGCGGGCAATGCAGAAAGTCTTTGGTGTTCCCAGAAAAGCAATATAGGACAATGAATATATATCTCTCGGTCAATCCACTTCAATTCGAGCAGAAAATTGATAAAGATGACCGTTAGGGTGACCGATTTCGACAAAACTTGGAAAAACGTCATCATCTGATTGGATAATGAAAACCCCAAAGCCGTTTTACAAAACATGCAACCTTTTGCGAGAAATTGCAACGTTTGAAAATTTGAATTTTGCAAAAGTTACTATTTGCGTTATATGTCCGTGACTATGAAAGCTACAGTTGTGCCAAAGGACTTATTTTAAAGGTATTGAATTGGGAAAATATGATAATATATGCAGCCTCGCAGTTGCTCCAGTGCCCACCTTTATCCGAATCTTCGCACAGAAAAGAAAATTTCTCGAAGAAATTGCCGGCAAAAACAACTTCACATGGAAAAGGGCTTCACATTGTAGGACTTATTGTTAGTCAATCCGTCGTCCCACCCACATCGCCACTCCTTCCTTCTCTACGTTCTTCCCAAAATTCTCAGAGAAACTATTCCCGGCCGCCCTATCGTCTCTTCCCGCGACTCTCCTACTGAACGCATCTCTGCCTTCGTAGATTTATACCTCAAACCTATAGTCCATTCCCTTCCTTCATACATTAAAGACACTCTCACGATTTCCAAACTAAATTCCCTAATCAACGCGTCAGCATGGCCCCACCATAGACTTCCCTTCGCTCTGCACCTCTATGCCGCATTCCGAGGGCCTTGCCGCTCTCCGCCATTACCTGTCCCACACCACAAACGCCTAGCACGGATTTTCTTCTGGATCTCTCGCGTTTCATCGTCGCACACAATGCCTTTTCATTCGGCAACAGACACCACCTCCAGGAGAGCGCCAACGGAAAGTAGGTTTCGTCCGTGCAACTATCGGAATTTTATGGCTCAACTGGTGAGGCTGCGGCGAGTGGCGAACTAATGGCAGCACCTGTTCTTCAACCCAACCATGTAGCCTCCTTGAACCCAACCATAAGGTGTTGACGATAACGATTGAACTAAGTTACTGGCATTTTCATTTTTCGTTAAACTGTACACGATGGTGGAAGGAGTTAAACTTAATCAACTTAATGCCGTTGCTTTGATTGAAACATGGGTCGTCTCAATTAAATCAGTGGAAGTTATTTAGTTGAGTCTTTTTTTCTTCCATGAGAGATAAATTCCACCGTGTCAGATCTTAGATGGTTAATTATGTACATGCGATGTAAGACGCTCTGGAATCAAGAGAATGAGAATAGTGAATACGCCAATATGCGTGCACGCGTGGATATGTACAATTAGATGTAGTGGAGGCATAGCGATGAAAACTAGTACCTATATTGGATGACTACAACACAAGTGCAAACTACTGCACGTAGTTACCGCTTTAATTTCCAATCGAATAGAACCTTTTCTTAAGACTTTCCCTTCTCAACCATGCATGTAATGCTACTAACAGGCCATCTTAGACTACTAGTTTGTTCATGGTTTAGGATTACTTAACATCGGGCGCATAGTGATCGTAATGTTTGGAATATAATTTTAGGGCTACAATTAAAGTAGCTACTTATAATTCAATTAATATGGTGACGATAAGTACAAGTACACCTAATATAATGTTTTTTAAACGTCAGTTTCCTACTGCAAACAATCTGTCACTATACAGTGTCCCATTGATCGTGTGTCATTTCTAACCTGTAATATTAGACACTTCCTTTCGAGCCACAACGATGAAATTTGGTACCTGGCTAGAAAAAGGATGCAAGTTTTGTTGAGTCTAAACAAAATATGAAAAATATGACTTTTTGACCCCAGAAATAGGGTCCAACCTAAAATCCAAATTTTGCCTTATGGGCTTTCAATGTTAAAATATTCGAAGTACAAAAAAGATGGAATTATTTAGCGAAACTTTCGACTAATAGGTTTTTGGACACTAATAGGTTTTTGGACACTTTGTATACTAATAATATCGTTGGCGTATACAATCTCTATGAAAGACACGAAAACGTCAGGGATTAGACACTTCCGCCAGCATACGAATGTGAAGTCGCATATTTAAAAACCACGGTAGTTGTACACGAGAGTATTTCACACCAACCATGAAATAATTATCGGTTAAACTTCCAACAGGTGTGTGATCTGAAAATAATAAGAGGGGAGCTAACAAGTCTGATTTTAAAAATATTTTTTTAATCGCGTCACCTCAAAAGTTATTCATGTAAGCATTAAAATTTTTAGACTTTTCTTAATATAGCAATTGTCTTTCTCTGCCTGGCTGTTTTTTGCCTAGCCCACGTCTGCATCCTTAATGTAACGTAATAATTTATTACCCATGTAATTATATCCTCTTTATGATCAATACATGGGAAACTTAAATTTCCTGAATCCAAAATTTCATTCGGCTATGATGGATATAAATCCAAAATTAAACTATTTCAATTACGAATATTAGAAAAAATATAAAAAGAGCAGGGCCGAAGTTACCCGAGCCTTATCACGAACGCGAGCGCAAAGAACGAGCATAGGAGACGAACGCAGTTTGCGTGACGGGGAACGCGTGATTCGTTGTCCCGCGACAAGAACGAGAATAAGGCCCCAGGGATGCATTTAATGTCTAATGGTTTCTCACCGCCTGGGTTGGCTTTAACAGACAACAATTTCTCTGCCATTAAAGTCAGCGTCTTTAGGTTGAAGGTATGGAACACGTATTTTGTCCGTTTTCACATAAGGCATCTCGTCTGGGTACTGCTCTCCCACTGGCTGGTGCTCGGAGAACTCTCTTCCACGCGTTGTGCAGCCGTCATCTCTATTCTCCGGCATATTCACTATCTCGATGGCTTTTCTCATTATCCATTCCCCTTCACGATTATTTGAGCTTCATGAAATAATAGGCCATCTCCGGGATCACTCCATGCATGCTCAGCTATAGCCGACAGTTATTGCTGCCTGTTTCTTTGTAGCCTTTCGGTGTTCCTGCAGCCGGACTCTCATAGATCTGCAGTCCTCGCCGGTGTGGGCTTTTCCACATGAGCATCTCATCCCACAAGATTCTTTTTCTGGTCCAGTTTGCTGCAGAGCTCTCTCTTAAGGAGCTGCTCAAACATTTTTCAACTAAACCCTCACTAAGATTCTATTGAAGACAAATAACTTCTAACGGTCCGCGCACTCGGTAGAGGTAATATATCGCCCTCTCCAGCAATCTATAATCCACTGGTGTACGAATATAAAACAACCTGTCCTTTGAATACCTTCTTCCTATCTCAGTTGGGCAGAAGTCACTATTTCATTCAGGGAAATCACCGAATTCCTCGGAATATTTGGATGAACATCCAAATTTTCTATGAGTTATCTTACTTCCATTTCATTCCTTGACGCTTGGTCTTCGATTCGAAGTTCATAAAATTGTGCACGAGTCCTCCTTAAGAATTTCTGATAATTCATCCCTTGATAGTGTTTTACTTTGGACTTCACTAAGTATAAGATATTTTTGAATTCAGTACCCATTAAGTAGCCCTTGAAAAGTTTTGCAGCATTCACCTTGTGAATGATCTCGCTAATATTGAAGCAATTCACCAGAGGTTCACAATGAATACTGAGTATCAAATTATAAATACTCTTACAGGGTACACTGCAGGTCAAAGCAACTTTATCATCCGCCAAAATTGTTAAAAAATACAAGATCGTACGTCGGGCATTATGAATGAAGTCAGCTGGGTATAAAATACAGATTTTGGACTAATATAGGGATACTGCTGCACCAAGTTATTGGAAGGCTTTTCCTGAACAAATCACCGTGGAGGTATTCAAAAACCGAGAATTCTGATGAACCTTTTGTCGATAAAATTGCTTCAATGCGATTTCCTTCACTGTCATTCATGAGATTCATTCTTCATCTGTGGCATATTTGACTGTGCCCTACTTATGAACATTCGAGGTTTAGGCATCGGTTTACTGATATACAGTAGGCAGCCAGGACAACAATGTTTGAAGTGCATCTTACTCCAACATAGGTATGCGTAACTTTGCCTACGTTCTGATACAAACTTAGTTATATCACACTTGACCGGAAATTAATAAGAAAAACATATCGACCCAGTACCCAGCAGTAATTGAAATACTACAAACATATGCATAACTCAGCATTGATGTTTTCATTTTGAAAACTTTTTTCTTCACGATATCATTCGGTGAAAAGTGCTTTCTACCCAAAACCCGGCCAGCTTTTAGTTGCCCTTAGAATTGCATGTTGCCATTTAGCCTTCTTGACAGAGCCCTTAGGACACTAAACAAAAGATGACATCGACTTTTTCGAACCGTACCCCTCAATGCACCCAGGAGCAACAACTCTTCTCGGCATTGTTAGAGATGCTGAGAATGAAAAACTAGTCGCAGTCATAGAAAGGTGATTCCTGTGTCGCGTGGGTGAAGTATTTAAAACCTCAAACAGCAGAGGAAGAAACCACACCATTACGGATCTCACTACGGAGCCTCACAGTCACAAAAATTGGGTGTGCTTAGGACCACACGGCAGAAGTGTAAACTTTTTTTGCCGATTTATATTCCGAAATAAATCTGAATAATAATTCAGCCACGTTTTAATCACTCTTTTGTTCACTACGCCGTGCAGAAAGCTAGATTTATGTACTTCCACTTTATGCATTTTCTAACATTGCGGATTCAACACAAGTTGCGTTGCCTTCATGACGTTTGTCCATGTTTCCGTGCCTACAAAAGAATTCCAAATTAATATAATTTCTCGATATAGCAGATCAGGTGCGTAGGTCAAATTTCCGAAAGAAATTCTCATAAACACCCATTTTTTATGAAAAACCATTTTTTCCCCACAAAATTGTCGGAAAAAAACTTTTTGACAAGATCAGAACAAAATCTGAAACAAATTGTCAACAATTGTTCCCAAAAAAATTCTCAAAAAAAAAGACCTCCACCACTAGGATTCGATCTTGGGTATTTCGGTACACTGGACAACGACTATAACCACTAAGCCGGAACACAGAGCGTTCTCATAAGTGAACATTCGGCATACTAAGCGGGGCCCCGGAAAGCAGAATCTGACGGTACGTGACGCGAGTTTGCTCTTTTGCCCCCCCATGCCAAAAGTGCCCAACGAGGCAAAAGAAGTTTCCACTTCAAAAATATTCTCATTGAGAATGTAATTCTGGAAATATCTTGTTAGAGATGCCAGTGGCGCCATTAGCGGCTTCAATTAATAGGCCACAGCCAGAACACGGGGCAGATGGGAGGTGTCAGGCTCCTTCCCTTTGTCTGGGCCTTTGTGAGGAAAAAATCTTATCCAACCTATTCTGTCGCTTGGATACGTCGATGATATTTTCCTCATGTGGACACCAACTCCCTCAACACTTTTCTTTCTTCCCAGAATTCTTCAGCCTCTGCCTCCTTCACTTCTTCCTTTTCCAGCTCCAACATCACATTCCTGGACTTAAACATCTCCTTCTCCGACAGTAATTTCAAAACCTCTGGACACATTAAAGCCACCAGCAAGCAACAATACCCCCTCACTACAGTAGCTGCCACCCACCCCACATCAAACGCTCCATCCCCATTCTCTCTCTCCATCCGCGGACACAGGATCTGCAACAATCCTGACGACATGCACACATTTTCCTGTCCAACCTCTCTTCTCCGTCCTGGGTACCCGGAAAACCTTCTCCCAAAAAAAGATATTAAGAAAACCTTCCATTGCACAACCACGTCGCTCCGAAGGCGTGTCCTTCCTCTCTGCTTCCTTCCCGGGCGCGCATTCCTCACACTGCGAGTCCTCCCAAGATCTTTTCCCTCTTCTATCAGACCACAGTTCCACCTCTCGAAACATTTCCCCAACTCTCCACCCAATTTACGTACAAAAGACCACCGAATTTCAGCGCCATCTTTAAAACTACCCGCCCGCTTCTCAAATCCCTGCCATACACCAGCGTCTCCACCTCTCCTTGCAAGGGTCCGAGGCTCGCCCGTCATTCCCTCCTCCTGCCTCACTCAAAGTGTCTTCCAATGTTTCCTTCGTCCACTCGGGCTTCCACCGGCATCGTCTCCAATGCAATTCCTGCCCACGTGCGCCGGTGCACCAACCGTGCTCTGAGCGTCGGAACAAACGGCGCCTCGTGCACGCTCCGTGTCATCCCCTCTCGGGCCGTGTTCCAGTCCCAAGGGTGTGCACTACGCTCTTGCACCCTTATGCTCTTTCTTGCACTTTCACCCTTTTCTGCACTTACTTGCTCTATTCCGACATTAGCGCCATGGACACTTTGTGGCAGTGGTGTTTACTGCAAAAAAGTTGACGAGCATGTATCGTGTAGTTTCGGACACATGTGAATATCTGTGGTTTCGGAATAGATTTCGTAAGCACAATCGAGATATGAAAGTAAACGACTTTTCTGTGCTGTTTCTGCATGTAATAATAAACCCTATTTTTGAGGTGTTGTTCATGGTGTTTGGTAATCTTATGGTATTCTTCGTATCCTTTGACACGAAGTCGCAACGGTGTTAAGATTATGTCAACAAATGTTGGTGCCCAAAATAATAAACAGGCGCAATTCACAACGCATATTATTACTTAACAAGGCATTGATTGAAATATCCAAGAACAGCTTAACATGCTGTGTATTTCTCATTAAACAAATTTTATCAATGTAGGATCCATTGCTAATATATCAATACTGTCCAGTTATGAAATCCGGAGAAATTTACATAAATGATTGTATGCATGAAATTTGAATAATAACTAAGTAAATATAGATTTACATTCATTGAAAATTACGAGCATGATTAGTTGTACCCTATAGTACAGAGCATTAGTATAAACAGTACGTACCTACCTGTAAGTAATATTGAATTTGATGCCTGGATATGGACTTTTTGCATCAAATACTCTGTTTTCTCTTCTTTCGTATTGCCAATTACTAATCCATGGACATACAATTGTATGGCTAGTTAACTTTCAATTCTTAAGATGGTCCGGCATTCATTTACCAATGAGTAAGAAGAACCTAATAATTATTTCAGCATGTCAAACACGTAAGTTCCACTTCGCTACCGTAGTCCTCACACCATAGAAAGTAATAAATACTCTTTCATTTAGTGAGCACCATTTCTGCCGTACGTTAACGTCATTTAACACTAAAATACTTCTTAAATACATTACAAATTACTATTCATAACTTCCTTCGCCTTAGAAAGTTTATCTGCAACCATTTCGTTTACTTTCATTGGAAATATTCTATTTCGTTAAAAATTTACTCGTGTTCCCGAAATATATGAAGTTCACATGACATACAAACGTCAAATAATAATAGTTTGCATAATAGAAATCCGTTTCCTCATCCATTCTTAACAATTTTGTCTCCTAAATCTCCTCTGTTATTATCGTAGTGCGCAAAAGGGAGCATGGACATACCCTTACGTGCACTAGGCCCTGGCGCTCTTCTTGATGCGCTCTGAAACGGATTGGAACCGCACTACGTGACGTCACATCCGAAAGTTGACAATCGAAAAGAGCGGGTAAGGGTTTGAAGGGTGCATAATGACGAATTGGAACACGGCCTCGGTTGCACAGCACCCAAACACGCGTCTTCTCACCGCGCACACTGGGCTGAAATCGGAAAAATATAGCCAACATTCACATCTCCTTTGGTTTTGAAACTAGAGCACCGAAACTTTCACATCATCATGCTAGTTAGGTCTCGAACTTAAATCCAATGATTCGAGTCCGTAGACTAGTCTCGGGCCACTTCAAGACAAAATGGCGGAAACCATGAAATCCACTTTGCTAGCAATCATACGGACGGTCACTTAAAATTTCTTTTCCCTGAAGGAGAATATTTCAAACATTTTAAAACGACTATCGTTCATTAACGGATATCGATGTTTGACCCACACTGCTTACCTTAGAGAGTATCGATGGAAACAAAATTAGCATCAGAATTTCTTTAAAATGTGAGCGATGGGTTGACTTTGGATTCAACTCGGAATATTAAGAAAGAAAGCACTTATAAGAATACTCCATCTATACAATTCATCAGTTTTTACCTCACAAAATCACGTCATCTGAGTCAGAGTCTGCATCACCATTGTCCTCTGAATCTGTTGACCCCTCTATTAGAAGAAGAGGTTAATGGTAGTTTTCTGGGGGGCAGAGCAGGTAGACGGTCATTAGCGAGGGTCCCTGCTCGCGATCGTCCTAATCCGTCCCTCGCTCGGCTTCGACCCTCATCAGCGACCGGACTCTCGCGGCAAGGGGCCGCGCGGACGAAACTGACCGCGTCCAATATGATGTTAAAAGTTATTAACTATTTAAATGAGCAACAATTTATTACCGCCATTGTATCACACGTTCTAAGAGAATTACGGGCGTCTTTTGATCGACGTTCTACGATAAAAATTAGCGTTCTTCATGCATCCTTCAGAAAGATACCGTTTACACTTGGCAACGTTGCATATTCTGGAGGTTAAAAGCGGTGGTTTTAAACAGCTTAGAGCGTTGATAGAGGGAGATCTTGATGGAATAATGTAATAATAACTGTTGAAACATAAGTTTTAACATGTTAAAGCAGTTTAATACATTTTAACTGTTGAGTGCTTGAAATATATGAAAGTTATTGCCTGGAAGATGCCCTATTTGTTATCTACATCTACGTTTATACGATACCCTGCAAGGCACCGAGGAGGTGTTTAGCAGAGGGTGATAATCACCAAGCACGCACTTTAAACAAGCATACATAATACTATAGGGTCTCAGGTAACTATATTGTTAGTATCTATATACTATATTAATTTTGTAGCGTGTGTAACGTCGGACAAATACTACGGGAGACAACTCATTTCAATAAAGAAGACGCTACTTTTCAGACTCCTTTATTCTTCCTTCTCCGCACAAAATCAACAACCCATCAAGAAAACAAAAATCCCCCGCTTCACTCCCCCAGCAACCCACCAACAACTCTCAATCAAACAAAACAAGTCTCATCAGACGTTACACGTGTCAGTCAGTCATTCAGTATCCGTTTTGTTTTGCTCTCTACCAAGTTTTCAGCTAAAAGAGTGATGTTTGGTGCGTTGACTGTGAATTTTCTGTCTGTATGATTTGGTAGTAGTTTTGGATTTTTAGCAGTTTGTAGTATAGAAATAATGGAAAAAAACATGATGTTTGAGAGTGGGAGACAACATATAATGAAAATATGGTGTAGAAAAAAGTAGAAAAATAATCAGAGTGGGACACGTTTCTCTATTTATAAAATAGCAATTTCCTTCTCTCTGCATACGAAATGCTTATGAGAAGTGCTTGAATGACTGGCAGCAGGTCTGTAGGTGTACATAGTAATAAGGGATTGGTTGTTAATACATGCATCTTGCACTACAGACTAGTCTATATTATTTCCCCTACCTATTCCTTTGCTATGCTGCTTATTGTGCTCTCTTACAGTTAGGGGGATAAATGACATTTTGAATCCATCGGTGCGACAATCTCTCTCTCTTACCTTATTTATCTGGTTAAATCTAATCACGCTGTAGTTTTTAATGTATGCATAACATTTTCATCTACATCTATATCTACACGATACTCTGTAAGCCACCGCGAGGGTGTGGCAGGGGATAAAGATCACCAAGCATGTACTACCGTCATGCAAACAAACAACTATAGGGTCTCATGCAACTATATTGTTAGTATCTTAGTATTAAGGGATTAAAACATGCATCATGCACTATAACTACTCTACAGTATTTCCCCTAACTATCCCTTTGCTATGCTGCCTATTCTGTTCTCTTATAGTATGGGAAATATGCCAATTTAAATCTATCAGTACGACAATCTATCTCTCTAATCTTTTTTATCTGGTCGAATCTAGGATAATATGCTGGAGTTCTTAATTTGTGCCTAACATCTTCAGTAAAGCTAACCAATTAAAATTTCTCTAATAGAATTAATCTGTACTTAAACCTACGGTCTGATAATGATTCCCACCCTAGTTCTTTTATTAATTCTGATACACTGCTCAACCAATCGTAACACCTTTTAACGAACCTAGCTGCTCTACTCTGCGCACTGACTAGTTCTCTGATCATACCCAATTCATTCGGATCCCATACACTGGCTGCATACTCAACGTGGGGCCTAACTATTGAAAAGTAACATCGCCCTTTTGTCTTCTCATCACATTTCCCAAGTACTCTTTTTATATATCCTAGCTTTCTCTTCGCTCGGCCGCATATTTCCCTAATGTGTCTTCCCCACGATAAATCTTTAGTGATTGTTACACCTAAATATCTTACGGTTTCAACGTTTTCGATCTTCGTGTTATTAATTCTATAGGATCGCTTTATCGAATTATTCCTCCTCCAAAAATTGATAGCTACACAAGAATTAAGGTTGATTTCTAACTGCCATTTGTCGCACCACTCTTGAATTGCATCTAAATCCTTGCTAAGTGATTTCGTGTCCTCTTCGTTTGATATACCCCTGTACACCACCGCATCGTCTGCAAAAAGTCTAAGGTTACTAATAACTACGGTACCCAAATCGTTTATGTATAAAAGAAATAGAAGCGGACCTACTACGCTACCCTGTGGAACTCCCGATGTGACTTCGATTGTGTCCGACATGATACCATCTATGACAACCCTCTGCTCTCGCCCACTTAAGAATTATTTTACCCAACATACAACGTCTTTCTTTATACCAAAACTCTCTAACTTCAAGATTAATTTGTCATGAGGAACTTTATTGAAAGCCTTTTTAACCCTCCAGCGGGCGCGCTGTGGCACAAAGTGCAACATTGTGCCGTTTCGTTCTCACGTTATTAATATTGGAAGGTCAGTGAACCAAACGCACCAATTATTCCTTCTTTGTATCATTATGAAGATTTGTATTTGTAATTCAAGCGCAAGGCTTCTCGTATTTCGTAATAAAACGAATAAGTAGCTGAACTGGTCGTCTTTGTTGCACTCTGTGCAACGCGCGCCTGGTGACGAAATTCGATTCCATAGTGGCACTTATTGATCAACATTGTTTATTTCTGTACGATATAGTGTGAGGTGAGTAGGTAGGAACACATGAGTTTCCACCATTCCTTCTCTGAATCAGGTTGAGCTAACAGCTAAACGTATGGTGTGTAGAAGCAGCTGTATGTGGAGAGAGAAACTTTTGGAAATTGACCTGTGGCATTCTTTCCAACGCGAGCCCTATGATGTATATTTTTAGGAATAATTTCCATTGCATATTTTGTTGTCCTTTTTATGGGTTTACTATGATCTAGAAAAATTCGGAAGCTAATCATCATAATGCTTAGGGCACGAAGATCATTACCGACGAAGACTATCTGAGGGTACTACAACAGCTGTCAGACGAGGAACAGGAAGTTGAGGAAAGTGATGATACGGATGTGGAGGAAAATATTTCCCTTGGTGATCACGGCAGAGACTGATGAAACTACGTCTATTGGTGGCATGGAAGAACCTACTGTTGCTGAAGATTGTGATGGTGAGAACAATAATTTTTTTGGAAAAGTTGATAAATCTTGCTAGTGGAAAAAACTTCTTTTTCCGGTGCTACAAAGATAAAGCGCAAAAACATTATAAAATCACTCCCAGTGAAAAAACTCTGGGCAAGAAATACACCTGATTAGGCTACGGCTTTCCTAAAATGTATAGATATAGACATGATTAATGAAATTGTGATGCAAACAAACAAGTACATTCAAACTAAAATTGCTGATGTCCACTATTCAAGGGATAGGGATTCTACCGAAACAACAAGAACAGAATTTTTGGCTGTACTGGGTATACTTTTTCTAATTGGCATAAAAAAAGGTCATCATGCAAATGCTTTAGAATTGTGGAGTGCAGATGGATCAGGAATGCAAATTCTAAGGGCTGCTACGAGTTACAAGCGATGTTTGTTTATTCTGCGATCAATAAGATTTGACGATAGGACGTGTAGGGATTTCCGAAAACAAACAGGTACATTAGCTGCAATCCGAACAATAATAGACTCTTTCATGGGAAATTGTCAAAAAACATAATATGAGTGAATTTGTGACAATTGACGAAAGGTTGCAACCATTTAGAGGCCGTTGCAGTTTCATTCAATATATACCGAGCATACCCGCGAAATACGGGATAAAGTTATATGCTATGTGTGATGCCAAAACATTCTTCACCAATATTCTCGAAGTGTATTGCGGGAAGCAGATGAATGGTCCATATTTAGTTTCAAACTCACCAGTAGACGTTGTCAAGAGGCTTATAAGATCAATAGAGGCATCTAATCGTAATCTAACAACAGATAACTGGTATACTAGTTATCCTCTTGCCAAGCACCTCCTTACAAAAAACATTACAACCATTGGCACGCTGAAAAAAAATAAAAGAGAGATTCCGCCTGAATTTTTGCCAAACAAGACGCGCGCTGTAGGGTCATCTCTCTTTGGGTTTCAGAAAGACATTACTGTCCTTTCATATGTTACGAAGAACAAGGCGGTGTTTTTGCTTTCAAAAATGCATGATGAGGGGATTACAGATGAAGGTTCAAATAAACCATGTATTGTATTAGATTATAATGCAACGAAAACAGGTGTCGACACAGTTGACCAAATGTGTAGTTTGTATTCTGTGTCCAGAATTACGAAAAGTGGCCATTAGTTTTATTTTATAGATTTTTGGACATCGCAGGAATCAATGCTCACATATTATATAGGGCAAACCATCCTACGGATAAACATTGCAGGAGAACATTCCTGAAAACCTGAAAAATCTGTATTGTATGTCTAAACTATGTAAAGTTCTATATTAATAAAATGAGGAAAGGAATGTACGCTTCTTAATTCGAGTTTTTGTTATTAATATCAGCGGAAAACCAAGTGTTACACTGAGTGCCACGCGCGCCCGCTAGTGTCAGAGAATAGGGCGCGCCTGCTGGAGGGTTAAAATCTAAAAATATCGCATCAACTTCAGTACTGTTTTCGCCGTAGACTAAAATGTCATATACGAATAAAGCTAATTGTGTCTCGCAAGATCTACCTTTCCGGAATCCATCTCGGCTGTTTATGAGCAATCTCTAACTATCCAAATGCCCCATGATTGAGCTGACTACAATGTGCTCAAGTTCCTAACAAGAGATTGACTTGAGTGAAATGGGTCTGTAGTTTCTAGGTTCTTCCCTATCACCGCTTTTAAAAATAGGTGTAATGTTAGCTACTTTCCAACTCTTGGATACTGTGTGGTTCTTTGGTGTTTTATTGAATATTATTTCTAGATAGGGGGCTATTTCAGTAGCTTATATTTTATATACTCTGGAAGGAATTAGATCGGGACCTGGTGATTCGTTTTTACTAATGTTTTTTAACTGCTACTCTATTCAGCGACACGAAATAACTATTTCGGGCATTTCCTCGCAGAATATCTTCGGCGGTGGTTCCCCTGTTTTGGTTGACGATGAGTGGAATACGCTTCGGAAGACGGTGTTTAAAGTATTGGATTTTTCTAAAACGCTGGTGACTCTGATTCCTTTATCTTTTTTAGGTGTGTAAACATACTGTGGACCTATTTCCCTGAAGTTCTCTCTCTCACATATGACCAAAACGCTTTAGGATTGCTTTCTAAATATTCTCCTAACATCTTGCTCTTGAAGTACGATGACGCTTGCCAACATGCTTTTCTTACTAACACTTCGATTTGTTGTAGTTTTGAACTAACCCTTTTTTTCCTCTACCGACAGGCCCTCTCTTGCATTCTTTATGCTAGCGTGGCATACCCTTTGTCCCTTCTTTAATAATTTCATAACATCCGTGTTATACCACTTTTGCACTGTATACTTCTCAATTTGCTTGGTGTGTATTCTTTGACAACTTTACGGGCGACCTCAGGAAATTCTCTCCACGAATCTTCTGTTCTAATTCTTTGTTTCGTCGCTAAATACATTAATCAATTCACTTACCTCCTCATTCCTCGTTATTTCAGTAATTTCAGGTTATACAGTAGATATACTACTACATAACATCCTGTGAGCAACATAAAGTTTGTGTGGTAGGGATGTGAAAAGTGTGTGTGGGGTGTGAATTCACCCCCTGTCACACGCTTTTATGGTGGATTGCAGAGTTGCTTGTTTGCATGTTAGTAGTTCATGCTTGGTGATCTTCACCCCCTGCCACACACTCTCGTGGTGGCTTGCAGGGCATCGTGTAGATGTAGATGTGGATGTATTATGTAGATGAGGATGTGTACTCCATGGCAACAAGTTTGATATAACAGTCACGTTTAACTATGACGCTACGACAATCTCGGGGCGGCAAGCGTCCTTTGAAATAACAAGCATGCATGCAAGTTGGCGGGAAGGTACCTACCCTGATATAGCAATGTAATGACACCGAAGACACCTCCAGTGGCCAAGGGAAAGGAGAGAGGGCTAGTTTTTGCAGGAGAGGGACAGTGGGGAGTCCGCTGTCCGCGATCGCTTCCTTCCCTTCCCATTAACCCCCCGCTGTCCCCTTCCGACCATTCAACGCCTACCTGTCTATGAATGTCGAGAAACATCCATATCTCCGTGCACTCCAGAGGATATACCAAATGCGGACTGACAACTGACAAGCTGCATCCTTGGCATTTCAAAAAGGATTTCATCGATGATGTTAAAAAGGCGTTTTTCTAAAATCAGTAATCGAATTGGCATCTATATTATTATTTACATCTACATCTACATAATACCCTGCAAGCCACCATAAAGGTTTGTGGCACGGGGTGAAATCTCACCAAACATGCACTACATATCATGCATAAAAAAGGATTAGTATTTATATACTGTTCTAAACTACACTATTTTGAAAAAGATATAAATAGCAACTCAAACATGCAAAAACATGCTGTTAGTTGGGTTAACTTCAAGTCCTTATAACAACATGCAGCTACCAATGTTATCCATTGCTACATTCGTATTGGATATATTTACCCTTATTCATATCCCTAATTGTGCGAGGAAAAAAGGACATTTTGAATCTGTCAGTTCGGCTCAGCACTGACTATCCTCGAGGATGTGTTGCAATAGATGAGTTTTCTCCACACATGGGCAAAGCACAAATAGTAAAGGATGTGAAATATGTCTTCCTTATTTGGAACCCGAGGAAAAACGAATTATTTAAGAATTAATTAAAATTCTGAGGAGATGAGCTGGATTTGTGAACATTTGTTAATCTAAATGTACGCGATACCCTGCAAGCCACCGGGAGGATATGTGGCAAGGGGTGAAATCACCAAGCATGCACTGTAAGCATGCAAACTTGCTACTATAGGGTCTCAGGCAACTAGATTATTAGTATCTACATAGTAATAAGGGATTGGTTATTAATACCTCCATCATGCACTACATGACTACAAAACTACTCTAAAATATTTCCCCTAACTATTCCTTTGCTATGCTTCCTATTCTGTTCTCTTATGCCTCCTGCAACACACCGTAGTGGTGGCTCGCAGGGTATTATGTAGATGTAGACAACAAATCCCTTATAGTGTGGGGGAAGAATGGGATTTTGAATCTATCAGTACGAAGAAAACATGCACTACTGGCAAACAACTAAGAGCTGCCAGGATAAAACTACATGGAAACATCTATCCGACAATCTATCTCTCTCACATTGTTTATCTCATCAATACCATCTCAGATCTTCTTATATATATTTTACCCCCGACTTAATAGTCGTCATCAGAATAGTCATCGTCGGCAAACAATCCTAGGATTGGATTGACACACCCCTCCACTCGATTCTTCTATCGGCCAACCTCTTCATATTAATTTAATTCCTCTCTTTCACATACCTTACTGTTCCATATATCTCATACGTGGCCTTCATTTGCCACTAACTATTCCCAAGGCAATGGGGGCGTTTACTCGGAACCGAAATCGTAATTTTGTACACGAAATCGTTAGATGGAAACGAAAAACGAATTTTAGTGAAAAAATTAATCTTCTAACCACAACCATTCACTCATAAATCAAAAATTAAAATAAGCAAAAGGTGACGCCCACCGAAAATGCTGCTGTGATAACATTGACGTCATTTTCCTCCCGTCCTTGACTGCTTTCAGGGGAGGGGGAAGGGAGTGGAGGGGGGTTCTCGGAAGGTCTGCTCTCACAGATGCTGTCGAAATCGCTCCCATTGGCCGAGTCAGCTGTGTCCCCCCCTTTGCGATAAGGCGAAGTAGCTTCGTGGGCTCAGTTGTGATTGGACGAAGTAGATATACGTCAGAGGTTGCACCACACCCACTTTTCCGAAAGGGTTAAAAACATCAGTTTTTCGCCGCTTATAACCCGGGAAATAATTGTCGGATCAGAAAACGGAAAAATACGGGTCCTTTTATTTTACAAACTCTATCAGATTCGGCAATAAAAAAAATATGGTAAACGACCCCATTGTCTTCATCTGGCCATCGTGTCTTCAGATTCCTTTCAGAATTCAAATTCAGCTTGGAATTCTTTTCAGAATTCCAAGCTAAATTAAAGCATTGAATTGCTATCCACGTTATCAAAATGATTCTCGAATTCCACAAATGCAAATAACCTCTGTTCGTTCCTCTCCAATCTCTTCTCTTTAACCAGGCTAAGAGCGCTTCTCAAGGCAATTCAGAGCTTCGTGAAGGCATTGTATAAAAATGTTGAGAGAGTATTGAGGAGATACTCCAGATTAAATGAATTAGGGTACATCCACGACACTATTAATCTTTTCCTACATTTCGCGAAGCCCGGGGATAAGGAAACGCAACTCAGTACATTAAAAACCTCTGGTCCACCATCAAGTATGATATGAGGAGAAGAATCGTGAGGTATTATAGAAAGATATTTGATAAAGTTCCTCATAACGAATTAATCTTGAAGTTAGAGAGTATTGGTAAAAATAAAGACGTTGTGTGGTGTGTAAAATAATCCTTAAGTGGGTGAGAGAAGAAGGTTTATTATAGATGGTATAATGTCGGACACAATCAGAGTCACATCGGGAGTACTCTGGGTAGTGTAATATCTCCTATTTCTTTTATACATAAACGATTTGGGTACCGTAGTTAGTGGTAGGCTTAGACTTTTTTCAGACTAGGCGGTAGTTCACAGGGGTTTAACAAAAGAAGATAGAGAATCACTTATCAAGGATTTAGATGCATATCAAGAGTGGTGCGACAAATGGCAGTTAGAAATTAGCCTTAAAAAGTGTGTAATTATTACATTTTTGAAGAGGAATAATTCGATAGAGCGATTCTATAGCGTTAGTGACTCGAAAGTCGAAAGCGTTGTAGCCAGAAGTAGGAACTTAGGTGTAAAAATCCTTAAAGGTTTTTCGTGGGGAGGACACATATGCCGCCGAGACAAGAGAAAGCTAGGATTTATAAAAAGATTACTTGGAAACTGATGAGAAGACAAAAAGGCGATGTTACTTTTCACTACTCAGGCCCCACATTAAACATGTAGCTATAGTAGTGTATGGTATCCGAATGAAATACATCTATCTACATCTACATAATACCCTGCAAGCCACCACAAGGGTGTGTGGCAGGGGGTGATTTCTCACCAAACATGCACTACATATCATTCATAAAAAAGGAATAGTATTAATATAGTAGTCAGAACTACACTATTTAAAAAAGATAGAAATTGCAAAGAAAACATGCAAAAACATTCTGTTAGTAGGGTTAGCTTTAAGTACTCATACCAACATGCAGCTACCAATGCTATTCATTGCTACTCTCCGATAGGACATATTTACCGTTATTCGTATCTCTTATTGTGCGAGGGAAAAAGGACATTTTGAATCGGTCAGTTCGGCAATCAATTTCTCTAACTTTATGATTATGGTCCAGTCTGCCATAGTAAGTTGGGGTTCGTAAAATATTTTTAACATCATCACTGAAAATATTGCCTTGGAATTTGTGGAAGAGATTAAGTCTAAATTTTAACCTGCGATCTGACAATGATTCCCATTTCAATTCATTTAATAGACTGGTTACGCTAATATAATTATCGTATCGTCCCTTTACAAATCCAAAAGATTACTTGGAAACTGATGAGAAGACAAAAAGGCGATGTTACTTTTCACTACTCAGGCCCCACATTAAACATGTAGCTATAGTAGTACAAATAGGTTTGATTAGAGAGCTAGAAAGTGTTCAGCGTGGAGCAGCTAGTTTCGTTAAAAGGTGTTACGATTGATTTTGGAGCGTTTTAGAATTAATAGAAGAATTAGGGAGCCAATCGTCAAAACTTGAGCATCAATGAGACAAAAAGAGGTGATGGGATATTAGGTTTGCAACGGTTGAGGGTGGAATGAATGCCAGGGAACCATGGAATGTGAAGGAAGGAGTATAAATAGTATAAATAGCAGAAATAAAAGGAGAACCGAGTCTGAGATATATAAAAGTAGAAAGACAATTCGAGAAATGGATCGCTTACATAATGGAAATAATATTCAATAAAACACTAAAGAACCACACAGTACCCAAGGATTGGAAAGTAGCTATTCTAACACCAATTTTTAAAAGCGGTGACAGGGAAGAACCTAGTAACTACAGACCCATTTCACTCACGTCAATCTCTTGTACGATATTTGAGCACAATGCAGTCAGTTCGATCATGGGGCATTTGGATAGTCAGGAATTACTCATAAACAGCCAACATAGGTTCCGGAAAGGTAGATCTTGCGAGACACAATTAGCTTTATTCGTACACGATATTTTAGTCTACGGCGAAAACAGTACTGAAGTTGATGCGATATTTTTAGATTTTAATAAGGCATTCGATAACGTTTCTCATGATAAATTAATCTTGAAGTTAGAGAGTTTTGGTATAAATAAAGACGTTGTATGTTGAGTAAAAGAATTCTTATGTGGGCGAGAGCAGAGGGTTGTCATAGATGGTGTCATGTCTTCGACTTTTTGCAGACGATGCGGTGGTGTACAGGGGTATATCAAACGAAGAGGACACGAAATCGCTTAGCAAGGATTACATTGCAATTCAAGAGCGGTGCGACAAATTGCAGTTACAACTTAACCTTAAAATGTGTATAGCTATCAATTTTTGGAAAGGAATAATTCGATTGAGCGATCCTATGAAATTAATTACAAGAAGATCGAAAGCGTTGAAACCATAACATATGTAGGTGTAACAATGACTAAGGATTTATATTGGGGAAGACACATTAGGGAAATATGCGGCCGAGCGAAGAGAAAGCTAGGATATATAAAAAGAGTACTTGGGAAATGTGATGAGAAGACAAAAGGGCGATGTTACTTTTCAATAGTTAGGCCCCACCTTGAGTATGCAGCTAGTGTATGGGATCCGAATGAATTGGGTATGATCAGAGAACTAGTCAGTGCGCAGCGTAGAGCAGCTAGGTTCGTTAAAAGGTGTTACGATAGGTTGAGTAGCGTTTCTGAATTAATGAAAGAATTAGGGTGGGAATCATTATCAGAGCGTAGGTTAAAGTGCAGTTTAAATCTATTTGAGAAATTTTAATCAGAAGGGTTTAGTGAAGATGTTTAGCATATATTAAAAACACCAGCGTATTATGCTAAATTAAACCAGATAAATAACGTAAGAGAGATTGGTTGTCTGACCAATAGACTTTAAATATCATTTTTCCCCCGTACTGTAAGAGAACACAATAAGCAGGATAGCAAAGAGATAGGTAGGTGAGATATTGCTAGAGTAGTCTGCAATGCATGCTGCACGCACCCATTCATGGTAGGTAAATGTAGATAAAAATACGTAGATAAATGATATTGTAACCAATTTTCCCTTTAATGCTATGTAGATACTAACCAGATCGATATTGTCTATTGGCTATATCTATTGTCTAGCATGCTTCCATGTAGCAGCCTAGTTGCGCGCGAGTTAATGGCAGGGACTAGAAGATCATAGTAGAAACAATACTTCCTCTCATGTAAAATTTTTATTTGAACGTCTCGGATGTGATTTTCCATAATTTGTTGTTCATTTCGTTCCGTGAAAATATGCTAAAATAAACTCTCAACACATTCAGAGAAACAAATGTTATCGAAGGCTCAAAAACGTCAACATTTACGAGACCGAGTTCACGGAGATTCGCAATTATTACTAGTCAATCCTTGGGAGTTGATAATGGCGTAAGAATCTTTAAATAAGTTCGAAAAAGTATCGTACTATTTTTAATAATTTCATTCACTGTTGAAGTTAGCACAATGGATGAATGTCTCCATTAATAACATACTTAACATAACAAATAGGGCATCTTCCAGGCAATAACTTTCATATATTTCAAGCACTCAACAGTTAAAATGTATTAAACTGCTTTAACATGTTAAAACTTATGTTTCAACAGTTATTATTACATTATTCCATCAAGATCTCCCTCTATCAACGCTCTAAGCTATTTAAAACCACCGCTTTTAACCTCCAGAATATGCAACGTTGCCAAGTGTACACGGTATCTTTCTGAAGGATGCATGAAGAACGCTAATTTTTATCGTAGAACGTCGATCAAAAGACGCCCGTAATTCTCTTAGAACGTGTGATACATCTACATCTACATCTACATAATACCCTGCAAGCCACCACAAGGGTGTGTGGCAGGGGGTGATTGCTCACCATACATGCACTACATATCATGCATAAAAAAGGAATAGTATTAATATAGTAGTCAGAACTACACTATTTAAAAAAAGATAGAAATTGCAAGCAAGCATGCAAAAACATTCTGTTAGTAGGGTTAGCTTTAAGTACTCATACCAACATGCAGCTACCAATGCTATTCATTGCTACTCTCCGATAGGACATATTTACCGTTATTCGTATCTCTAATAGTGCGAGGGAAAAAGGACATTTTGAATCGGTCAGTTCGGCAATCAATTTCTCTAACTTTATGATTATGGTCCAGTCTGCCATAGTAAGTTGGGGTTCGTAAAATATTTTTAACATCATCACTGAAAATATTGCCTTGGAATTTGTGGAAGAGATTAAGTCTAAATTTCAACCTGCGATCTGACAATGATTCCCATTTCAATTCATTTAATAGACTGGTTACGCTAATATTATTATCGTATCGTCCCTTTACAAATCTTGCCGATCTTCGCTGCACACGTTCAAGTTCATTACTTAGACCGATTTCGTAGGGATCCCATACACTGGCAGCATATTCCAAATGAGGTCTAACAAGGGAAAAGTAGCTGATTTCTCGTACATGATCGTCACATTTACCCAATACTCTTTTAATGAAACCCAGTTTGCGATTCGCTTGACCCATTATTTCACGAATGTGTTTACCCCAGGAAAGATCATTTGTCAGTCTTATTCCAAGATATTTAATGGATTCCACGTTTGTTAATTCATTATTACTTATTTTGTAAGTGCTAGGGGGAGAGCTATTCTTTTTCCAAAAATTCATTACAAGACATTTCTTAAAGTTTAATTCTAACTGCCATGTATCACACCAAGTTTCAATTGCTTGTAGGTCAATATTTAAATATTCATTATCATTCGGGCATAGAATTTCCCTGTACACTACTGCGTCATCGGCAAATAGACGAAGCTTACTTTTTACCACCTTTTGGATATCATTAATATACAAAAGGAATAGGAGTGGACCTATCACACTACCTTGTGGGACACCCGAAGTGACTTTAATTGCCGGTGAGGTAACACCGTCCAAAACAACCCTTTGAACCCGATCATGCAGAAAATCATTAATCCATGATATAATGTTACTGTCTAACCCATAAGATTTTAACTTCAAAATTAGTTTGCTGTGAGAAACCTTGTCAAAAGCCTTCTTGAAGTCGAGAAATATAGCATCCACTGGAATATTATTTTCGCCAGAAACTAAAATATCGTGGGAAAAGAGAGCAAGTTGAGTTTCACACGATCTGCTCTTTCGGAAGCCATGCTGGACATTGGACAATAAATTCTGGCTATCTAGGTGTCCCATGACTGAACTGACAATTATATGTTCTAGGACCTTGCATGAAATGGATGTGAGGGATATAGGTCTGTAGTTAGATGGCTGCTCCCTATCGCCACTTTTAAAAATGGGTGTTACATCGGCTGCTTTCCAGTCCATCGGTACGACGTGTTCGGTCAGGGATTTATTAAAAACTATTTCAAGGTAGGGGGAAATTTCGGATGCTAACTCTCTATATACGCGGGAGGGAATTTGATCAGGGCCAGGAGATTTGTTGGGGCTTATATCTTTAAGTAATTTTTCAATACCATTACAGGAAATGTCAATTGGTTTCATCAACCGCTGAAAGAGGTCAGGTAACACGATAGTTGAATCCCCGGAAGGTGGGTTAAAAACGGTTTGGAAGAAGGAATTTAGCAAGCTAACTTTGTCGAGTGTGTTTGTGGTCATTTCACCTCTATCATTTTTAAGTGAATGGACGGCAGACTTATGGCCTTGCACTTCCCTTACGTACGACCAGAAGACTTTTGGATTTTCTTTCAATTGTTCCCCAAGTGTTTTTCTTTTGAATTCTGCAAATGCATTACTAAGGGCTGTCTTTGCAGTGGATTTTGAAATTTTATAATTTTCAATAATTACATTACGCTCATCAGTGGGCATATGTTTACTAATTCTTTTCATTTTAGCATGACATATTCGCTGCCGTCTCAGGGATTTTCTCACTTCGGCATTGTACCACCTAGGTTCAGTGCTTTCGTTTTTGAATTTACTAGGGATAAATCTGTTGATCCCAGAGCGCATGATATTAATGAACGACTTCCATGAATCGTTGGTACATACCTTTATGGAAGACTTTTTGAAATCCGATAAGGAATCTCTTAAATAAATTTTAAAGTTAGCAAAGTCTGCTCTTTTAAAAATGTAAATCTTTCTTTTTTGTTTAAAATTTTTATCTAAAGATAGCGAGAGTTTTGCAGTTATAACTCTGTGGTCACTGATTCCATCAACCGTGTCAATCATTGTCACATGTTGTGGGATATTGGTTGCCAGTAAATCAAGAGTGTTGTCCCCTCTATTAGGTGCTGTAGCTAATTGTGTCAGGGAGTTATTGTAGAAAACATCTAATAGAGTCTCACAGATGTCTTTGTCCCTTCCTCCAGCTTTGAAGCAGTATGTTCTCCAGTCTATTGATGGTGCTTTGAAATCTCCACCTATTATTATATTACGTTCGCTGTTACGGGACGTTATTGTATTTATCTGGTTACCCAGTTCTAATAATGACTCAACATCAGTGTTTGGGGGCCTATAGAATGCGCAGACATATGACATACAATGGCGGTAATAAATTGTTGCTCATTTAAATAGTTAATAACTTTTAACATCGTATTGGACGCGGTCAGTTTCGTCCGCGCGGCCCCTTGCCGCGAGAGTCCGGTCGCTGATGAGGGTCGAAGCCGAGCGAGGGACGGATTAGGACGATCGCGAGCAGAGATCCTCGCTAATGACCGTCTACCTGCTCTGCCCCCCAGAAAACTACCATTAACCGAAGAAGATTCCGTACCTCCTTGGACATTATCCGTTCGTTTTCCAGCATTTCTCTTGTTGAAATTAGTGGATCCGAACTTAGTAGCAATCTTTGGAAAATATCCTAGAAATCTTCTTTCCAAGACATCTTCCTCGAGTGGTGCTCCCTGAACCTTTTGATTTCCTTTTGCCTGGATTCCAGAGAATCCTCCGAGAATCTTCCAGGACTGCAAAAACATTTATCATTGAACTGCGACAACACTACATTCATTGGAATCTATTACCATCTTAAATTTTTTCGCACAGATATTGTAGCGCAGCTGACTTCTTTGACTGAACAGCCTGTTCCACAACTGTCAGCATAATGTCATGTATTTCTTTGAGAGGAATTTTTTCAGGGTTTACCTTCTCCTTTGTGTCGGTGTAATGAATGTAAACCAACATAAAAAACTATTGATGATCTAGAAAAAGATAATTGTAAAATCTCTTTTATTGTGCGACAACTTCGAGACCTGACATCCACTGTTCCTCCGCAGCACGCTCTTTTCCTTCTCTAGCACTCGCATGATGGATGGATAATTCCGTAACAACTCCTCTTTTCCGTGTCGATGAGCCGAAAACACTTGAGTTCTTGCGCTCACAGCAGCAGAATAAGATCGAATCGCTCTGCGAAAACGAGTGGGAGAGAAATTTACGAAACCATTGGAAAATTTTCGGAAAACCCCCCAAATTATTTTGGCGAACCCGGACACACACGTGTCTGAGAGAAACGATGCTCTGGGGCACATAAACAGATTTTCTTGTGCAGGGGTAATAAAGTAATTAGCGGCAGGGAATAATAATAAACTACAAATAAATAATAAACTAATTTGCTGTTCGGGGAACTAAAACTTGAGTGCGGGTGAGGGATCTTACTGGAGGCAAAAGGCTGGAGGAACAATGTCTCAGGTTCGCGGAGGATAAGGGGGGCGGTCGGCCCGGGTATGACCACGCTCGCTCATGAGTATTGTGGATTGTCCTTTTGGAAGGTGGAAGTAACCGCTGCAGGGAAGGATCTACATTTTGTTGCATACAATGCTGCTGTTTCATATGCCTACTTCATGAGGTTTTTAAGTGCCCAGCCAGGAGCCGCGAAGATTCTTACCAAGGAGATTAAAGAACTCTCTCTATATTCTTGTCCTCTATTCCTCGTGATTCTTACTGTACTAATATATTTTAGCAATATCATTGGTCTTAGGTCCAAAAATATGGAGAAAGGAATAATATTCTGAGTACAGGATAGTACTAACAAAATAAAAATATTCATTGCGCTAACTTTGGCGCCGGACGGTTGACCCGCCTCACAGGACATATTTCATCTTTAATGGCGCGGAGGCAGTTGGGACAAGGTCTCTTTTATAAACTTGTAGTAGAGATGTTGTACTTGATGTGGCGTAAGTATCTCAGTGTCGTTATGTGTCGTTCCTAAAGTTTGTTAACATTATATGAAAACCAGGTAAAAACAGGGTATTTTAATTGTTTTATAATTATCGACAAAAATTAATTTAAAAACTAAAACGACCACGTACTGTCTTTTAAAAAGGTACCTACTTATCACTAATACTTTTAAAATAACCATAATTGCTTTCAGGTGGCCATACGAGCAAAGAGAATACACGCGATTTCACGAAAAACCTGCTTCGTAGGATTTTGACAATTTTTTGTCAACTTTAACGGGCTCTGCTGATCTAAAAAAATGCTCAAAAATTGAAACAATTTTGGTTCTTTGTAGCGTGGATGTTGTAAACTCGAACGGTCATTCTACGGGGTCTCAATTTAGAAGTCAAATTTGAATTTTGTTAAGTTTTTTCAATTTCAGCCCACTGTGCGACGCGACCTTTAACCAATGTTTTAATATTCCTCTCCTTCCCCCACTCAGATTCCGCCATCAACCTCCACACCCTTGAGGTGGCATGCATATTGCTACGCAAGGCATGAACCCCCCCCTGGGCTCTATTTCTCCTTTTAAGATTGCAGAGATTAAGTGTATGTGGGGAGTGAGACTTGGCCCGGGGGGTGAATTTGGCAGTGGGTGGGAGGATTTGGCAGGTGGGGTACCCGAGTTTCGTAAGGGAAAGATGGAGGCTGTCCGTATATTGTTGGAGGGAAGAGGCGTTGTTTCTTGTGCGGTGTCCTCTTTCTCCCTCTCCACCCTCTTCCCGTATGCGCAACAACGCGGCTACCCCGAGAAACTGCTCCATATATAAATCCTCCCACCCACTGCCAAATTCACCCCCCGGGCCAAGTCTGATTCCCTTGAATCTCTTCCAAACCCACTTTCCCGGCACCCACGGAATCATAAAGTACCTCAAAGACCTGTTCCCTATCATAAAGACTTCTGCTACCCTCTCGTCTCTCAGTGTGCTTCACACCCCCGGCAAGTGGCATTCTCGAGTGTCGTGGGCCCCCCTCCATCCACCGCCACTCCTCGCCTTGCCACCGCCCCAGATGTCAGTGCTGTCTGCTTCTCCGTTCCACACGTCAACCTGCCTTCGGCCACGGCGAATGTCCCAGGCGTGGAGGGAGGAAAACCCAAGGCCTGCATCTCGCGGGAAAGATGTCGTGGATTCTCAGGAAGAGAAACATTGAGACAAGCCAAAAACCTCTGGAAAAACTAAGGAAGCAACTCGTAAGGGTCAAGGATAAATTGGGCCTGAAATCTACCCGCGTTTACAGTAGTCCCTGTGAGCGGGGAAGTTTACATTGGAGAGACAGGTCGCACCATTGAGACCAGCATCAAGGAGCACAAGAGGTGCATCGTATTGGGTTATCCTGAGAAGTTTGCCGTCGCCCAGCACAGCGTCAACAGGGACCATCTCACAGCATTTGATGGCGCTAAATTACTTAGCACACCTTCTAAAGCTGGGTCTTCACGAGGCACGAAAATGTCTGACACTCGATGTCGGACACCGATTGTCCGCGTGGAAACGGCAAGTTGTCTCGACACCGACTTCGGAGTGTCGCGACACTCGACCGCACTGTCCCGTGAAGAGCAGCAGCCACTGCCAATCACCAACTGCCTACTTTCGACATTCACCCCCTCCCCCCCCCCCCCGCCCAGGCATTCCCGCAGAACCTTGAAGTTTGAGGACCAGTTGATAGATGGCGACACCGTCGTAGTGCCGCACTGTTCTCCCGGGAATTTCAATGCAATTTAATTTGCCAATCCTTTTCTTTCGAGAACCAGAATATTTCACGGATTCTGCAACGCCTCCTCGACGTGAAATTTGGAATAGGGACTTTTGCAGGGGACTGGGATGTGGTTACATACACTACAGTCCAGTTAAGCTTCGATGTTTTTACCTGAAGGCTATGAAGGTGAAAAACTCGTACAACTGAAATCTTCCGATGCAGAAGATATGAAGTAATTTAGCATCTATTTGAATTAGTTATAATGTTCCTCCCGCATCACATTAAATCTGAATCTAGAACATTTAAAGGTGAAGTGCCACATCAAATGTCCCTTCATACCTAAGCAACCTAAACTGCAGTACTGATTGGTGTGCATTAGTATTTTATCCAAACTAAAAGCATGGTATGTACATGAATTTACTCTGGAAATGTAACTGGAGTACTGGAAATGTAATAAAGAACTTCCAAAATAAATTCACAAAAATTGCTATAAATATCTTGGTGTAAAATTTTCATGGGGTGATCTAACTTGTACTTGTAATTGTGGGCTCTCCTTTCAAAAAAAAGGTAATGGAATTCTGACTAATGATGAGGCATATTAATCTATTGAAAATAAAGTAATCTTTGGAGAAACAAAGTAAACAAAAGAGATGCTTAAAAGGTGAAAGGATTAACATGTTTACTGCCAATTATGGAACATTAATATAAAAAATTTAATGATTTATACGTATGAAATAATGATATATAGTTTTTATTTCTGTAGGTTATCAGGTAACATAGAATTAGTGAAGAAATAATTAATCATGAGAAACAGGAATACAAAATAAAACAATAGGTAAATATAAATAAACAATGTACAGGTAGTAGAAGATAAAAAATCATATTTGACAGCAGCTACAGTTAAAATTACTCAATTTTGCAGTACAATGCTTTGCTTGCAAGTATGCTTTGCTTAGTAGGAGTCTCTTTCAATGTTTCTTAAAAATCGGTGTGTATGTAATAGACTAGATGTAGGAAGGATTTTTGGCCATTACTATGGCAGCATGAGGACCACGTTGAGATAGGGACGTAGAGCACTAGTGCTCTATGTCGCTACGCTAACATTCATTCATTCATTATAGCCTGGATAAATGAATGATAGCATAATTGCAAGAATGGTAGGTGTGTATGTCATGGTGAGAAGGGAATATTTGTGGGTTTTGTTTAACAAATATGGTGTGCAGTTCAGGATATAGAGGGATGGAAAAGTTAGAATGTAACAAATCTGGAATAAAGGTTGGCCTGGAGTTTGAAAAGGGATATGAAGAGTAATGTTTCACTTGCTGCAGCCAGTTGATGAGAAAAGACTTGGAAGATCTGGAACAGGGCATTGCCAATAATACCAAGTCTAGAGAATTTGAAGATTAGTATCTCATGACTGATACTACATATCAAAAGTTTAGCTGAGATCATAGAAGATACCTAGTGTGGCATCTCTACAATTGAGGGCCTTGTAATTACGATTAAGTAACCGAAACATGGCAGTGGTGGTAGATTTCCCTGTTTGAAATCCACGCTGGGTTTCATGTAAAAGCTGCAGTGATTTCAGAAAATTCATAAGGTGACTGTAAATGACTTTTTCAAAAACTTTAGAAAAACTGAGAAGCAGAGATATTGGCTGGTAATTGTTTGGATCAGAGAGGGGACCTATTTTGCTCACGGGGTTAATATGAGCTAGCTTCAGATATGCAGGGAAGTAACCTTCATGAAAGGTAGCATTGATAATATCAGCCAGGGCATCACATATAAAACTGCTGGGAGTAGCTTTGCAGAACATTGAAATTAAAGTTTCAGCAACATTTTAGGGATTGATGACAAGAGTGCCGTTGAAGACAAGTTCGCTATGTGAATCATTTTGTTGAGATGCTTTGGTATTATTTAATAACATCCCATGCTGATTTTATGGGATTTGTGGAGGAAAGGATAAACATTTCATTGAAAGCCTTCTGATGATCCCTAACATGTTGTTTGAAGGCTTTGAGAGAATTTTTGTATGTGGACACTAGGCTATTGTCAATGTATTTGGCCTGTTGGTGAAGTTCATGAAGGCGTTGGCTTCAGCGACTAGATCCAAGGAGTAGAGCCTTCTTCTGGTATCCTAAGGTTGGCATCTAAGGTTCTTTGTGGGAAATGCAGAGTTAAAATGCATTGTGAAAATACTGATTAACTTTTTGAATTTGTCTTCAGCATATTTAGTAACGTAGATGCCATCCCAGGTTTCATATGATATAGAATTTATAAAGTTCTGAATGGAGTCGTAATCAGTTTCTTTTATAGATGAAGTGTGGGATTTTATGAGAATACATGTTTAAAGATTTGAGAGAAAAATTAAGATCATAATCATCAGATAAAAAGGTAGATTATAGTGTTTTGCATATTAACTGTGAGGATGGTATGTCTGAAATAAGTAAATCAATTAGAGTTGATGAAGATTTAGTTACTCTAGTAGGTGAATAATTTTGAATATTGATGCCATGAACACCAATCAGATTATTAAGATAAGAGCTGAACCAAGTATTTCTTAAAATATCCAAATGTAGATCTCCACATGGAGTAACTTATGTGGTGATCTATTTGACAATTTTTGACGAAGAAAAGAGGATTACATCAAGAACATTGATGAAATCGCTGACATTACCACCCAGAGAGCGATATGCTCAGTAGATAGCATAGTAGACAGAGTTAACTCTTAACTTAGCTATACAACATTCAAAGTTCTTCTCTAAGCATTTACTCAAGTTTAAACATGAAATGTCACTATCAGGCCTTGAATAAATGGCAACACCACCACTCTTATATAGGGAATGACAAAAGTAGGATATTACGTTGTAACCATGTATACAAAGTGATGTCAACTCAGATTCATTCGCAACAACACAGGATTCTGGCAGAACCTCTTCCATGCCTTTGCCCTATAATGAAGATAAAATGCTCATTTGTAATCACGATATGAAATTGCAAAATTTAATGTGGGTGGTTAGCACTAAATCAAGGAAGGGCTTTATCAAGGCATTAAATTCTGATCGTAATGTCTATTGCCCCATTTTTCAGAAAAAAAATCAATGCAAGGTACCAATTGAGTGTAGGTCGATAATAAAATGAGATAGATGTAACATATTTCACAGAAAGGCAGAATATTCACAAAAAGAAACTTAACAGTGAAGTAACTCTGTTGCCTTACAAGTTTATTATTCATTTTATATGAAGTAGCGAAGTATCTCCATTTTAAGCACCTTTCCTCTTATCTTGACTACCCATACTTCTGTTCTGTAATGACAACAACTGACGGAATGACACTGCCAAACGAAGGCCATGAAGTTAGCATAATATTCTTCACGATATCTCTGAAATGAATATTATGAAAAAGACAAGTTGGTAGCACAGCAGTGTTTTAATAAAGAACAAACAAGATTTTAATCAAAAGACCACAAATACCACTGAAAACATGTGCAATAATTTGACAGGCACAAAAATGTTTTCCCTTAATACTTGTAGTTGAACCAAACGAGAAATGAATCGAGACGATGCTCAACATCGAGGAAGAAAGTCACTTTCAAGTACATTTATGCCACAGCATATATTCTCAATACAAAGGTTCGCACACTTACCTGTCTCTCATGATAGGGAACCGGAATAATTTTCCACCAACCGCTGGACATCCCGAAACATAACATGTCTTTTTTCCATCACGGAAATGCTTCTTTTGGGCACTCGTCGCTTTTTATAACTCCCAGATAGCTCCTACTGAAATACACTGGACTCTACGATTGTATGCAGATGGTCTGAGCTTATTTATTTCAGTGATACCGTTACTTCTAAAGTCCGCTTTACACGATGCAATTTTTTGTACAAACGATTGTATAAACTGAACGAAATGGGGGCGTTTACTCGGAACCGAAATCGCAATCTTTTGCATGAAATTGTTAGATGGAAACGAAAAAAGAATTTTAGTGAAAAAATTAGTCTTCTCACCACAACCATTCACTCATAAATAAAAAATTAAAATAAGCAAAAGGTGACGCCCACCGAAAATGCTGCTGTGATAACATTGACGTCATTTTCCTCCCGTCCTTGGACTGCTTTTAGGGAAGCGGAGGGAGTGGAGGGGGGTTCTCGGAAGGTCTGCTCGCACAGATGCTGTCGTAATCGCTCCCATTGGGAGAGCCAGCTGTGTCCCCCTTTGCGATAAGGCGAAGTAACTTCGCGGGCTCAGTTGTGATTGGACGAAGTAGATATACGTCAGAGGTTGCACCACACCCACTTTTCCGAAAGGGTTAAGAACATCAGTTTTTCGTCGCTTATAACTCGAGAACGAATTGACGAATCAAAAAACGGAAGAATACTGGTCTTTTTATTTCACAAACACTATCAGATACGGCAATAAAAAAATATGGTAAACGACCCCATTGTATGTTTGTCTGAATGGAATTAGAACAGGTTCTATTTTCCATACAGTCATTCGCACAATTTGCCGCTTTACACGGTGCAATTTCCTTATACAAGCGTGTGTACAAGAAATTGTACAAGAAATTGTATCATGTAAAGCGGCCTTAAAAAATGCAAGTCACCGCGGCGGCGCACTGTGGGCTGAAATCGAAATTACTTTGACAAAATTACAAAATGGCTTGGAGGTAGAATCATGAAATTTGGTACAAATACTCATAATTGATTGGCAATGAAGGGATGAGATATCATTGGCCATGTTTTGTTGCCGTTACCGAGATACAGGGGCTCAAACAACCAACATTCCAAAATTACACTCGACTTTAGTTTTCTCCGAAAATCTTCCTATTTAAGTTGATGGTGACGCTTTGGGAGGAATTTGATCGGATAAAAAACTATTAGGTCTGTTAAAACAACTCTTTTACTTAACTGTGCTTAACTTTGGGAGTTTTCTTCCTAAATTTAGGTTATGTTACGTAGCAAAATGGCGGACGCTATTTTCACGCTAAATTTCATATCAAGTAGTAAATATCTAGCGTTTTACGAAAGATCCTGTCAAGTGACTCATATTAAATCAATTGTTGGAGCTTTCTAAAGGTAGATCTGAAATAAAATTGAAAATTAGTTTGCGACGCCGAAAATAATATATAATAATGGGAATCCAGGCCGAAAATAATATAAAATAATGGGGATATTGAAATATTAAGGTTTTAAAGTGTACGTGAAAACACGTTCAAGGTTTCACCTCTCAAAAGTAAACTTCTCTTTCACACCCTTAAAGTCTTAAAACTGCGGTATTTTTCGCACGGAACATTATTTTACCTTCCAGAGGAACACTATTAAGGACTTCTTTTCGTTTCTTTGCCCCTTCGCCCCAGCAGTTCAAGCCTTTGACCATACCAGGAGGTTCATTCAGAAAGGTACATTTTGGACCCCGCGGAGTTTTTGGTTGTTCAACGAGAATTTCTACTCAAATCATTCATCTTTTCTCCTTTACAATATGCATATCCCTGATTTACACGTCACATAGACTTTGTTCATCTAGTAAAACTTTAGTTTCTGCTTTACTTGAATTATGCACACAGGAAGGAAACAAATTATGTAAAATAGCTCTATATTGAGGCACAACAATATTAATTCTGTTCGTCAAAACCCGTAACTTACATTATTGTTACTCACTTCCTGCGGTTTTGTTTGATTGAGATAGTTTTATTGTAATCAAAGTTAGGTATAAGTTTGCATTCATTATACTTTGGGGGTAATATAAGCATCTCCGCATCGCTCTACTGTGGTCCGTGGCGCGACGGTCATTTTTTTCAGCTGAACCACTAATTGCAATTTGAATTTTATTTTAAGAGAGTATTGTGGCTATTTAACAAAAAGAAATTATAGATACAATTCATTTTATTTTGAACACTTGTTTTACATTGTTCTATGTTTTTCAAAGTTCTACAAGGAATCGTCATCACGAGTCCGTTTATTCCTCACTTATTTCTTCCAAAACCAGAGTAACACCTTTAACTCTTGTGGTATTATTTTACTTCTCCTTTGTTTTGGTAGATTGCTCTAGGAAATAAATGGATCGGACGTTAACAAAAACCCTTTAAATAGATCCTCATTTGTGGCCACTCTGGAGTACTATATAGTAAATCTCTCTCGAAATTTCCGAACGTCCGTATTTCTAGACTCCACTGACTGTCTCGATAGCTGCCTTAACAGAAGGGCTACTCCTCTGGAAATTTCCCCTCCCTGAAAGAGTACTCTATGTACTGTAGGTGGCATGTGGTACCATGCGTAGTGCTCCACGTACACTTCAGCAGTACTGAGTAAATTCCTCGGCGTTAAGTAGCTGTCCACTAGAAATTGCTCTCAAAATTATTGAAAATCTCTGTATGAGATCTAGGTTAATCAGGAGTAATACTGACTCTTGATCAGCTCTGTATATATCATCAGAGACAACGACTTCTCTACAGGCATTTCTGATTGAATTACATCACCTTTCCACCATTTGGATAAGACTCTCTTGGCCCTAGTAGGTGTTGTGGTTGTGATTTCAGTCACTAACGTAGCAGCCGTAATATTTCCTTCCTCCCTCAAACTCAGAGGCTATCGTAAGTTCGGCGGTGGAATCAGATGTCCTAAGAGATTCAATTTTACGTTTTTTAGTTCTTTCAGATGAAACGTGAAACTCTTTTTCTGGTCTTTTGGGCGCTTCTATGGAAATTTCTTCAAAATTATGAAATCCAAGGCTCAAAGTAACTAATTATGTGGTAAAGAGAATATGAAAAGATAAAAACCAAAAATTGCCTTTTCTCAATGTACATGGTGAAAACACAATTAAAATTTCAGAAAAATACATGCACTCATACATCCAATTTTGCTTTTTGATCCTAAAGCTCTCATTAGGCGGGAGCTCTCTTCGCACCGTATCAGGTACGGAACACAAAACCCCTTACAATCCCGGACAGCTATTTTGGCATTTGATTCTATATTCAACCTTCAGCATAAATAATTGAACAAGAACTCTTTCCTATCAGTCACAGATATAGCCCTCGCTTCTATTACTTTCTCATGGAGCTTAAGTCGAGATATTTTACAGCGATACATATTTCAGACAGTGACTCTAGAAACCTGTGCAAAATTTCAGAAGGGTTAAGAATGATTCAGTCTGATTTTGGAAAATAAATACGAAAACAGCGAGGTAATGCATGAAAGTACTAGGGCTCAACGATGATTGCATAAAAAAAATAAAATACACTCCAATGAAAATATATAAAGACAGCTTCATAGTAAAAAGTAATTGACGGCAAGGAAATAATAGAAAAGAACATACCTTATTGAAACTCAGGAATTGACAGACAAAAGGTTTTCAATGACCGCCAAATCAGACAGGCCAATGTGACGTGAATATGATGAGGAGGGTATTGTACAGTCACACGAAAAATGGTAGGATAGGTAGAGGTAAAGTCGCTACAACAACACCACCACCCAACAAAACCTTTTTCTCTCTTCTCTAGCCACTGCCAAGCCTGCACTGAGAGTTAAATATACAATGCAATAAAGGGTTTGAAATCAAATCACCAGCCGACAAGATGCACGAAACACTACATCCAAACACTCTCACAGTTGACCCACTACTACTGTAAAACCCAGGCGTCACCCACGCTACGGAACCAGGACCGGAGGAAAGGGTCACTGCACCCTTGGCCTACGGTGTCAAAGAATTCCAAGGACAGAAAGAAAATGCGGAAGGCCCCTTTGTTAGAGGCGGAGAGCAAAACAGATTCGCTAAGGCAGGGAAAATCCCTGGGTTCGGCGGCATGAGTGGGGGGCTATTATTCCCCGCGCCGCGCTGTACAGGGCAAGGATGTAGCCCGAACATAAAATAAATGCCAAGGAACTTTTTCTTAGCTTTGCGTTCACCACAATTTTCTCAATCAAACATAACACCTATGAAGTGTGTAAAAATAATATAAGTTAAGAGTTTTTACGAACAGGACTTATTTGGATGTGCCTCAATAGTCAGCTATTTTCGATAATTTATTTCCTTTCTCTGGGCATATATATAAGCGATTTTATACGCGTAGAGCCTTTGGAGATCGATGTCAATCCAAGTATATGAAAAAAGACGAATTGGAAGCGTTGTGTTATTTACACACTCCCTGGTTTTGATCATCTACGGGCGTGGTTTTGATGAATTGACTTGAGCAAATTGGTAGGTTTTCTGAGAACTGAGATCGTCCTTTATGTAGGAGTGTACTCCCCGCCCGGGACACCTCCCGACACTCAGACACTGCTCGAGCAGTTTTCCAGCCGGTTGGATTTTACTTTCCTGCCGTAAAAAAATATTTTCTGTAGGAAACACAAGTGTCAGATTGAACAGTAACATTTATATGTCAATTTTGTAGTAAAGAAAAGTTATAAAAGATGTTTTCAACAAGTTCAGCGTGTAAAATAACTTTCCGATTTTCACTTTTTAACGCTGTAACGCTGCTTAAAGCAAACCTTTCTTCAGAACAGCTCCAAAATTGCAAGGTTGATTTCTTAGACATTTGTCTTTGCAAAACAAAAATTATAAACTGATTTAAATCATCTATGGCTATGTAATTAATTTGAACTACCTTTTGGGCCGGAAGTTTTGAAAAATGTAAGGCAAAAAGTGGTCGCCGGCTAACTTTCGTATGTAAAAAATAGATCCATGTGTGCAGCGAATGAAAGTTTGAATAAACCCTTACGTTATTTTTAGTGAAAAAATTAGGACTTTATCGTGATTATCAAGGGAATTAAAATTTATAATATTGTGAGATTATTTCCGCGCAATAAATCTGCCTCATAACCCTTTCCCGCCGACTCGTTTCTTTGTATTGTGCTGTGCTTGAAAAATACAGTGTTCTACTGAAGCTTATATACGCTTCTGTGGATGGTTTTCAGTACATACAAAGATAATGCAATTGAAATTAAACAATTTTGTAAATTCTGCTAACGAGGCAGAAAACCAGTAAGCATTCGGAATTGTGTCTCAAACGCCAATGCAGAAGAGATGACCCTCGGCATGGTCCATTCTCCCGAAAATAAGAAGAAATGCGTTTTCTTATTTCACTGAGGCATAGAAAATCCCAGGCCGTGACCTTCAGCAGATGAAAGAGGGTGCCGAGGGTATTTTATTAAGTTCCGTTAGGAAGGAGTAATAAAACATCTGCAGGAAGGATACGACCCTTGGACATAAAGCATCAAGAGGGAGTGACGGACGGCGCTTAGTTGTCATAAGATTCCTCAGAGTGAACCAGTGGTTTTGCGAGTGTTGTGTTGAAAAAGAGTTGAACAGCGCTCTGCGGATATTCTTCTCTACCCGTGTGTTGCTCTCGTGGTGCGTGGTTTTCAATATCTTGACATATTTTCATAAATCACTAAGTGTCACCGAAGCTACTTTGCAAGCTACGGGGTGCTCGCAATCTACTGTTAATAGGGTTAGAAAGGAAGCGTCTCATGGTGTATTAGTAACTCCACCGAAAACAAAATAATTAGCCAGCCATAGAAGATTACGAGATCTTTGATTTACAATGATTTTATAAAATCGGTAGTTTGTAGGAAAGTGGATAAAATGTTCATAAGAAATGTCCCACCAGCGTTGAAAACTATCCTAAATTCCGTGAATATAGACGACGACATTCCCAATTTTAAAAGAACTACGCTATACCATATTTTCACCGACATCGGTTTCGTGTGCGAACGAAAAGGTAGGCTTATCGAGTCTGCTAATCGAAAGAGTCGACATAATTCGTTGGTCACGCCGTTATTTAGGAGAGCTTAAAAATATCGAAATGAGCAAAGGACAATTTTATATACTGACGAGACGTGGACCATTGTTGGTACCCAGTGAAAGTGATAAAGAGATTAAAACTCCTCGTCAGGCTTTTCTAGCTGGCTTGAGTTCCGGACTGAGAGCACCCACCTTCCGAGGAAGTTTTCCCATAATTCACGCGGGCACAGAAAATGGTACATTGAAGGTGTATTGCGCTTCTTTCCTTGCACGAAAAGCATAGCGGACGGTCACTACGAAGTTGAACGGGAGTATTACGAGACCTGGTTTGAAAATAATCTCTTACCTAACATACCCAGAGGCTCTGATATTGTTTTGAATAATGCATTCTAGCATTCTAGAAAGTTAGTACCCTTGCCTTCAACAATTTGATGGGAAAATGTTATCAAAGAGTGGCTGATAAATAAAATAATAACCTCGACGCTGACTGCTTGAAAGAGACCTGATATATTTAATCAACCAAGATCAATCAATTGCGGGATAAGTTCGAAAAACTGAGGATTGATGAACTTGCTAAGGCGTATGCATTGCATAGTACTCGGACTCTTGAGAGGCAATGTATGAACCTAATTAATCATTTTAAAATTTAATTCCCTCACCCAGGAAAGGTAATCAGTTTTCTCTTCAGGTGGAAGTTGACGAAACGCCAAGTGCTCAAACGGCAGTGTTCACAAGTAACTGAACCATTTTCTTTGCACACTGTATGTTATATTTTTAAACAAAATTCTACAACCCACCTCCACAAAGTTGAAGCAACCAGTATTTCTGAGGCAAGGCAGTTTTTGAAGCCACAATTTCTCAATATCGAGTCAAATTATATTATCTTATATCATCATAGACATTTTAAAAATTAGGTGTTCTAGGATTTAGCGACGTATTTCCATGCGATGACCGAGAAAAAAATAAAGAAGAAGAGTTTATCGAAAAGGCGACGGAGGTGCAATGACGAGGAGCAAATGTTTGGGGATTTGGTTGTGGTTTCGTTAAGGAATAATATGGTGGCAGCAACATGCAGGAGTTTTAAAAAAAAGCAGGTGGGAGATTATGCTATCTATGGAGCTGGAGGGAAATTCCAACTCCACGGAAGGGAGTTCTTTGGACATGAAGTTGTCCTCCTACTCCACAGAAAGGAATTCATTTTTTGAAGGCATGTAAATCAGTTTGAATAAAACTGTCCCGATAAAACAACTATTACTACTTATCTCTAAGTACTCTGCCTTTAGCTCTTTGTATATGGATCTACATCTACATCTACATCTACACGATACCCTGCAAGCCACCGCGAGGGTGTGTGGCAGGGGGTGAAGGTCACCAAGCATTCACTACTAGCATGCAAGCAAGCAACTAAAGGGTCTCATGCAACTAGATTGTTAGTATCTATAGTATTTGAGGGGTTAATACATGCATCATGCACTACAGAATACTCTATAATATTTCCCCTACCTATCCCTTTCCTATGCTGCCTATTCTGTTCTCTTATAGTACGGGGGAAAAATGCCATTTTGAATCTATCTGTACGACAATCTATCTCTCTAATCTTATTTATCTGGTCGAATCTAGCATAATGCGCTGGTGTTTTCAATATGTGCCTAACATCTTCAGTAAAGCTATCCGATTGAAATTTCTGCAATAGATTAAATCTGAACTTTAATCTACGCTCTGATAATGATTCCCACCCTAATTCTTGTATTAATTCTGATACACTACTCAACCTATCGTAACACCTTTTGCCGAACCTAGCTGCTCTACGCTGCACACTATCTAGTTCTCTCATCAAACCTAATTCATTAGGATCCCATACACTGGCTGCATACTCAAGGTGGGGCCTAACTAGTGAAAAGTAGCATCGCTCTTTTGTCTTCTCATCACATTTCCCAAGTACTCTTTTTATAAATCCTAGCTTTCTCTTCGCTCGGCCGCATATTTCCCTTATGTGTCTTCCCCACGATAAATCTTTAGTGATTGTTACACCTAAATATCTTACGGTTTCAACGTTTTCGATCTTCGTGTTATTAATTCTATAGGATCGCTCTATCGAATTATTCCTCCTCCAAAAATTGATAGCTACACACTTTTTAAGGTTGAGTTCTAACTGCCATTTGTCGCACCACTCTTGAATTGCATCTAAATCCTTGCTAAGTGATTTCGTGTCCTCTTCGTTTGATATACCCCTGTACACCACCGCATCGTCTGCAAAAAGTCTAAGGTTACTACTAACTACGGTACCCAAATCGTTTATGTATAAAAGAAATAGAAGCGGACCTACTACGCTACCCTGGGGAACTCCCGATGTGACTTCGATTGTGTCCGACATGATACCATCTATGACAACCCTCTGCTCTCGCCCACTTAAGAATTCTTTTACCCAACATACAACGTCTTTATTTATACCAAAACTCTCTAACTTCAAGATTAATTTGTCATGAGGAACTTTATCGAAAGCCTTTTTAAAATCTAAAAATATCGCATCAACTTCAGTACTGCTTTCGCCGTGGACTAAAATATCGTGTACGAATAAAGCTAATTGTGTCTCGCAAGATCTACCTTTCCGGAACCCATGCTGGCTGTTTACGAGTAATCCCTGACTATCCAAATGCCCCATGATCGAACTGACTACTATGTGCTCAAATATCTTACAAGAGATTGACGTGAGTGAAATGGGTCTGTAGTTACTAGGTTCTTCCCTATCACCGCTTTTAAATATAGGTGTAATGTTAGCTACTTTCCAATCCTTGGGTACTGTGTGGTTCTTTAGTGTTTTATTGAATATTATTTCTAGATAGGGGGCTATTTCAGAAGCTAATGTTTTATATACTCTGGAAGGAATTTGATCGGGACCTGGTGATTTATTTTTACTAATTCTTTTTAACTGCTGCTCTATTCCGCGACATGAAATGTTTATTTCGGGCATTTGCTCACTGAAAGTGTTCGGCGGTGGTTCCACTGCGTTTTGTGACGATGAGTTGAATACACTTTGAAGAAGGTGTTTAAAGTGTTGGCTTTTTCTACACTGCTGGTGACTCTGATTCCTTTATCATTTTTAAGTGTGTGCACTGTGGACTTATTTCCCTGAAGCTCTCTCACATATGACCAAAACGCTTTAGGATTGCTATCTAAATATTCTCCTAACATCTTGCTCTTGAAATGTGATAACGCTTGCCGACATGATTTCCTTGCTAATGCTCTCGATTTTTTATAGTTTTGAACTAGCTCATTTTTTTCCTCTACCGATAGACCCCGTCTGGCATTTTTCATCTTAGCGTGGCATACCCTTTGTCGCTTTAGTGATTTCCTAACCTCCGCGTTATACCACCTTGGCTCTGTATTATCACTAATATATTTACTTGGTATGTATTTGTGAACTGCGTTACGGGTGACCTCAAGAAATTCTCTCCACGAATCCTCTGTATTTAATCCTTTGCTTTGTTCGCTGAATACATTAAACGCTTCCCTTAATTCCTCTTTCATACCGTCGTAATTTGCCTTGCCAAATAAGTACACCCTCCTCCTTGGTTTATAATGTCTTTCAACGCCTACAATAAATTTCGCATGCACTATTTTATGGTCACTAATTCCTGTGTCTGTAACTGTATTTAGAACTCGCTCGGGTATATTTGTTGCTAATAAGTCTAGAATGTTGTTTCCCCTGGTCGGCTCTGTTACTAGCTGTTGTAAAGAATGTGTCGTAAAGGTGTTCAACAGTGATTCGCAATGTTCCTTATCCTTACCTCCTGCAATGAAACTACACGTATTGCAGTCTATCGAGGGTAGATTGAAATCTCCGCCTACTATTATTCCTCTATCGCAATATTGAAGAATAGTTTTGGGCACATGTGCTTTGGAGACTCGAAGATATACGGAAGTGCTGGGTGGCTCATACCTGAATTCCGGTCAGTTTAAATAGAGAGGCCAGCATTTAGCAAAAAAATCCTTCCTCTTTCTACATAAAGCTATGATTGAAGCTACAACGGCAGCAGCTGCATGAGAAGACGCGTTCTGAACTGCGCTTTCCCGCCTACTGTCTCACACTGCTCTCTCTCTATCCCTCGGCAGCCTGTAGTGTCTGAGAGCTGAGAGGACGCAGTACATAATTTTTTTTCCACGAGGGGTGAAGATAGTTTTCCTGTCGGCCGATAGAGTTACCAGAGTCAGTGCCATTCCAACGGGTGTATTTGTTTAGAGTGTGTCTTCTACGGCGTTCATGCCTTCATCTACATCTACGTAATACCCTGCAAGCCACCACAAGGGTGTGTGGCAGGGGGTGATTGCTCACCAAGCATGCACTACATATCATGCATAAAAAAGGAATAGTATTAATATAGTAGTCAGAACTACACTATTTAAAAAAGATAGAAATTGCAAAGAAAACATGCAAAAAACATTCTGTTAGTAGGGTTAGCTTTAAGTACTCATACCAACATGCAGCTACCAATGCTATTCATTGCTACTCTCCGATAGGACATATTTACCGTTATTCGTATCTCTTATTGTGCGAGGGAAAAAGGACATTTTGAATCGGTCAGTTCGGCAATCAGCCTTGTGTGGGGGGGGGAAGGAAGAATCCCCTCCCAATGCCTCTATTGCCCCATAAGGGCCTCTGGGCCTTCCCTTCGGTAATATGATCCTTCTCTACGGAAGAAGATTTCGTAACCCACTGAGCGCAAGGTTGTCATTTCAGCGAACGTGAGGCTGACTCCGCAAGAGTGGCAACAGCTCACACACATCGTCTCTGTCGCCCTTGCTATTAGGGTGTATTAGGGTGCGCGCGGCACTATTTCATCGAAAAATGCTGCGTGATAACATCACTTCTCCGGCCCGAAAGTTTAACTTTAAAAGTTAGAAAGTTTAATCACTTTATTTTACCTGTTGTACTAGACAATGCATATGGCGAATTATGTTGTAACTCTATCAGATTGCTTTTAGAATTAACTGACTCCACTAAGTTCCTAGTTTCTGCAGTAGGTATTCCCGTGAAGTATGGCTATGGTGATCAGTCAATGTCCTCATCAAAATCGACGAAATAAATAAATACATTGCGATTTAATTCTATGTTAGAGTTTACGTTCTCATTTCCGTTGAAGCATCGAGCGTGCTTTCTAATTCTATACTGATCCCTGCTTTTGTAATTCTTCACCCTATTCACCAGCAGTCAGTTTAGTTTCAGCTCCGACTGTGTTGCATGAGAAGTTCAAATCACTCGCCTCTCAAGTAAAAGGTGCTACCTGGGTACTCTACCCCACCACGGGAGGAAAAAGAAAAAGTCACATCGGTTTTGAATATGTTTTTTTTCTGCTTTTTGCATGCCAAATTGCCCATTTCATTCTTCTCTCCCCCCTTACCTTTCTTTTCGCAATTTCTCTTCCCTTGTGCAGCCAAAATACAGGGGGCATTCCGAATCGGCATTGATCGGGACAATCTCGGATCGACTAACTCGGGAAGCATAAATTCCAAGTAATTTTTTTTAAAGTTTTCTACTATGAATTCTTTCCAAAATCCATCATCCCTGTGGATCCTCTCCACTTTTAATCCTAGTTTGGTCCACACTGCGAATACACAGAAATCTCTTTCAGTTATGTTGCTTGCCTTGAATTTGAAAGTAATAGTTGTGCTTCCGGTTAACTTTAATTCCGTCGTTCTTCATCCAAAAATTAACAATACCTTTCATTATTGCTTCTTACACAGTCATCTCTGTAGCCGATGATGGGCATTTAATTTACACAATACCTCAAAGGAGGAATTAAGGAGAATCAAAATTGCTGTACATAATTGATTACATTTACTCAGCCAGTGTAAGGAAGCATTCTAGAAACACGCCCAAAATTCGAGGCAGTGAGCATTTTTTGGTGCATCGTTACCCATTTAACACTTTCTCACTGCTTTATCGTTTTCCTCTCTATTTCCTTTGCATCATCCTCGTCCTATTTTAGAGAGTCCATAAATAGCCGGCACTCATTCGTGAAGTCCTCATTAGGCATATCAGGCCTTTTAGAATAGGGGCCGTAGTCGGGATCAGGTTTTTTTCCCAGCCGATTAAATATATTCCTTCTCGACTTTTTTGCAGTTTCCTGCGGATAGAAGTAGAAATTGCCTACCTCAGTCTTCTTTGGAGAGACCTTTTACAGTGGTACCCAGACTCACATTACAAACAGTTTGATAAAGAATCTTCAGAGGGTTTCCCGAATTGAAGGTGCCCCGGCAAATCTTCCCTTATATGACCTGGAAATAGCAAACTTTACCCTCTTTCCACCACTCAGTTTTGCAATGATGGTATATGCTATATATATGGTATGCTATGGTATATGCTCGACAGGATTATTATCGACATCGAAAATAAGGCTTCGGCTGCGGCGACTTATCAGCAGGGAAATATTAGTTAATTTTTCATGCACCCCGCATTCTTTCAGCGCTGGCACGTTTTTTCGTCTTCCCGGGCTATTGCTCCCATCACAGAAATATCCTATCTCTACACACCGCTCATATTCTCCGAAAACGTGGCTAGGGCTGTTGAGGATATCCTTCCGGAGCAGCTTATTTTTTTGCGCAATTGACACATTTTTGGCATTTCGTAAACTCAACACCTTTTGTGATCGCCGCTCTCAAGCGCAAAATGTTTTCGGCTATCAATTTTCTTTGCATGATATCACGTTTTTCACGGTTTCTTGAGATTACAAGTTCATTTATTTTATTACAGTAACTTCTTAGAAGGTGATTACGGCACTCAACCTTTTCCACGATCAAAGTCTTGTAAGGTCTCGCGTCTAGAACTTTTTTGTACACACTGGAGTCGCCGTTTGCAATGAGACGAGCATATCGGACACCATACATCTCTTCACTTCTACGAAGTCCAACAACAACGGTAGCAGCCTCCATGCTGAAAAAACTCTGATGTGAGCCCCAATTCTTAAAGCATTTGTGCTCTGAAGCTTCTTGCCCTCTCAAAGCTGCCCGGGCGCAAGTGGTGCACTATTTGTCCTTCGCTGCTATGAAAATAACTTTTTTGGAGTTAAATCCAACAATACTTCGCGCCCTTGAATGATTGTGCACGATACTTTACAATGCGTGCATAGGAATAACAGAAGATAATCTTGTGAATAAACCTTATTTCATCATTTTTTCAGATTTAAATGGTTCTTGCGGGCGAGCAGATTAGAGGAATAGACTCTCTCCCTGAGTAATAAATAGACGTAAAAACAATGACTGAAGAGTGGCACTGAAGGAAATTTAAACTCAGATGAAATTAGGACCCCTTAAAGAATTCTCGCTTATTCCCTAAAAAAAATAAATGATACCTCCAAAAGATTATTGTTTCACCAAAATATATCGCAAATTCTATGCGTCTTTTTCCTTTACATAATATTTGCATCAAATGGGTATTTTCTAGTTTGAAACATTGAATATTCACTACTCCTGCCAATGATGAGTAGTTACTGCGATAAGATCTCTTACACCAACTCCCGTCAACAATCACTGTGATTAGAGGGACTCCATCTTTGTCAACGTCCCCGTTTTCTATTGCTTTTGAGGCTTCGCTGCCGTCTCTATTTCTATCGCAGCGGACATTTCCCATCCTTCGCGCACTTTATCGTGGCATTTTTTATAGGTTTTTTCTGCCATGACGGGGATATCCATTGCAGAAAATATTTCATCTAGTTGGGAATAACTGCCACCTGAGGACATCACACCAGCGAAGTTAATTTCAATACTCGTAGAATTACTGTCTGCAGTCCACATATTTTCCTTGGCATTGCACACTTGGCACATAAATGTTAAACGTTTTCAAGCCTAGACGACGTTCTCCCACAAGAAACATATTTCTGAAAGTGCATTTGAAAGGCGAATGATCAATGGATTGTATTTTTTTTAAATAATGCAAATCCACTATCCTTCGAGCAGACACAGAGAGCTACAGGTTCCTCACGCATTTCCGCTACCTCGATCAAACTTTCCGAAAAACAATGAAGGTCCGCTGTTGAGGTTGTTGGTGTACGCACAGTAGTTGTTATCACTTGAGAAGGTGCTTCATCATCGCATTCATTTCCTCTTTCTTTCCGGTTCTTAATTAATATTCTGCATTCAGAATTGGCACTGAAATTATTAGAAAATATTGTAATTTTGTTCAAAACGGAGAGAAACTCTCCTTGTAAAAGATGGAGTGTGTGTACTGTCTGTAAGAAACGCCAAGTCCCTTGGGTTCCGGATTCTGTATCTTACAAAACATCGGATTTTATTCACCGGGCCTTTTTTCAAATAGCATAAATTAATGGCCACGGTTAGAAAACATTTCCGTGCAATTGGCAACTTGGACATGAACATGTTATGACATGTTTCTTATTTCCATACTTATACTTGAAGATATACATCCCAAAGCACAAGGAGCATGGCTTTTTTCCTCGCAGCCATTACATTACATTTTTCCTTGCTTCTTCCCTCCTTCGTGCTAGATGCTCACCTCTCCTTCGTTTCCTCGCGGCAGACAAATTCAATTTTCTACTGCTTCTACCCTTTATTTACCCTGTTTTGCAGAAGGCATTGTAAATATACTTGGTAAAAGTATGGTAATGTAACAATACTGCGGTAGTACTGAATTCTACAAGATGGAAAACCTTCTCAAATGCGGCTAACGTGTGCGTTACGGATAAATGAGTGGTGGCTCAAGCAGTTCGCTAGCAACTCTTGTGAACGACTACCACGCTCCGAAGGTTAAGATCCTCTCGGACTCTTCCCGGGGAAGTCAGACTCCACCCCCCTTTCGTCTTTCTCCCCCCATTCCCGTCATTCTTCCCCCTTTCGTCTCCCCCCCCCCCCCTCGTCAGTCCAGCGAGCTATGAGATATATGAAAGGGTCAGTTCCGTTTCTGAGAGAGCGCTCGAGGCGGGAAAAAAAGAGAACTAATACAACAGCGGGGGCTGCTGTAGACGCCGATTAACACGCTAAAATGTCACAAAACTCATGTTTGTTTTTCCTAAATTATACATTTATTTGAGAAAATTTCTCAGTTGCAGTGGGTATGCCAATGGCAGACATATAACCCTGGGGAGCGACTTTGCCAAAAAGGCCGTTTTCTGAGTCGGTTTTCCGTAACATTTCCCGAAAAAAGGCCCATCTTTGTTGAATATTCCTTCTGTTAACATTGGATTCAGAAGATTTTTAAAAATATAGCCTCCTAATTTCACTTGTTTCCTTGATTTAACCAAAACTTTCAAATTGATACAAGCAAAATTGACTGAATGAGAACGGATCGCAGAAGATGCTACAAAATAGGGGGGTACTGCGTCCTCTTAAGACTGTCGCGACACTTCTCTCGCTAGAGCAGCTCTCCCGAGTGTCGGGCGTCGGAGACAGAGAGCGCCTCCGTGTAGACGGCAATGTCTGGTGTCGCGACATAAGTGTAGCGACATAAGTGTCTCGTGAAGACACAGCTTAAGACGCCAGGTATACGTACATAATTAGGAAAATCCCCTTCGGAACCAGACTTTCTACAAAGTAGCTTACAGGGCCCTTCAGTGGCAGGAGATACCGACAGTCGCAAACAGAGTGCAGGGCTAATGTAGCCAGCGAGTCGGCCAACTAAATATGAGCATGGTGTTGCCCTTGTAATACGATATGCCGCAATGGAGTTTCAAAAGACACGTAATTAACGAGTGGACGCTCAATCTCACTGATAAATTCCTTTAAAAAATAGTTGCAATGTTGTCTCGTGTTGACCAAAAAATCTTGCGTAAGTTAGCTATAGACCCCCTGCTCCACCAACGTAAACCCCTGTGAACCCCCCTGACTGGTAGTTATCGTTACTGTATGGAATAAAGAAATAACTTTAATAAAATATGTTTCATTGAGTTATTAATATTTTGGGTTAATGGTAGTTAAGCGGGGCCGTCGTTCAGGTAGCGAGGGGAACGTAGGTCATTAGAAGGCTCCACCCTCGGTCTCGTCGAAAATCGAGCCTCGCCCGTCCCGGCAGCTCCGCGAAGGTAGACCTTTCCCAGCGGGTGGGGTCCTCGGGGAAATTGACCACTAGACATGGTTTTTCGAAGGTATAAACTTTGGAACGTGTCAACATTTTTATCTTCTTCATTGTATCGTTCATTCCAAGACGTCGAAAAACGTTTTTTGATTGACGCTCTACGATGAAAATTAAGGATTTTCCTATTTATCGCGTAAAAAGCGGGTGGGATGTGGCAACGTTGCTACCTGAGATTGTGAGTTTCGAAAAAGAGAACGAGAAGAGACAGACTGTGTGAGCATTCATTCGTACTGTTGTGATCTGATTCTTGGAGAGGCGACAGAGTATTTATTTGTCGGCTTTCAGTATCCTGAACATCTTATTCCATTCCACGTTGTGAAATGCCTAGTTGATGGAGGCTTTAACATGAGTCCAAAGCCAAACGATTCTTTATTTGTGTATATTAAAGACCGCCTGATACTGACGGCAGTTCGGTCTCAGGCCTGGTGAGCAAGAGCAGTAAACTAAATTCGCGTGGAAACGATCGGAACATAATAATAGGTGGAGATTTCATACTTCTGTACTAGGACACGAATAAGTTTATCACCGGAGTAAAAGACAAGGAGCTCTGCGAGTCACTATTGTGAACCTTCACAACACACTCAATGCATCAATTGGTAACAGCATCCACCAGAGGAAATAATACTGTCGATTTACTAGCGACAAATGTACCAGAACATGTTGTAAAAGCAGTAGAAACTCGAAAAGAATAGCTCTCCTCCTAGCACTTACAAAATAAATGATAATGAAACAACAACGTGGAATCCATCAAAGATCTTGGAATAAGACTGACACATGATATTTCCTGGGGTAAACACATACCTTCGTGAAATAATGGGTCAAGCAAATCATAAACTGAAATTCGTCAAAAGAGTACTGGGTAAATGTGACGATCATGTACGAGAAATCAGCTATTTTTCCCTTGTAAGACCTCATTTGGAATATGCTGCCAGTGTATGGGATCCCTACGAAATCGGTCTAAATAACGAACTTGAACGTGTGCAACGAAGATCGGCAAGATTTGTCAAGGGACGGTACGATAACTCTATTAGGGTAACCAGTCTATTAAATGAATTAAATTGGGAATCATTGTCAGATCGCAGGTTGAAATTTAAACTTAATCTCTACAAATTCCAAGACAATATTTTCAGTGATGATGTTAAAAATATTTTGCGAACCCCAACTTACTATGGTAGAATGGACCATAATCAGAAAATTAGAGAAATTCATCTACATCTACACGATACCCTGCAAGCCACCGCGAGGGTGTGTGGCAGGGGGTGAAGATCACCAAGCATGCACTACTAACATGCAAACTAGCAACTATATTGTCTCATGCAACTTGATTGTTAGTATCTATGGTATTTGAGGGGTTAATACATGCATCATGCACTACAGACTACTCTAAAATATTTCCCCTACCTATCCCTTTGCTATGCTGCCTATTCTGTTCTCTTATAGTAGGTACGGGGGAAAATGCCATTTTGAATCTATTTGTACGATAATCTATCTCTCTAATCTTATTTATCTGGTCGAATCTAGCATAAGACGCTGGTGTTTTTAATATGTGCCTAACATCTTCAGTAAAGCTATCTGATTGAAATTTCTCTAATAGATTTAATCTGTAGGTACTTTAACCTACGCTCTGATAATGATTCCCACCCTAATTCATGTATTAATTCTGATACACTACTCAACCTATCGTAACACCTTTTGACGAACCTAGCTGCTCTACGCTGCACACTGTCTAGTTCTCTCATCAAACCTAATTCATTAGAATCCCAGACACTGGCTGCATACTCAAGGTGGGGCCTAACTAGTGAAAAGTAGCATCGCTCTTTTGTCTTCTCATCACATTTCCGAAGAACTCTTTTTATAAATCCTAGCTTTCTCTTCGCTCGGCCGCATGTTTCCCGGATGTGTCTACCCCACGATAAATCTTTAGTGATTGTAACACCTAAATATCTTACGGTTTCAACGTTTTCGATCTTCGTGTTATTAATTCTATAGGATCGCTCTATCGAATTATTCCTCCTCCAAAAATTGATAGCTACACACTTTTTAAGGTTGAGTTCTAACTGCCATTTGTTGCACCACTCTTGAATTGCATCTAAATCCTTGCTAAATGATTTCCTGTCCTCTTCATTTGATATACCCCTGTACACCACCGCATCGTCAGCAAAAAGTCTAAGGTTACTACTAACTACGGTACCCAAATCGTTTATGTATAAAAGAAATAGAAGCGGACCTACTATGCTACCCTGGGGAACTCCCGATGTGACTTCGATGCAATTCCTTAAGTCCTTATACCAACCTTATACCAAATAGTCCTTATACCAAATTGATGCCGAACTGACAGATTCAAAATGTCCTTTTTTCCTCGTACTAATAGAGAAATGAATAATGGTAAATATATCCAGTACGAGAGTAGAAATGGGTAACATTGTTAGCTGCATGTTGGTATAAGGACTTAAAGCTAACCCAACTAACAGCATGTTTTTGCATATATGCTTTGCTATTTTTATCTTTTTTTAAATAGTGTAGTTTTGAACAGTACCTATATAAATACTAATCCTTTTTATGCATGATATGTAGTACATGTTTGGTGATAATTCACCATCTGCCACATACCTTTATAGTGCCTTGCAGGGTATTATGTAGATGTAGTAACCAAGAAAGGCAATTGCGGCCGTAAAGTAGTCACGGCTCAATTCTCTCTGAGAGCTAACAAACTCACGAGCAGAAAAGAAACTGTATTTGCTCGGTAAGGCTGATTATGGTGATATCTCTTAGCCGAAAGAGTCGTGTACATGGGAGTTAGCCAAATTCGATATACTTCTTCGTGCCTCACATATTTTGGCGATTAAATGTTCATCCTCCGCTCATGTTCCGGCATTATGGTTTGAAAGCTACAATTCTTCGCTCTATTGTTTTCCGATGTCCCATGTCTCTGACCCATAGAGTGACTTTCTCCATACGAATGTCTCGATGGAGTGCTTTCTTGTTGGTAGGTGAAGGTTTTTGAGCCATGTACTTGCCTCTTCTTCAGGAAAGGCTCCCTGGCCTGTGCTATTCTTCGCTTGATGTTGGTCATGCCTCCATCGCAAAATATTAACTATTGCGGAGATAGCTGAAGTTCTTGATTTGTTGTCATTTCACTCCTTATATTTTGTTATAACGAATTCACTCCAATCATACATGAAACTATGTTTTTTAAGTCGCCTTCAAATATCTTAGAGAGGTGATAGTTTCGTCAACTCATAAAGAGTAATTAGGGACTCGTTTAATATATTTAGCGACCAAAGCAAAGGATTAGATAGAGAGGATTCGTGGAGAGAATTTATTGAGGTCACCCGTAAAGCAGTTAATAAATACATACCAAGTAAATTCATTAGTGATAATACAGAGCATAGGTGGTATAACGCGGAGGTTAGGAAATCACTAAAGCGACGAAGGGTATGCCACGCTGGGATGAAAAATGAAGAACAGGGTCTATCGGTAGAGGAAATAAATGACTTAGTTCAAAACTATAAAATATCGAGAGCCTTAGCAAGGAAATCATGTCGGCAAGAGTTATCACATTTCAAGAGCATGATGTTAGGAGAATATTTAGATAACAATCCCAAAGCGTTTTGGTCATATGTCTCGCATATGCTTCAGGGAAATTGGTCCACAGTGCACACACTTAAAAAAGATAAAGGAATTAGAGTCACCAGCAGGGTAGAGAAAACAAATTCATTAAACACTTTCTTCCGAAGCGTATTCAACTCATCGTCACACATCTACATCTACATCTACACGATACCCTGCAAGCCACCGCGAGGGTGTGTGGCAGGGGGTGAAGATCACCAAGCATGCACTACTAACATGCAAGCAAGCAACTAAAGGGTCTCATGCAACTAGATTGTTAGTATCTATAGTATTTGAGGGGTTAATACATGCATCATGCACTACAGAATACTCTAAAATATTTCCTCTACCTATCCCTTTCCTATGCTGCCTATTCTGTTCTCTTATAGTACGGGGGAAAAATGCCATTTTGAATCTATCTGTACGACAATCTATCTCTCTAATCTTATTTATCTGGTCGAATCTAGCATAATACGCTGGTGTTTTTAATATGTGCCTAACATCTTCAGTAAAGCTATCCGATTGAAATTTCTCCAATAGATTTAATCTGGACTTTAACCTACGCTCTGATAATGATTCCCACCCTAATTCTTGTATTAATTCTGATACACTACTCAACCTATCGTAACACCTTTTGACGAACCTAGCTGCTCTACGCTGCACACTGTCTAGTTCTCTCATCAAACCTAATTCATTAGAATCCCAGACACTGGCTGCATACTCAAGGTGGGGCCTAACTAGTGAAAAGTAGCATCGCTCTTTTGTCTTCTCATCACATTTCCCAAGTACTCTTTTTATAAATCCTAGCTTTCTCTTCGCTCGGCCGCATATTTCCCTTATGTGTCTTCCCCACGATAAATCTTTAGTGATTGTAACACCTAAATATCTTACGGTTTCAACGTTTTCGATCTTCGTGTTATTAATTCTATAGGATCGCTCTATCGAATTATTCCTCCTCCAAAAATTGATAGCTACACACTTTTTAAGGTTGAGTTCTAACTGCCATTTGTCGCACCACTCTTGAATTGCATCTAAATCCTTGCTAAGTGATTTCGTGTCCTCTTCGTTCGATATACCCCTGTACACCACCGCATCGTCTGCAAAAAGTCTGCACACAACGCATTGGAACCACCGCCGAACACTTTCAGGGAGTAAATGTGCGAAATAAAAATTTCATGTCGCCGAATAGAGCAGCAGTTAAAAAAAAGCATTAGTAAAAACAAATCACGAGGTCCCGATCAAATTCCATCCAGAGTATATAAAACATTAGCTTCTGAAATAGCCCCATATCTAGAAATAATATTCAATAAAACACTAAAGAACCACACAGTACCCAAGGGTTGGAAAGTAGCTAACATTACACCTATTTTTAAAAGCGGCGATAGGGAAGAACCTAGTGACTACAGGCCCATTTCACTCATGTCAATCTCTTCTAAGATATTTGAGCACATTGTAGTCAGTTCGATCAAGGGGTATTTGGATAATCAGGGATTACTCATAAACAGCCAACTTGGTTTCCGGAAAGTTAGATCTTGCGAGACACAATTAGCCTTATTCGTACACGATATTTTAGTCTACGGCGAAAACAGTACTGAAGTTGATGTGACATTTTTACATTTAAAAAGGCATTCGATTAAGTTCCTCATGATAAATTAATATTGAAGTTAGAGAGTTTTCGTATAAATAAAGGCGTATGTTTGGTAAAAGAATTCTTAAGTGGGCGAGAGCAGAGGGTTGTCGTATATGGTATCATGTCGGGCACAATCAAAGTCACATTGGGAGACTCAAATTTCCACTGGAAATGCTCTTGAATACAAATAACGACCTGCGATATGCTTTATTTGCTATGTAGTTTAGTTTATAATTTTGAATAATCACTTTCATCGACAATGGATGGATTTGTTAGAGAACTTTTCAATCCAGATTGACTCTGCCTTTGTCATTTCAATGACTTCCACACTTATGCGTAGTATATACTATCTAGGTTCTGCGTTTCCCCAGTGCCGAAGTAGGTCAGTTGGGAGAGCGTTAGACTGAAGATCTAAAGGTCCCTGGTTCAATCCCGGGCTTCGGCATTACGCTCTTGGAAAAAGAATAGCTCTCCTCCTACCACTTACAAAATAAGTAATAATGAATTAACTAACGTGGAATCCATTAAATATCTTGGAATAAGACTGACAAATGATCTTTCCTGGGGTAAACACATTCGTGAAATAATTGGTCAAGCGAATCGCAAACTGGGTTTCATTAAAAGAGTATTGGGTAAATGTGACGATCATGTACGAGAAATCAGCTACTTTTCCCTTGTTAGACCTCATTTGGAATATGCTGCCAGTATATGGGATCCCTACGAAATCGGTCTAAGTAATGAACTTGAACGTGTGCAGCGAAGATCGGCAAGATTTGTAAAGGGACGATACGATAATTATATTAGCGTAACCAGTCTATTAAATGAATTGAAATGGGAATCATTGTCAGATCGCAGGTTAAAATTTAGACTTAATCTCTTCCACAAATTCCAAGGCAATATTTTCAGTGATGATGTTAAAAATATTTTACGAACCCCAACTTACTATGGCAGACTGGACCATAATCATAAAGTTAGAGAAATTGATTGCCGAACTGACCGATTCAAAATGTCCTTTTTCCCTCGCACAATAAGAGATACGAATAACGGTAAATATGTCCTATTGGAGAGTAGCAATGAATAGCATTGGTAGCTGCATGTTGGTATGAGTACTTAAAGCTAACCCTACTAACAGAATGTTTTTGCATGTTTTCTTTGCAATTTCTATCTTTTTTAAATAGTGTAGTTCTGACTACTATATTAATACTATTCCTTTTTTATGCATGATATGTAGTGCATGTTTGGTGAGAAATCACCCCCTGCCACACACCCTTGTGGTGGCTTGCAGGGTATTATGTAGATGTAGATGTAGATGTAGATTTTATTTTATTAGGTACGCATCTGTTAACTGCTGAGCGGGTATGCTGCAAAACTTTACTATTTTGGCTTAAAATAACTTCCTAAACTTTATTAAACGACTTCAGTAACTCCTGTTCACATCGTCGTATTTAAATCTACAAATGCTTCTCTCAATGCCAACCTTGCTTGACACTTGCTTGAGCATGGACGCCAAATCCGAATAGAGCGAGTGGCACACTGAAAGGTCTCCCGGACACAGCGGGAGACCGTTGGGGGAGGATTGGGGGAAAGTGAAAGTTCGTTACGGGGCGACCAAGCTATTGAACGTCTTATGCCGAATAGAAGTGCATGCTTTCTTCGTACCTTTGTTCTCATCTCCAGGCCACGAGGGTCGCGTCCGATGCTATTAACTCCCAGTCTCAAAACTCCCAATATTTGTTTGCTTGGCTTTGAACGTAAGGGTCTTGCATATAGATATTCGTAGCAGATTAGGAACAAAATCGCCAAGTCCAAAGAAATATCTATGGGCAGGAGTGATCTTTTGCAAATGTACATGATGCCTTTAAAAATCTCCTCAAGGGGGTGTGGCAGGGGGCATGCATTAATATGGAAACACTACCCAATCTAATAAATAAAGTAGAATGTTTGTATGCATGCACATATGTATGAATGTTATCATCAACAAGATATATCCGTTATGCAATGAAACTGGATGAATCTTTCACAACTTTGCATGGTCATCTATAACGTCCAGAAATAGGTTTTGAAGTAGTTATATCCCGATACGTTGACATTTTTTTATCCCACGTTCGAAAATATTTCTGCGATGAATTCAATTGGGATACCAGTTTTTTTCGGAGAGAGGGTTCCGATTTTTATTCATTACAATGCCTAAATGTTGGAATTAAAAATTCAGCATTTGGAGGCTTAAAAAGCGCAATAGAAATCCTTAGCTGCAATAAAGAAGAACATATAGGAGTCACTAAGAGAAACGTAGCTATGTGTCACGTGCATCGAAAACACTTACTAAAATAATCACCCGAATGATGGAAGGAAAGATTGGAGGAAACCTCTCGGAGAACATATAAATGGTAAACGATTTTGCAAAAAATTCATTATCTGCGATTTCGTTTGATAACCAACTTTCTGTCTCTATAATAACATCCGCATCGGTGCTTTAAATGAGATGGTAGCATTAAACTACTTTATTTTTATACTACGGCAGTTTATTATCACCAAATATATTATTTCACCTTTTAGCAACTTCTCTGGCCGTTGATAGTCACTTCCATTAGCCATCTTAGGAAAACTAATTGCCAATAATTTGTCATCACTGAAAAATTACTTCTCAAATTCCTCATCTTTCCCGTGACACATCTACATCGATATCTACACGATACCCTGCAAGCCTTTCACCCTTTAAACCGCTCTGGAGTTCATTACGCTCCGGACGCCGCCAAACGCGTGGCGGATAGGATATTAGATCATTGCAGGCCTTTTTTAGGGTAGATGGTAGGGTAGAGAGTAGGTCATGTAGTGGGGTACATAACTTCTCGTTGCCAGTCGCTTTATCGGCTAACTTTCATGAAAGCAGAATTGAACCTCAAAATACTTCAGACATGACTACAGCTCTACCTTGTAGCCTTAATAATAGTCGAGGTGAAAATATTTCCGTTGCGGTAGTTAATTGCCGAAGTCTTAAAAACAAGATACCTGAGTTCCATCACCTTATTCATACTACTGATGCAGATGTAATTATAGGAACTGAAAGTTGGCTGACGGATGACATTCCTGACTCAGAAATATTCCCCAAATCTTTTAAAATATATAGAAAAGATAGACATAACAGAGCAGGTGGTGGTGTTTTCATTGCAGTCAAGAACTCAATCATTAGCAAAGCAGTAATATTTCCCGACAACCCCTTAGAATGTGTTTGTTGTTCATTAACATGCCCTAAATCCAGATCAATATCTGTGTGCGCATTCTATAGGCCCCCAAACACTGATGTTGAGTCATTATTAGAACTGGGAAACCAGATAAATACTGTAACGTCCCGTAACAGCGAACGTAATATAATAATAGGTGGAGATTTCAATGCACCATCAATAGACTGGAGAACATACTGCTTCAAAGCTGGAGGAAGGGACAAAGACATCTGTGAGACTCTATTAGATGTGTTCTGCAATAACTCCCTGACACAATTAGCTACAGCACCTAATAGAGGGGACAACACTCTTGATTTACTGGCAACCAATATCCCACAACATGTGACAATGATTGACACGGTTGATGGAATCAGTGACCACAGAGTTATAACTGCAAAACTCTCGCTATCTTTAGATAAAAATTTTAAACAAAAAAGAAAGATTTACATTTTTAAAAGAGCAGACTTTGCTAACTTTAAAATTTATTTAAGAGATTCCTTATCGGATTTCAAAAAGTCTTCCATAAAGGTATGTACCAACGATTCATGGAAGTCGTTCATTAATATCATGCGCTCTGGGATCAACAGATTTATCTCTAGTAAATTCAAAAAAGAAAGCACTGAACCTAGGTGGTACAATGCCGAAGTGAGAAAATCCCTGAGACGGCAGCGAATATGCCATGCTAAAATGAAAAGAATTAGTAAACATATGCCCACTGATGAGCGTAATGTAATTATTGAAAATTATAAAATTTCAAAATCCACTGAAAAGACAGCCCTTAGTAATGCATTTGCAGAATTCAAAAGAAAAACACTTGGGGAACAATTGAAAGAAAATCCAAAAGTCTTCTGGTCGTACGTAAGGGAAGTGCAAGGACATAAGTCTGCCGTCCATTCACTTAAAAATGATAGAGGTGAAATGACCACAAACACACTCGACAAAGTTAACTTGCTAAATTCCTTCTTCCAAACCGTTTTTAACCCACCTTCCGGGGATTCAACTGTCGTGTTACCTGACCTCTTTCAGCGGTTGATGCAGCCAATTGACATTTCCTGTAATGGTATTGAAAAGTTACTTAAAGATATAAGCCCCAGTAAATCTCCTGGCCCTGATCAAATTCCCTCCCGCGTATATAGAGAGTTAGCATCCGAAATTTCCCCCTACCTTGAAATAGTATTTAATAAATCCCTGACCGAACACTTCGTACCGATGGACTGGAAAGCAGCCGATGTAACACCCATTTTTAAAAGTGGTGATAGGGAGCAGCCATCTAACTACAGGCCTATATCCCTCAGATCCATTTCATTTAAGGTCCTAGAACATACAATTGTCAGTTCAGTCATGGGACACCTAGATAGCCAGAATTTATTGTCCAATGTCCAGCATGGCTTCCGAAAGAGCAGATCGTGTGAAACTCAACTTGCTCTCTTTTCCCACGATATTTTAGTTTCTGGCGAAAATAATATTCCAGTGGATGCTATATTTCTCGACTTCAAGAAGGCTTTTGACAAGGTTTCTCATAGCAAACTTATTTTTAAATTAAAATCTTATGGGTTAGACAGTAACATTATATCATGGATTAATGATTTTCTGCATGATCGGGTTCAAAGGGTTGTTTTCGACGGCGTTTCCTCACCGGCAATTAAACTCACTTCGGGTGTCCCACAAGGTAGTGTGATAGGTCCACTCCTATTCCTTTTGTACATTAATGATATCCAAAAGGTGGTAAAAAGTAAGCTTCGTCTATTTGCCGATGACGCAGTAGCGTACAGGGAAATTCTATGCCCAAACGATAAAGAATATTTAAATATTGACCTACAAGCAATTGAAACTTGGTGTGATACATGGCAGTTAGAATTAAACTTTAAGAAATGTCTTGTAATGAATTTTTGGAAAAAGAATAGCTCTCCTCCTACCACTTACAAAATAAGTAATAATGAATTAACAAACGTGGAATCCATTAAATATCTTGGAATAAGACTGACAAATGATCTTTCCTGGGGTAAACACATTCGTGAAATAATGGGTCAAGCGAATCGAAAACTGGGTTTCATTAAAAGAGTAATGGGTAAATGTGACGATCACGTACGAGAAATCAGCTACTTTTCCCTTGTTAGACCTCATTTGGAATATTATGCCAGTGTATGGGATCCCTACGAAATCGGTCTAAGTAATTAACTTGAGCGTGTGCAGCGAAGATCGGCAAGATTTGTAAAGGGACGATACGATAATTATATTAGCGTAACCAGTCTATTAAATGAATTGAAATGGGAATCATTGTCAGATCGCAGGTTGAAATTAGACTTAATCTCTTACACAAATTCCAAGGCAATATTTTCAGTGATGATGTTAAAAATATTTTACGAACCCCAACTTACTATGGCAGACTGGACCATAATCATAAAGTTAGAGAAATTGATTGCCGAACTGACCGATTCAAAATGTCCTTTTTCCCTCGCACAATAAGAGATACGAATAACGGTAAATATGTCCTATCGGAGAGTAGCAATGAATAGCATTGGTGGCTGCATGTTGGTATGAGTGCTTAAAGCTAACCCTACTAACAGAATGTTTTTGCATGTTTTCTTTGCAATTTCTATCTTTTTTAAATAGTGTAGTTCTGACTACTATATTAATACTATTCCTTTTTTATGCATGTTATGTAGTGCATGTTTGGTGAGCAATCATCCCTTGCCACACACCCTTGCGGTGGCTTGCAGGGTATTATGTAGATGTAGATGAAGCCACCGCGAGGGTCTGTGGCAGGGGGTGAAGATCACCAAGCATGCACTACTACCAAGCAAACAAGCAACTATATATGTCTCATGCAACTTCATTGTTAGTATCTATAGTATTTAAGGGATTAATACATGCATCATGCACTACAGAATACTCTAAAATATTTCACCTACCTATCCCTTTCCTATGCTGCCTATTCTGTTCTCTTATAGTACGGGGGAAAAATGCCATTTTGAATCTATCGGTACGACAATCTATCTCTCTAATCTTATTTATCTGGTCGAATCAAGCAAAGTACCCTGGTGTTTTTAACCTGTGCCTAGAATCTCATGTTAACATCTACATCCCCTGACTATCCTCTACATCTACATCCCCTGACTCATGTTAACATCTACATCTACATCTACAAAATACCCTGCAAGCCACCATAAAGGTGTGTAGCAGGGGGTGAACTCTCACCAAACATTCACTACATATCGGGCATAAAATTTGTAATAAAAATTAAAATAGCAAAGCATGCATGCAAAAACATGCTGTTAGTTCGGTTAGCTTTAAGTCCTTTTACCAAGTTCATATACATGTTAAAGCTTTCATCAACTAGGCATTTCACAACGTAGAATGTAATAAGATGTTCAAGATACTGAAAGCAGTTGGAATGGACTACAACGACAAATAAATACTCTGTCGCCTCCGCAAGAATCAGGTTACAACAGTACGAATGAATGATGGAAGGAAAATAGAAGCCAAAATAAATGAGGAGTTAGACAAAGATAGAGCCTCTCGCCATTATTATTCCATATAATATATAACTAAAAGAATCAAAACGAGAAGCAGAAAAATTGGTATACATCTACATCTACATCTACATAATACCCTGCAAGCCACCACAAGGGTGTGTGGCAGGGGGTGATTGCTCACCAAACATGCACTACATATCATGCATAAAAACGGAATAGTATTTATATAGTTGTCAGAACTACACTATTTAAAAAATATAGAAATTGCAAAGAAAACATGCAAAAATATTCTGCTAGTAGGGTAGTAGGGTAGTTAGTAGGGTAGGTTAGTAGGGTTAGTAGGGAGTACTCATACCAACATGCAGCTACCAATGCTATTCATTGCTACTCTCCGATAGGACATATTTACCGTTATTCGTATCTCTAATTGTGCGAGGGGAAAAAGGACATTTTGAATCTGTCAGTTCGGCAATCTAATTCTCTAATTTTATGATTATGGGCCAGTCTGCCATAGTAAGTTGGGGTTCGTAAAATATTTTTAACATCATCACTGAAAATATTGCCTTGGAATTTGTTTAAGAGATTAAGTCTAAATTTCAACCAGCGATCTGACAATGATTCCCATTTCAATTCATTTAATAGACTGGTTACGCTAATATAATTATCGTATCGTCCCTTTACAAATCTTGCCGATCTGCGCTGCACACATTCAAGTTAATTACTTAGACCGATTTCGTAGGGATCCCATACACTGGCAGCATATTCCAAATGAGGTCTAACAAGGGAAAAGTAGCTGATTTCTCGTACATGATAGTCACATTTACCCAATACTCTTTTAATGAAACCCAGTTTGCGATTCGCTTGACCCATTATTTCACGAATGTGTTTACCCCAGGAAAGATCATTTGTCAGTCTTGTTCCAAGATATTTAATGGATTCCACGTTTATTATTTCATTATTACTTATTTTGTATGTGCTAGGAGAAGAACTATTCTTTTTCCAAAAATTAATTATTACACATTTTTTAAAGTTTAATTCTAACTGCCATGTATCACACCACTTTTCGGAATATTACTTAATATAATTACTTAATACTTAATATAATATATTACTTTATAAAAGTAAGAAAGGTTAATGTTGAATAAATACACATGCTTCCGGTTCGCAAATGGCTATCGCAGTTCTAACAGAAAGGCAAGTGGACCTGTAAACATCTTGGAATACTATGAACCTAGTTATTGGGAATATAATATGAGAATCAACAAAAAGAAAGGAGCGAGGCACTCTATGGATCGGAGACATGGAGCATCGAACATTGAGATCCCAGAATAAGACCCGTACAGTCTGTCTCTTCCCGCTCTCTTTTTCGAAACTCACAATCTCAGGTAGCAACGTTGCCACATCCCACCCGCTTTTTACGCGATAAATAGGAAAATCCTTAATTTTCATCGTAGAGCGTCAATCAAAAAACGTTTTTCGACGTCTTGGAATGAACGATACAATGAAGAAGATAAATTGTTGACACGTTCCAAAGTTTATACCTTCGAAAAACCATGTCTAGTGGTCAATTTCCCCGAGGACCCCACCCGCTGGGAAAGGTCTACCTTCGCGGAGCTGCCGGGACGGGCGAGGCTCGATTTTCGACGAGACTGAGGGTGGACCCTCCTAATGACCTACGTTCCCCTCGCTACCTGAACGACGGCCTGGGCAACTACGAAGCACACAACTGACGAACACTTGATGCATAGCTGTCGAGCTTGTAATACTAAATGACGGATCCGCTAGGGACAGTTCTTTGTATACAGCGTCTAACCATGAGGAGAAGGAGTTACATTTTAGCGAGACTCTCAAACGAAGCATGTGAAGTACATGTAGACCCTTCACCCTCATTCACTGCCTCTTCTTGCATTCAGTTACAAGGAGTAAAATATTCCGTTGCCAATAAATGCCTCCTCTGAGAGCGGTTTATCCCACCGTGTAATTAAACACACACAAAGTTTACTCTTTGATTAAACTGTTTCAATTATCTGCACGACAAATACTTTACGATCATCTTCTTTCCTCAACATTTGATTGTGTAAAGACGAGAAAAGATTTAGTTTCTTATCTACTGTTCTCATGAAGATGAAGAGGAAAGAGTATGCCTTTGAATTCACAAATGCAGCGATGACATTATTTTTCAATGGTGGTCAGCCTTGAGACAGTAGGCTGTACTACAACAGGTATGAGCCTTCAGACATTTCAAAAAGTCAATCAAAGTAAGGTTTAAACACACGCTGGTAAAATATGGTTTATTGCGGTCAAAAAGTGTGTTTAATGCTCAGCGCAGTATGATTTGAGGCTGATAGGAAAATGCTAATCTGTCATTGAGTTTTTTCCATCTATCCGTATGCAAACATTTTTACTGAAGTAAAATTTTAAACGGAGCTATAACCAAACTCAACACTAGAAAAGAACCAAGCGATAAATACACTTGTATCAATCCGTTCTAGATTTTATATCTAACCTCCTCTAATATATAGACGCTCCAAGTTTTCCCGCTTTGCTTTATTAAGTTTTTTTTAATTGGCCTAAGTCTTCTCAGTTGATTGGCATACGCTGCATACGCTTTGAAAAATTAATTATAGTCTTTTTGCTTCTTACTCGCCTGGTTCATTGTTATATTTGCAAAGTTTAATGAATATGAATGCCTTCAGATAGTGTAGCATATATATAGATACATCGGTAACAATGCCGCCAGAGGAAAATATCAACGTATATACTCGTAAAAAGGCGACTACCTCGATGAAGGCCTTTCACGAACAATGAAAAGAACCTATGTCGAGGTGGTTGGGAGGATTTTTTTCTAGGCATTTAAGAACACAATGATTCTATTTTGTTGGTAACGTTACCCGCATGGGGCTGGGACCCATCTCCAGTGGCGACTTCAGTTACGTCACCCTAGGTATCACGAACAAAAGATAATCGGTTTCACTTACATTAGACTCCTTTCACACGTGCTCTCGTGAGCGCGCTCACCAGAGCAGCGGCTTGTGGGAGCCGGAAGGAAATGCACCAGCTCACGTGAGCCGCCGCGTGAACAGGCTGTACCAATGGCTCACCACTCGACGCCACTTCCATGCTCCTCAGGACCCTTCGTTGTCGCGGCGCACGTATTTCCACTCAAAAACAGGTCGAAATCATTTTATGATATTTTTCGCTATGTGATCAAATAAAAAACTAGTTTTGACCTTAATTAGATGTTTAATTACTAAATATACAAACTTGACAAGAAAAATCTTACCCTATATCTTTATTCAGCGTCGAACTGTTGGTCATAATCCTGTTCGTCGTCATGCTCGCCTTCCTCTGTAGTTTCGTCGCTATCATTTTCGTCTTAGTAGAGGTAAGGGGGCGTCCATTAATTACTTGAGGCGTTTAGGGGGGGAGCCGAATCTCACCCAATCTCGCGTGGGGGAGAGGGTCTCGGCAAATATTACGTAATTTTTTCCGCAAGAAACAGTGTGAAATGGAGAGGAAACTGGGTTAAATTACGTAAAACATGATTCACCACTAACGTATGGCAAATCCTACACAATAATATTTATTGCGGTTATGTGAACGCCATAAAATAGCACTGTAGCCCCTATCGTTTATCCGCCACCGGCGGCCAGCCAAACGCGCCATTTTCTCACTCTGGTTCTAGACTACGTGTTTAGCAGTCTTAAGTACTAGTCTTAACTAGTCTTTAAGTAAAAATGATTAAGCATTTTATATTTTTTTTAAAATTAGTCCAACGCAATAAAGCACAGATTAACGAATTTGCTCTAAAAATACGCATTTATTAAAATTTCACGTGAAATAGGGGGGGGGGGGCAAATCTCACGGCATGTCATCAAGGGGGGAGAGGAGGTCGAAAAATCGCCTCTCACGTAATTCATGGACGCCCCCTACAGATGGTGTGCGCGTAGTAGTGTGTTGGTAAAGAGGTGAAGAAGGTCCATGCATTGTTGTTTATGAGGCTTTTGTGAGGATTGAATAAAACAGCTATGTTGCAATAGTTTAGCTAATTAACATTTAGGTTTACATGAATAAAAAACAAAATGGCGGATGAGGGCGGACAATTTTATTGTGTTAAACAATTGTCATTAGTCTAAATTTCATGCCTGTAAAAGTAATATAGCTCGACAAGACCCGACAGGTAAATACAAACTTTGATATCTCATAATTCTGAGGTAAAAAATACCATATGCCATGTATAAACGTACAGTTTAAGCAAGAGAACAAACAAAATATTTTGTAAGACAGTAAATACATTCCACATCCATAATCAATGTGTGTTTTTCATGTAAACGTAACCACAATAGCGAGAGAGATAAATTTCACACACGATAGCGCACGAACAAGAACTTGCGTTGCCGACTGTCTTGGTTCCGACTGACCATGCAACAATAGGCGTGTGCGGAGGGGAAGGTATTGACTGTCAATAGACGGTACGGTTATCAAGCTTGAAGATTAATACGTTTGAAAAGATTTTAACTTCACTTGGTGATTTTGACTTTTGACCTGTTTTTGAGTGCAAAAATTCCTATTCGCGGCGGCGGTGGGTTCATCCCATTGGAGTTGGAGATGGACTCACGTTGGGGAGTTTCCATGCCTTGTTCCATCAACACGAGAAGATGGAAGAAAATGTTTGAGCAACTTTCGAATGTAGATTTACCTTTTAAGATGACTTGTGCATAAGTTTGAAGCGTGTTGTTTCTCGGTCTGTTATGTCTCGTAACTTCTTCATCCGATAGCAGTGCATTCACTGTTCCAGAGACAAAGACGTCCTTTAATTTTAAAAATGAAACTTTCTTCGGCGAATACGGAGATGCTCTTCTCTAATCTAGCGATAATTTTTCTCAAAGATGCCACGAAAGCACCAGACACAACGGACGGTTTGCAAGTCGGAGTCAGAGTGACGAGGAATGCTACAGAGCTGCAGCTCTCCTGAGCCTCGTGTGAAAGGCCTGTGTATGCAATGGAACGTCGCAAAGCTCCCCGCCAGTCACGAGAGCTCGTGTGAAAGGGAAGTCACTCAGATATGAAGTATATTCGTGATTGATTTCAGTTGGAGGAATGTGATAATCTCTTACTGCTTTTAGCTTACCTTTTTACTTATGAATTTGCGAAGCATTAATGATACCATGGTATGATAAGAATTAAGCATTTAAGAATTCAAGATAAGATTTCAAATTTTTGTTCAAAAACACCAGCATTTTCACTATTTCTGGACCAAGTCTGTTTCCTTTTTTGTCACATATGTATATTGCCAGCTGTACTAAACAGCCTCTCACTAAAAACAGTAGCAGGAGGAACACAGAGATACTTCATTGCTAAGCATTTCAGTCTTTTGAAGTTAGTAGAGAACCAGTACTGACTGCATCGCTATCAGGACTGATGGTTTTCTCTGAGAGGTACAAATTTAGCTCATCTTCAGCACTGATATTGTCTTGTGAAGGTGCCAGCAAAGGAATCGAAAAAGCATTTTTATATTTCACCCAGATATTATGTGACGTAGGTGGAACACGTGATGTTACTCTACATTCCTCATTGGCAGGGCCCTGACAAGAAAAATTGGCCATTTGATCCAAAAGATTTTGTCTAGCTGAGGTTAGAGATTCCATATTCTTAAATGGTGTAGTCTTGAATATAGGATCCAGAAGGGTGGCCATGGATATGATGTCATCATTACCTACATTGATGAATCTGAGCTTAATGGAGGCTAGGAGGTCAGTTTTCAACGCCTGCATACCAGAGCACTTATGGGCAGGAGCTTCCAAATGGTGTGTAATTAAGTTCAATAGAGGGATTACCTAAAAAAACACCTTCAGTCCGAACATATGGCAGTCAGTACAACACTTCTGTAAAATTATTTGGTCTTTTGGCAGTATACAAAATGAATTTCTTTAAATCATTTATTCATCATTTTAAAATTATTAGCTAAATAAATTACCTCTGAAACAGATGATGTTTCTTTGCTAAGTTGCAATGTGTCCGTTTCAAATATTTCTAATAATTCTACTGCCACTTCAATTGTCCTCCATTCATCCGTAGTTAATTCAGAAGCCAGCCTGATGTCACATGAATTTGTGATTAGCACAATAAGATTTTTTTGTTCATGCATTCTTTTTAACACATGGAAAGACCTGTTCTATCTCGTGTGCTCTCATCCTGTATCATGCGATGTTCTGGTAGTCCCAGCTGTCTCTGACATTGCCGCAACATGTATTTTTCACAGAATGTTTAAAACTTCCTACTATTTTTCTGCACTTTTGAATGACATTGGTGACTTTAGGATTATCCATAAAACCATCCTTAATAACTAATTGTAGGATGTGGGCCATACAAGATATGTGGGGGAACTTAGATTTATTCAAAGCAGCGGTTATGTCCCTCCCATTATCTCTCACCACAGCAACAGTTTTACTGTAGAGTCCCCAATCACTTAGCACCTGGCTTAAAAAGGCTAGGAGGTTATTTGCTGAATGGCTGATTTCCACAAATGGAATAAACTCCAAGCTCTTATGCTGAAGATGGAAACCTAGAACTGAATCTTCAAAGAAGTGAACTGTCACAGCTAAGTAATCACTGTTACTCACAGATGTCCACAAATCCGTAGTCACAGCTACAAATTTAGCATCTTTCAATTTTGCTCTCAAATTCTTCACTGTTGTTTCATACATCTCTGGAATCATTTTATTTGAAATATTGTTTCTGGAAGTGAATGTGTAACGAGATTCTAAGTGAGTAAGTAACCTCCTGAAGCCTATGTTTTCCACTAGACTAAATGGCTGCAAATCCAAGCATATCATTTCTGCAATTAATCGTGTAATTGCTAGAGCTCGTTGATCACGGTGTTTAAATTTTTTTACTTTATCGAAGACCTCTGGCAAAGTGGGCTGGTGGTAGGATGTTGACTTAGGCCTAGGTTTGTTGTATTTAGGATAATTAGCAGCCGATGTGGAAGCAGTGGGTAAAGACAGACTTTCAAGAGAGCTGCTGGTACAATGGATTTCAAGACTAGAGACTGGAGCTATTTCAAGTGGAAGTGTTTCAGCCGTAGTTGCAACTTTACCCTTCATCTTCACTCAATTCTTCCTCAGTGATGGCACTGTGATGGCAGTGATGGCCTTAGGTTGGGTGGTCACAAACATTTTAATCGTAGTTACTGAAGTATTCCGTCTCTTAGGAGACAAGATTGGACTCTTCCCGCGAAAATTTATTTTATGCTTCTTTTCCGCATGCTTTTTCAGGTTAGAAGTGGATTTACATGCTCCCCTGGAAATCAGGGAATGACAAATATTACACTTTGCAAAATTTTCATTTGCTGCATCAACCGTGAAGTATTTCCACACTTCGGAAGACATTGCGAAGGATTCAACCGCGTGAGTAAATTAAGGCGTAATTTCACCAGCTATCGATATTTTTGCAATATCGATAGGTATGATAGAATATATCGATAGGTATGCCGTATTTCGATAGCACTTCATTTATCGACATGCGACTAAGGAAGCATTCATCTGGGCATATACGAAGTGCTAACAGTGCTGATTGGTATGCCATGGCTCTTGATGGTAACTTGGCACTACCTTGCGTGATTGATTTTTTCACCATTGGCTTACAGCTCAGTTAGACCATCTGTGCGACATGCGTCATAAATAAATACATTGACATAAATTTACGTGTAACATTTCCGTCTTTTCAAAAGATTCTGCTTTCCTATTTCGTTTCGGAATCTTTCCGGTATCTCCAATGCCGTGATTTTATTTAACGGCGATACGTTTGTTAAGTATGATCCACGTAAGATAAACCGCGTGTGTACTTTCGACCACGGTTTTGTCATTACCAACACATTTCTCATAAACTTAAATATTTAAATTCGTATGTTACTGCAAATACTTAGTTACACTCTCCCCTTGGAAGATAATACCAATATCAGCTTTTATATCCGACACGTGCATTTTTCTTCACGTTTCAATGCACAAAACTTTTTTAAAGTTAAAAATGACCAGTTAGCCCAACGTTTTTGTGATGATCGCCCATTTATAGTCGAGTAATCAAGAAAGCAGAATGGTCAACGGCAAACGGTTTTTGGTTACTTGGCTGAACACGACCCTTGCATCAAGGGAAGAAGAAACTCGATAAAACAATTTAGTTGTAATTGACCTGGAAAGGCACCTGCAATTGCGGGTGCCTTTCATATCCGGCTATCTTTGCGCTGTCCATTTTTCAAATAGTCGATTGTCGTCTGCTATTTACTGCGTGGCGAAGTAGACAGCGTTCTCTTGCATGAGCAAAGTTAATGCTATTGTACAAATGACGAATAATTTGCTGACTTAACGAAAGCAATGTCCTAAGTATGAATGAAATCTTATAAAACTTATACACTCTATATTATATAATTTACGAAAATGATATGAGGACTCGCACCTCCAAAGGAGGTGGACGTAACACATACCTATCAATCAGAATATCCTTATTACGGCGGTAATTCATCACTTACTAGAATTGGATGAAATAAAATAAATCGTATAGTCATTTTAACGACTGAATGAGAATAATTCGCGGCAACTTTGAAGCATCTAAGAACACTATTTCACCAGGTTTTAATGTGAAGCCTCCACTTTCAGAGTGTGAGCAAGTTTCAAATTGGTTTTCGCGCCAATTATTTCGGTACCGATTATTTTTGGCCTCGGTTCCGGTTCTAAGCTCAAGAACCGGTGGAACCGAGAACCGAAGAACCGAACCGACCCATCCCTAGTTATTTTGTTTAGTTCTACGATTCCCCTCGAAAGGGGCGGTGTGAAAAAGTGGGAGTGTCCTCCCTCCCCCTACATGTAATATGATAGCGGGCCGGGCAGTTTCTGAATGAACAAATGAACCTGAGATATATCCCCCTCAGTCACTCGAGAAGTCTACAACTAGACCTTTTTTTTATCTCTGACCAGGGTGTCTATTACGGAACTTTCGCCGATAGGAGATATCGTACTTTACCACTATCGAACGAAATGATGGAGGCTGTCTAACGTGCCATTACGGTTCAGGCGTTGCTTTCGTTCGATAAGCTTCGGCTGTCTTCGGGGACTTACCGTTCGATACGAAGAACCGTAATAGCTTTATCGTACTATTTGACCCGTAATGAACGACAACTCCTCCGCCGTATCGTCATATTTATCGAACGATATCAACGGACGAACCGTAATAGCATTTCAGATGTCGAACGATTCGTATCGAACGGAAACTACCTTACCGTTCGACAACTGCCTTATAGAAAGATCCGTAATAGACACCCAGATGAAGTAGTTCCAAATCTTCTCTAATCTCTGGGCACCGTTTTCGCTTCCCATCGCGAAAGAATGATTCGTCTCGCCTTGAATTTGCAATCACCATTGACCAGATATTTTACAGCTTTTTCGAGAGCGATCACAAGCATTAGATGGATGTTCGGCATTAATGAGTTGAGTCTACGATAGGCTATGCAATGTTGATCGAACGTTGAGTGAATACCTTTCTCCTAATTTTATTCTATTTATTCCTATTTGATTACTCAATTTAATAAAATAACATTATTTGGATATATTAAATGTTCTAGAATTCTATAGGCATATGATAAAACAATTTTGGCAGTTAAAATTAACAAAGAAAATATTTCATTTCCAAAGACTGCATTGTCAGAGCCATCCTTATGAAAGCTCGACACCGTAAAATCATTGCGTTCTTTCACTGTCCTTCGTTCTTTCTCTGCAATATCCTCACTGGTGAAGCGCGTCGCCTGGTTAGCTTTTGTGAGAGCCCTAGTGAGAATGCTTATCCCCTCTTAGATGGAGCGTAAAACATTTGGTCACCAGTTTCAACTTTCAGAAGTTGAAGAATGATCCTTCCCAGTAAATAGAATAATGAAACATATTGTAAACGTATTTCGTAGATAACTCGACAATAGCAGCATAACTAAGGCTGTTATCAAAGGGTAAGAAGACAGTGGACAAACCTGGAGGTGCATGGAGTGCAAATCTGAACGTGAGCTCAGTTTAAATTTGGATATTACTGGATTCAAAACGAAATCGTCATGGGGCAAATCCTTTCAGGACATATATGTTATGTTTCAAGAAATCAAAAGTGAATGGAAAGTGATTGAAAGGAATGTCGGTGCCACTATCAATAAATTATATGAAAAGTTGGATGACAGTGTAAAATCAATAGAATCTCAGGGAAAAAGGTTCGATGAGTGCCTTGATGAAATTTCGTCCTTGAAATTTGAGAAATTTACTATAAAAAAGAAGTAACTGAAGTTTTAAAATGCTGGGATGATCTTGAGCAGCGTTTGCTTTGTAATTGTCTGGGAATTAATGGTAGTTCAACGAGACCGAACGGAAATCTCAAAGCAATAGTTGGTAGTCTCAGCAGCGCTTTGGGTGTTGAAATAAATGAAGGCCATGTCGATACCGATTTCAGTCAAAGGTGAATGAGAGTTCTGGTGGGAGACACGTGCGTTTTGTGCACCAGCACTTTAGAAGGACGATTTGTTGGCCAAGCGAAGGGTTAAAAGGAACTTCTCCAGCTGACATTGAAAATCCTGTGTACGTCAAAACGAAGCCCTTTGTCCTGGTTGACCCAAAGTCGGCGAGGGATCTGAATAAAGCAATGAATTACAAGTACCTGTGGCTGCGTACTCTATTTTTCTGTTTTTTTTCTTTCCTTATTATGTCTTCAAATGAAAGTTTTGACAAGAGTTATTGATTCAGTACCTCTGAAAAAGTGATGATAGTTCAACAAAATATAGAATAGGGTAGAATAAGTTTTATTTATGCTCTGGGTACAACACCCCTTAGGGCAATACAAAAATTACAAGAGGTGTTCATTTATCTTTACATTAAAGGTGACAGAGAAAAAGAATATTGATGAGTATATGCATCATTGGGCCCCAGGCCCCAGTCTCTATGTTTCATTTAATATAATAGTAGGTGTCTCAATCAGAAACCAAAGTACAAGTGTAAGAATATCAACAGTCTTTAGCCACTTTACAGTATGCATGGAAGTGAAGGTAACCTGACATGACAAAAAAATGAATGTGGGACAGGGTTACAAAGTATAAGTTAAGACAAAGTACTCGATACAGAAATGTCTTCAGGGAAATATGTCATACATGGCCAATCAGTGACAGGTAATCATATTATGGGTGTATTTCGAAGCAAAGAGTTTAGTGTTTTAAAGAGAGACAAAGATTTTCGAGATTTCAATGAGTTTGGTAACGAATTCCACGTTACTGTAAATCTGACTACGAATGATTCATGATATCCAGACGTGCGATGTGATGGACAGTAGAGGTTAGATGGGTTGCTTCTGGTGGACATGGTTCGAGATACAGGTTGGCTATTGAAAAGGTGGTAAAGATAACTTGGCTCTCTCCTGGAGAATAAAGAGAAGAGAGTGCCAAGCATGTAATGGCGTCTAGTTTCCACACTTAGCCAGGCTATTTTTTCTGTACGGGGAGATGTGAGCATCACGTCAAATATTAAATATATATAGCTTACGTAGCTTATATATACGTAGCTTGAGAAGGACCTTTGACGCTTTTTTGATCAATCTTGATGCTTTATTGTTTATACCTACAATAATAGTCCTTACAGTGAGATCTGGATTAAAGAACGTGAAATAAATCTCTGTAAAATAGCTGGTTATAAAAGCTTTTCCAAATGCAGTGATGATAGTCGAGCCTAAGGTATCCTTGTCTATGTGTTGGAAGATATTTCTTTTCGCTTAATCTCGATCACATTATCTTCTGGCTGATGGTATGCTATTAAACTTTGATTTGATTTTTGCTAAGTTTATAGGCATCAGAGCACTCAGCCTTTTCAATACTTTAATGAAATAGAAACAGTATTTCAAAACGGTAGTGGTAATCTGTTAATTGTTGGCGAAATTAAGATAAACAATTGGGATAACAATAATATATCAAACTGAATGATCTGATGAGCTCCTATGGTTTTCTTTGCTTGCTGAAACTTCCAGCAAGAATAGTGAGATTTTCACCTGTCTGAACCACGTGTTTGCCAGAATTGTTAATATGTACACATTTAATCTACTTGCTGATGTACTGCATTTAGACATTAGTGATCATTCTATAACTGTGCTATATGCTCCGTCCACAAGGTCCGTGTATATCAGGTCGTGACACGATCCCATGATGCACCTTGATTTAGCCATTTTGTTTCGGAGGAACGGCGGGAATTCGAATTTCCCATGCAAACAAACGTAGGTAATCGATGCAAAGCACCACCATTTGCTGTTTTACTATTGAAGACAAATCTATGAAATTTTTACCCTGTATAAAAGATATGAGGGCCTTTTGAAAGCAGTTCTCGCATCACACCTGGAGGTCGTGGGTTTGACTCCAAAAATCTTAGAAATTACACATCCACCGCGCAAACGTACCATCGCCATATTTACAAGGAACCACGATTTGCTGTTTTACTATTCAAGACAGGTATATGAATTTTTTACCCTGTATAAAGTATATGAGGGCCTTCTGGAAGCAGTTCTCGTATCACACCCAGAGGTCGTGAGTTCGACTCCAAAAATCTTAGAAATCACACATCCACCGCGCCAACGTACCATCGCCATATTTACAATGAACCACGATTTCCTGTTTTACTATTGGAGACAGATCTATGCATTTTTTACCCTGTATAAAGGATATGAGGGTCTTTTGAAGCAGTTCTCGCATCACACCTGGAGGTCGTGGGTTCGACTCCAAAAATCTTAGAAATTACACATCCACCGCGCCAACGTACCATCGCCATATTTACAAGGAACCACGATTTGCTGTTTTACTATTCAAGACAGGTATATGAATTTTTTACCCTATATAAAAGATATGAGGGCCTTTTGGCCTTTATTTACGGACCTTGTCCGTCCACGGGGACAGCTAGCGCCGCGAGTGGCCACATTCGACATCTTTGTGAGGAGTCTTCTCGTAAGGCCCGGAAGCTGCCAGCCAAATAGCGAAAGAAATAGTAGTTTTTTTTCAGTTGTGCACAGCAAACTATCGGCAATAGAAGTGCATTAACGATAATATGTAAGCTTACTGCTTTCAAAAACAGTAGTTATAAGGAGGCTGTGAGTGATGATGACCCGCAATCGTTATTGTTGTAGTCGGCTGCAGCAACATATCAGGGAAGGTAAATGGAAGTGTAAAATGTTATTCCTTCCCTGACTGACCACACATGAAAGAAGTAAAGAACCGTTGAATAAAGCAATCAGTAGGCAAATGTAAGAGGCAAAATATAGCACTGTGTTCAGCGCGACGACAAACGTTTTAGCTGCGTTACTCGAATATGTCAATAATCGTAACAATATTGTTTGTACTTGCTTCATTGACTTGATTACTATGCATCATGCATCACTGCATTGTTATTATAACTAATTGGTTGAATTTGGTTGCCATGATTATAGTTTTATTATAGCATTGAAACGGAAATATGCTAAAATACCCAAGTTTGAGAAATTTGGGTTGATTTATTGAAACAGCTTGAGGCAGGCAACGGGAAACCACATCTCTCAAATGAACTCTCCCAAGAACACAATGGAGTTGAACAATAGAGAAATGTAGGCTTGTGCCTGCGACCATCGACTGCGATGAGTCGATGAATCGTGATGTGCAGCTGACACGAGAAACGCTACCTCTGCTGACGGCCCCTTCCAGAAAGGAGCTCCACAATTACGAGGAGGTCCCAGCTTTATCCAAATCTTCGGACGTCCTATTATTGGTTCAGGGACAGGATGGAAGGTGTGTATGCCCGCCTTCAGAAGTACGCGAGGAAATGCCTCTGTATTCCTGCAGCTTCAACGTCGTCAGAGCGGTTCTTCAGCGATGCAGGGAACGTTGTGTTGGACGACCGACATCTACTCACCGATGAAAATGCGGATACGAGAATTGCATTACACCACAACAAAGAGTTGTTGCTTAGTTTGTAACTTGGTGCTTATTTTGCTCTTTAATAAATGGGCCTCGTCCTTCTCAATTACGTTTGACTCAATTTAATCTTCACTTAATATCCACACCAAACTGCCAACCGAGACATCCGCACCGATCATCGATAGTCATCGTTTATCGTAATTCATCGATCATCGACATTCATCGATCATCGATAGTCATCGATCATCGATATTCATCGATCATCGTGTACACTCTATTCGATGATCGATGACAGCCATCGTCATCGAAGCATTTCGATGACATTTTTTCATCGAAAATCGGTCATCGCACAAGCCTAGAGAAAAGAGTCCTGGCGACTACGGGGCCCGGAACAAAATGAGTGGGGTGGTGGGTGTCGTGCCCGGTAAGCGAGAAGGTCGTCATCTCCCGAAATCGTTGCACAAACAGAATGACAGCAGCAGTGGCGGCGAAGAAGATACCAGAGAAGAGAACAACGATGCTAAGTATCGGGTCATTTACCGTGAGGACGATGTTAAGTGCAGTACAAGTAGAAAACAAACATTAAGCGTGAAATGGAGAGGGGAAAGATCGAATTGTTAGGATTAAGCGAGGTAAGATGGAGAGACCAGGGGGACTTCTGGAATGAAAATTACAGGGTTATATAGAGTGGAGGGGGAGAGAGGCAGCGGGGAGTGGCAGTTGTATTGAATGCAACATTGGGGAAAAGGTGTACGTGGAACAGGTAAGCGATGGAATACCTGCTGGTTATCGAGATGAAAGCGAATACGGCGAATGCATTGAATTAATGGATGAAGGCGATACTTAGTGGAAGTTGCGAGTGTTAAACATTGTACATGAAACAACTTTGTACTTTCAGCTTTATATGTTCCCCGAGAACGATTTCGACGACTCGGGGCGTCATTTTGAAGGGGGGGGGGGGGCAACAGACAGAACATTTCAAACCAAGGCATTATATAGTTACACTGAGGAGGAGTAGGGGAAGGACTCAAACTGAGGGGGAGGGGGGGGAGAGTTTTGGATGGGAGTGAGGGGGTGGTAGTGTGAGTGAGGGAGTAGGGTACCGTCAAGGACAGTAGTGGAGGGGGCACAATTAGTGGTGAGGGTATTGTGGCGGGAATTAGGGTAGGCGAGCAAGTCAGATTTTAAACTGTTAAAAACATCTGCGAGGATTTAAAATTTGTTAAGTCGTTTAAAATACATACATTAGGTGAAATGGAATGTCATAAAATTTCTATGATTTCTAAATAATTTAACTTACAACTTTTTTCCCAAATGTATGCAAAATTTAAAAATTCACTTTTATGGCCAGTCTCGAGGAGATGTTTGGCGAAATATGATTTGCAATCGCTATGGTTCACACTTAGTTTATGCTCGTTGATTCGCGTTTTAAATTTCATACCCGTTTGTCTCACATACTTGCACTCACCACAATGCAGAGCATACACTCCACTTTTGTGGAGTGTATGCTCTCGATTTCAGTTCGAAACTCCACAGTAAGGGGGGAGGGATGGAGATGTAAGACATGGACCTTTCCAATGTTTTTATCATTGCCTGATGATGCGTTCTGTAATGGCCACGAAATCTCGCACACCGACAACGCGTTACACGCAGCTGCACCCGAAAGCCTCCGACGACAATGAATTTCGCTGCGAAAACCTACGTTCCAGATAAAATTCTATTGTTTAAACTTGAGGAAGCTGGGATTCGTGGACTCCCTCTTCAACGGTTCCAGAGTTGTTCATCTAATCGCTCTCAATATGTGGTGGTTGATAATAACTACAGTGACTACAAATGTATTCATTCTGGTGTCCCTCAAGGCTCACAACTTGGCCCAAGTTAATTCTTGATGTATGTAAATGACTTGTGTAATTTTCAATTTAAAGGCCATGTGGCAGTATTTCACTAATAAATAATGTGACAGCATTTCAATAATAAATAAACTGTTGAAAATTCCCCTCAGGGAATACAACGACTCAAAGGATTGGAACATCATTAAAAACGTTGATACAGTGAATGGTTGCAACCAAAAGTCTTCGATAACATCCTGAAAGAATCCCACAAGGGTCGTCCCTGTCCCCTATCAACACCCCAAAAACGTGGTGCAGACTACCATCTCTAGGGAAAATTTCACATGCTGTAACCACATGATTCCCAAAGGAAAAATACAGACTCGCCTATCACACTCCCTTAACCCTGAAAACTATTTTATTCAATGACAAACTCCCCTTCCCACCCGCACAGAAAATTGGAGTTTATTCACTCAAGTGCAATCAGTGTGATTTCATATATATCGGCAGAGCACAGAGAAAGTGTCAGTGTTAGAGTGAGCGAGCACAAAAGTGTTTCGAAGGGAAGGAAGTGCAGAGTCCCATTTCGCCAATCACCAAGGTGACCTAGTGCCAGACATTCAGAAGGAAATGCCTTAGAAATGCTGGGAATCGTACAGCACTCCAGAAATGACGTGCCTCTGGTGAGGTTCTTATTCACAGTACATCCTTTTCCATGGAGAGAGACCCGTCGGGGGAACACTTCCCCCCGCCCTCACCACCTACTGATTCCCAGTGACCAGACCATCCAAGAAACCCAAACCCACACATTGATTCCAAGAAACCCAAATCCTTTCTCCTCCAGCAAAACTTCCCTCCATAAAACACCCTCATTTCTTTGAAACTGGGCTTGCTGGTTACCCACAGTGATAATAAGGCGGTGAAGTTGTTAATTCCGAGCACTGACTGTGATGTGTGCATAATGTGTTTCCCGACTAATCCTTTTTCTTCCTACCCTCCGCCTGAGAGAGCCGTCAACACCCGAAAATCCCTCATGCCCGGAAACTATTAGTCACAGACGGAAAACTGGCTTTCAAAGGACATACCCCGCGATTATTACGTATTCCAAAAATTCTTTACAATGTACAGAAAGAATACAGTCAATAACAAACGGGAGGAGGGGTTCATGAATCTGTGAAGTATCGGTGTGTCAGCCAATATTTTCCACAACGAAGACAGAAGAAAATAGAACGATACCTTCACCCGAACCTGATATATCATGAAAATAAGACTCAAAAGTGTTTCGTAAGACTTACCCTTTCTTAACCCATGATGGTTTTTATGATTAAATCTTGGCTGTCGAGGTGTTCCATAATTGATGTTATGAGCATATGCTCTCTAAATTTACGCGATTTTGGCGTAAGTGATATTTGTCAGGTTTTATATGGCTGTTCTCTATCAGATTTTAAGAATTGGGGTTAAGTTTGGTAGCTTTCAATATTTGGGCCCTGTTTATTTGAGAGATTTGTTAAATAGTACTTTAAGATAACGGAGCTAATTATTTCTGCAACCGAGCTGGAATTTGATGAGACTACTTTTTGGACTGGTGTTTTTTTTTACGATTCGATTCTGCTGCCAGACATATCGTATCGATCGGGGACATTGGTTGCAAAAATTAGTCTAGCTTCATCCAAACATCACCTAGATTGAATGAAAATGCATTGGAAAAAGGAAACAACAAATTAGCCTTACCTAAACTAGAGGTTGCTGTTTTACCCCTATTGCCATTCGAAGAATTTACCGTTGACTTTCTAGTTCACTGTATGTTCTTCTCTAACATACGACCAAAATGCTTTTAGATTTTCGTCTACTTGTTCCCGGTGTATTTTTCTTTACAATTCAATAAACTCTTTAGGAAGAGCAGTTTTATTGGTTGCTTTAGTTAGTTTTTAATGGTCAATAATATTTTTGCGAGCGTTATTAACGATGTTTTTCTTAATGTTCTTAGATTCGCGTGGATTACTCGTTGGAGATGGAAACATTTTCTAGCCGCAGCATCGTGTACCATCTCGGTCCACTGTTCTTGCTCTTATACCTAATGGCTATACATTTATAGTGGGTATATTTTTCGGCAAATGCACGCGTAACTTGATAGAAATCTTTCCAGATACTATGTGTATCTCTCTGTTTGATGAAATTATTGAATTTTGCAAAATAAATCTGTCAGGAGCGCCTGAATTCAGTTGGACAACAATGATTAATGACATGGTCAATAATTGTTCCGGCAATCCATTAAATGCATTAATTTATATTTCCCTGATTTTCTCAACTTGAATTAGCTATGTTTCTTGCACTACGCGCTACTCTTCCAAAATGTCACATGCTTGTCCTTTCCCTACTGTATACCCTGCCACACACCCTCGCGGTGGCTTGCAGGATATCGTGTACATGTAGATGTATAGTACGCGTGAAAATGGTATTTTAAATCCATGGAAACGACAATATATTTCTCTAATATTACTTGTTTTTCCGACCGAAGAAAGCGTAATACCCATGTTAATTCCCATTCTACTTTTATCAAACTCGCAACACTGACACAGATATCGCCCAACCGTTAACAAATCTAGCTGACCTCCTTAAGGAACGCTCCAATTTCTTGATCTTCCTCGTATGGATCCCGTACGCTATCGGCATATCGTAAGTGAGGCCAGACCCGGGACAGGTAGCATCTTTCTTGTGCACTTTGATCGCCTTTACCCAAAGCCATTTTGACGATGCATAGAGCAGGGCGCTGAGTGAGAGATGCCTTTGCTTGAATGTTGCAGATGTTCGCGGGGACGCTGGCCCGCCGCTGACGCCGCTGACGCTGCATCTGCTTCTGCTGCTGCTGCAACTGCTGAGCGACGGCCACGCCGCCCCTGGTGAGTGTCGCGGCCAGCATATCGCCGCACTCACGGCCCGAGGTCAATGTTTGATCACTTGTTCCGGAACCAATGCTCGCTTCACAACTTTTCTGGCCGTTTGGCCTGGAAATGTCCTCTGGATCGGCTCTTGATCATTTCAGTCTGTGTCAGTCATGTCTCTATGGCCATTTTTGCTGTCATTCGGTTGACATATTACGGAAACCTAGCAGGTCATGTGTGTGCGCCATCCGTCGCCAGAAGTTGTGTTGGTCTCTTGTCTGTGAGTCGTGCGTCATTCGCTTCGCTCATCGGTGCGGTTGTCTCATTGTCATTTCATCATCGACTTGCACTGGTGGATGTGGGGGGGTCGACTAGGTTTTGGCTGATGCTCCAAATGCTAAGATTATGTCACACCGTCTCACAGTGTACAGAAATGGAAAAAAACATTCCAAAATTTGGAAAGAGTATAGTGAAAAAGAAAGTACTTAGTTCATTCCACGATTTATTTTGAATGAGTCGACCGGTTTCAACTTTTACAGGTCATCATCAGCAGTGAAACACAAGAGGGGGAGAGGGACGTGAATATAACCCGAAGAGTGAGGAGGGGGGTACATAAACAATGAGAAGGAGTTGGGGGAAGGGAAGGAAGAACAATCCAGAAGGAACCAACAAGGGCAAACCGCATTAGACTATGGAGGTGGAGGTGGGGGAACCGGAACGGAGAACAAGGGAGGAGAGGTTGACGGAATTAGGTCACTAAGCAGGTGGTTACATTTAGATAAGGTACAATTTCAAAGTTTTCTAAGAAGTCCAAAGTCACATACATGTAAAAGCTTAGGAGAAAATTCGAAAGAATGAACCTCGTCAATTAGATGGTTGGCGAACATAGACTTTTTATCTCCTTTGACAAACGAATTGAAATGTTTTGATTTTCTTACATTTAGTTTCCTTCCAGTTTGGCCAACATATATGGAGTTACAACCAGGAGTATCACAGTTCAACAAGTACACACCACTTTTGTCACCAATGTCAATCTTGTCCTTGGAATTAAACAACCATTTGCTAAGCGTCACAGGATTATAAACACAGATTTTGTATTTGTTCTTGAATTTAAATAATTTATAAGTAAGACCCGGACTAAAAGGTAGCTTCGCGCTTGGAATGAGTATTCGGGGTCGGGGAGGGAGCGGTGGATTGATTAATAGCGAGTTTACGTCGATGCCGGGTTAATAGATTATCCACCAAGGAATAGTTATAACCATTATTACGGGCAATATATTTAATAGTTTTTAATTCAATAGGAAAATCATCGGCAGAGAGGGGAATTGACAATAGGCGGTGTAACATCGAATGGAAGGCTGCCATTTTATGGGAATGGTAATGGATAGGATCATTAAGAATTATGGTGTCAGTAAAGGAGTCCTTACGATAAATGGAGAACTTATGGCTAGAGTCCTTTAAAGTAATAGATATTCACGTCCCTCTCCCCCTCTTGCGTTGCACTCCTGATGATGACCTGTAAAGGTTGACACCGGTCGAGTCATTCGAAATAAATCGTGGAATTAACTAAGTACTTTCTTTTTCACTATGTCTAAATTCCACCAAGTAAACTTGCCGACCATCGATTCTATTGGAAAGAGTATATTGCACTCCAGACGAAGGATCTTTGCATGGTCGTTCTACATTCATTTATATTATTCTTAAATCTAAATCTACATACACGCGATACCCTGCAGGTCACCGCGAGGGTGAGTGGCAGGGGGTGAAGACCACCAAGCATGCACTATTGACATGAAAAAAGCTACTAAATGGAAACATGCTACATACATATTCTCATGCAACTAGATTATTAGTATGTATGTATGTGCATACATAGTAATTAAGGGATTGGTTGCATAATGCACTACAGACTACTCTAAAATATTTCCCCATTGCTATGCTGCCTATTCTGTTCTCTTATAGTACGGGAGAAAAATGACATTTTGAATCTATCAGTACGACAATCTATCTCTCTAATCTTATTCATCCCGGTCGAATCTAGCATAATAGGCTGGTGTTTTTAATATGTGCCTAACATCTTCAGTAAAGCTATCCGATTTAAATTTCTCTAATAGATTTAATCTGTAATTTAACCTACGCTCTGATAATGATTCCCACCCTAGCTCTTATGTTAATTCGGATACACTACTCAACCTATCGCAGCACCTTTTAACGAACCTAGCCGCTCTACGCTGCACACTGTCTAGTTCTCTGATCAAACCTAATTCATTCGGATCCCATACACTGACTACATACTCAAGGTGGGGCCTAAATAGTGAAAAGTGACATCGCTCTTTTATTTTCTCATCACACTTCCCATTTATAAGTTCTCATTGAAACAATAATTGAATAGTTTCCCTTAAAAATTGGTTGGGAGGCAGAGTTTTTCATGGACATGGGCAATGAATTCCAAAGTTTGAGGAATGATTTAAAATATGCGTTAGTGCGAAGTATTGGGCGCATCACGTAGTAATGGAGGTGAGTCCTGGAGGGCCTAAAAACAGAGACTGACTTAGGTTTAAACGTAGAATAGAGGTACGGAGGTACAGGCCTCCAAGTGATGGTTTTTACGGTGAAAAAGGGCATAAAGAAAAGAGCCAAGTAAATATTTCCTCCTAGAAGATATCTTAAGCCATGACAGATAGCGTAGGTGGCGAGAGATATTTAAAAGCGGTGATAGGGAAGAACCTAGTAACTACAGACCCATTTCACTCACGTCAATCTCTTGTAAGATATTTGAGCACATAGTAGTCAGTTCGATCATGGGGCATTTGGATAGTCAGGGATTACTCATAAACAGCCAGCATGGGTTCCGGAAAGGTAGATCTTGCGAGACACAATTAGCTTTATTCGTACACGATATTTTAGTCCACGGCGAAAGCAGTACTGAAGTTGATGCGATATTTTTAGATTTTAAAAAGGCCTTCGATAAAGTTCCTCATGACAAATTAATCTTGAAGTTAGAGAGTTTTGGTATAAATAAAGACGTTGTATGTTGGGTAAAAGAATTCTTAAGTGGGCGAGAGCAGAGGGTTGTCATAGATGGTATCATGTCGGACACAATCGAAGTCACATCGGGAGTTCCCCAGGGTAGCGTAGTAGGTCCGCTTCTATTTCTTTTATACGTAAACGATTTGGGTACCGTAGTTAGTAGTAACCTTAGACTTTTTGCAGACGATGCGGTGGTGTACAGGGGTATATCGAACGAAGAGGACACGAAATCACTTAGCAAGGATTTAGATGCAATTCAAGAGTGGTGCGACAAATGGCAGTTAGAACTCAACCTTAAAAAGTGTGTAGCTATCAATTTTTGGAGGAGGAATAATTCGATAGAGCGATCCTATAGAATTAATAACACGAAGATCGAAAACGTTGAAACCGTAAGATATTTAGGTGTAACAATCACTAAAGATTTATCGTGGGGAAGACACATAAGGGAAATATGCGGCCGAGCGAAGAGAAAGCTAGGATTTATAAAAAGAGTACTTGGGAAATGTGATGAGAAGACAAAAGAGCGATGTTACTTTTCACTAGTTAGGCCCTTACTATTTCTTTTATACGTAAACGATTTGGGTACCGTAGTTAGTAGTAACCTTAGACTTTTTGCAGACGATGCGGTGGTGTACAGGGGTATATCGAACGAAGAGGACACGAAATCACTTAGCAAGGATTTAGATGCAATTCAAGAGTGGTGCGACAAATGGCAGTTAGAACTCAACCTTAAAAAGTGTGTAGCTATCAATTTTTGGAGGAGGAATAATTCGATAGAGCGATCCTATAGAATTAATAACACGAAGATCGAAAACGTTGAAACCGTAAGATATTTAGGTGTAACAATCACTAAAGATTTATCGTGGGGAAGACACATAAGGGAAATATGCGGCCGAGCGAAGAGAAAGCTAGGATTTATAAAAAGAGTACTTGGGAAATGTGATGAGAAGACAAAAGAGCGATGTTACTTTTCACTAGTTAGGCCCCACCTTGAGTATGCAACCAGTGTATGGGATCCTAATGAATTAGGTTTGATGAGAGAACTAGACAGTGTGCAGCGTAGAGCAGCTAGGTTCGTCAAAAGGTGTTACGATAGGTTGAGTAGTGTATCAGAATTAATACAAGAATTAGGGTGGGAATCATTATCAGAGCGTAGGTTAAAGTCCAGATTAAATCTATTGGAGAAATTTCAATCGGATAGCTTTACTGAAGATGTTAGGCACATATTAAAAACACCAGCGTATTATGCTAGATTCGACCAGATAAATAAGATTAGAGAGATAGATTGTCGTACAGATAGATTCAAAATGGCATTTTTCCCCCGTACTATAAGAGAAAAGAATAGGCAGCATAGGAAAGGGATAGGTAGAGGAAATATTTTAGAGTATTCTGTAGTGCATGATGCATGATGCATGTATTAACCCCTCAAATACTATAGATACTAACAATTTAGTTGCATGAGACCCTTTAGTTGCTTGCTTGCATGTTAGTAGTGCATGCTTGGTGATCTTCACCCCCTGCCACACACCCTCGCGGTGGCTTGCAGGGTATCGTGTAGATGTAGATGTAGATGGAGATATGCTCATCAAGAAGAAATCTCACACAGGAATTTATTAGCCGCTGAAGCTTATTTTCTAATTCGGGGGGAAGGTCATTATATATGTACCAAAGCACAATAATCAAAAATAGGGAATATGAGCGTTGAAACAATCTGTTTACGAGTGGAAATTGGTAGAAGAGATTTATGTAATTTTAATTCATATAAAGTTTTGTTAACTTTATTTGAGACTTCATTTATGTGTTGATTCCACGAGAGGTTATTTGTTAAAGTAATTACAATGTTTTTAACAGTATTGCTAAATGGAATATCAGCGTCGCCCACCTTAATGTTTGGGGGAGTTAAAAAATTAATTTTGTTGAGTATTCTTGAGTTCCCAAAAAAAATTGCCTGTGTTTTTTGTTGAATTTAAATTCAATAGATTTTCATGTGTCCATTTGCAGATGGCAGAAACATCTTCATTAACAAGAGATATCTCTGCGGCCAAACTGCTAGGGTTAGTGTGAAAATAAATCTGTAATTCATCGGCATACAACTTGTATTTGCAGTGTTTAAGATTTTTTCTATGTCAAAGATATAAAGGCAGCATAAAAGAGGGCCAAGGACGGACACTTGAGGCACCCCACTAGGTACAGATCTCCAAGACGATTTGTTGTTATTTGACCCGATGACTGCCTGGCTTCTGCCATCAACATATGAGTAGAACCAATTTAAAACGGAACAGGAAAAGTTTAGATTTTTTTATTCGTATAGTATATGATTAACGCGGTCAAACGCTTGTAAAATAAAACCATGATGGTGACCAGCCTGCTGCCCATAGCTTTCCGAATATCATCTGTACCTCTGAATAGAGCGGACTGTGTACTATAACCTTTGCGGAAGCCAGATTGAAAGGGGTCCCTTTGGAGGTAAAGTAGTCGATCACTTGGTGGTGGACCATTTTCTCCGTATTTTTAGATAAGGAACAAACAATGGAGATTGGACGGTAGTCAGCAGGAGAAGAGGGCTTATTAGTTTTGTTAATCGTCCTAACAAGTTCATTTTTCCATAAGCTAGGATAAACAGAGTGGAATAAAGAGAAGTTAAGTATTTCGAGGATTATGGGGAACAACTTTTCGGGAAACTTACGAATAAGCCCATTTGAAATATCGTCAACCCCACATGAATAGGATTTGGATCAGGACAAAAATTTGGGTAGAATTTCAGGTGTTACGTATTGAAAATAGAAACCTTTGGCTTTAAAGGGTGCATAAGAATCATCAAATGTAGTAGAAACAGTGTCCGTTTGAATTTATGGATACTGAAATGAAATAGTCATTAAGGCTGAGCGAAGAGAAAGCTAGGATTTATAAAAAGATTACTTGGGAAATGTGATAAGAAGACAAAAGAGCGATGCTATTTTTCACTAGTTAGGCCCCACCTTGAGTATGCAGCCAGTGTCTGGGATCCTAATGAATTAGGGTTGATCAGAGAACTAGATAGTGTGCAGCGTAGAGCAGCTAGGTTCGTTAAAAGGTGTTACGATAGGTTGAGTAGCGTTTCAGAATTAATAAAAGAATTAGGGTGGAAATCATTATCAGAGCGTAGGTTAAAGTACAGATTGAATCTATTAGAGAAATTTCAATCGGATAGCTTTACTGAAGATGTTAGGCACATATTAAAAAACCAGCGTATTATGCTAGATTCGACCAGATAAATAAGATTAGAGAGATAGATTGTCGTACCGATAGATTCAAATTGGCATTTTTCCCCCGTACTATAAGAGATCAGAATAGGCAGCATAGCAAAGGGATAGGTAGGGGAAATATTTTGGAGTATTCTGTAGTGCATGATCCTTGTATTAACCCCTCAAATACTATAGATACTAACAATCTAGTTGCATGAGACACTTTAGTTGCTTGTTTACATGTTAGTAGTCCATGCTTGGTGATCTTCATCCCCTGCCACACACCCTCGCGGTGGCTTGCAGGGTATCGTGTAGATGTAGATGTTAAGTTGGTCAACGGAAATGTGAACAGGAAGGGTGTTGACACGTGTTCGAATGAGGCCAAGATTCCTCAATTGTCGCCACGTATCAGTGTGATCATTTGAACCAGAAAATTTCTTTGAGTAATACATCTATCTACATCTACATAATACCCTGCAAGCCACCACAAGGGTGTGTGGCAGGGGGTGATTGCTCACCAAACATGCACTACATATCATGCATAAAAAAGGAATAGTATTAATATAGTAGTCAGAACTACACTATTTAAAAAAGATAGAAATTGCAAAGCAAACATGCAAAAACATTCTGTTAGTAGGGTTAGCTTTAAGTACTCATACCAACATGCAGCTACCAATGCTATTCATTGCTACTCTCCGATAGGACATATTTACCGTTATTCGTATCTCTTATTGTGCGAGGGAAAAAGGACATTTTGAATCGGTCAGTTCGGCAATCAATTTCTCTAAGTTTATGATTATGGTCCAGTCTGCCATAGTAAGTTGGGGTTCGTAAAATATTTTTAACATCATCACTGAAAATATTGCCTTGGAATTTGTGGAAGAGATTAAGTCTAAATTTCAACCTGCGATCTGACAATGATTCCCATTTCAATTCATTTAATAGACTGGTTACGCTAATATAATTATCGTATCGTCCCTTTACAAATCTTGCCGATCTTCGCTGCACACGTTCAAGTTCATTACTTAGACCGATTTCGTAGGGATCCCATACACTGGCAGCATATTCCAAATGAGGTCTAACAAGGGAAAAGTAGCTGATTTCTCGTACATGATCGTCACATTTACCCAATACTCTTTTAATGAAACCCAGTTTGCGATTCGCTTGACCCATTATTTCACGAATGTGTTTACCCCAGGAAAGATCATTTGTCAGTCTTATTCCAAGATATTTAATGGATTCCACGTTTGTTAATTCATTATTACTTATTTTGTAAGTGCTAGGGGGAGAGCTATTCTTTTTCCAAAAATTCATTACAAGACATTTCTTAAAGTTTAATTCTAACTGCCATGTATCACACCAAGTTTCAATTGCTTGTAGGTCAATATTTAAACATTCTTTATCATTCGGGCATAGAATTTCCCTGTACACTACTGCGTCATCGGCAAATAGACGAAGCTTACTTTTTACCACCTTTTGGATATCATTAATGTACAAAAGGAATAGGAGTGGACCTATCACACTACCTTGTGGGACACCCGAAGTGACTTTAATTGCCGGTGAGGTAACACCGTCCAAAACAACCCTTTGAACCCGATCATGCAGAAAATCATTAATCCATGATATAATGTTACTGTCTAACCCATAAGATTTTAACTTCAAAATTAGTTTGCTGTGAGAAACCTTGTCAAAAGCCTTCTTGAAGTCGAGAAATATAGCATCCACTGTAATATTATTTTCGCCAGAAACTAAAATATCGTGGGAAAAGAGAGCAAGTTGAGTTTCACACGATCTGCTCTTTCGGAAGCCGTGCTGGACATTGGACAATAAATTTTGGCTATCTAGGTGTCCCATGACTGAACTGACAATTATATGTTCTAGGACCTTGCATGAAATGGATGTGAGGGATATAGGTCTGTAGTTAGATGGCTGCTCCCTATCGCCACTTTTAAAAATGGGTGTTACATCGGCTGCTTTCCAGTCCATCGGTACGACGTGTTCGGTCAGGGATTTATTAAATACTATTTCAAGGTAGGGGGAAATTTCGGATGCTAACTCTCTATATACGCGGGAGGGAATTTGATCAGGGCCAGGAGATTTGTTGGGGCTTATATCTTTAAGTAATTTTTCAATACCATTACAGGAAATGTCAATTGGTTTCATCAACCGCTGAAAGAGGTCAGGTAACACGATAGTTGAATCCCCGGAAGGTGGGTTAAAAACGGTTTGGAAGAAGGAATTTAGCAAGCTAACTTTGTCGAGTGTGTTTGTGGTCATTTCACCTCTATCATTTTTAAGTGAATGGACGGCAGACTTATGGCCTTGCACTTCCCTTACGTACGACCAGAAGACTTTTGGATTTTCTTTCAATTGTTCCCCAAGTGTTTTTCTTTTGAATTCTGCAAATGCATTACTAAGGGCTGTCTTTTCAGTGGATTTTGAAATTTTATAATTTTCAATAATTACATTACGCTCATCAGTGGGCATATGTTTACTAATTCTTTTCATTTTAGCATGACATATTCGCTGCCGTCTCAGGGATTTTCTCACTTCGGCATTGTACCACCTAGGTTCAGTGCTTTCGTTTTTGAATTTACTAGGGATAAATCTGTTGATCCCAGAGCGCATGATATTAATGAACGACTTCCATGAATCGTTGGTACATACCATTATGGAAGACTTTTTGAAATCCGATAAGGAATCTCTTAAATAAATTTTAAAGTTAGCAAAGTCTGCTCTTTTAAAAATGTAAATCTTTCTTTTTTGTTTAAAATTTTTATCTAAATAATATCTTATTTTATCTTATTATCTTAATTTTTATCTTAATAAAGACGCTTGGCCTCCATTACCCGTGTTTAACCAAGTTTCGAAGTTCCTTGAATCGGTAAAATACATGAGGTTCTCTTGTCCGAATGATTGCTCGTCGGAGACGGTTTCTTTCTAATATTAATTTTTTAATACCAGGGCTGAACCACGGGGATTTGTCTCTCTTTGGAGTACAAGACCTTAGGGGAGCCACCTTATCAATGCAATTTAACATATTAGAATTAAAGCATTGTAGTTTAACATTAGTACAGTTAGATTTTAATAATTTAATTCCAGTCACATGAAGAAAGTTCGTCATGGAACTTGACAACATCAAAATTTTGAGCATTACGAAACAAACGTAGGAGCTGGCATATGAGGAAATTAGAAGCGATATGTTATGGCTATCAGGTCGTGAGCTGAAAGGAAGGGTACTGGGCTTGCGGAGTAGGAAATGATTTTCTTGGAGTCATCAACAAAACATAGATCTAGTAGCGTATGGCTAAGGGTGTATGGTGAGTAGCATCGAAAGGCACAATATGCAGATTGTTACGGAGGGAAAAATTATATAGGCATGTGCTTTCGTAGCTTTTCTTGAGTAGATATGCATTAAAATCACCAAAAATAGCAACATTTTTGTACGCAGGAGCAAGGCAGGTGACCTCATGTTCAAATACAGAAATGGATCACCCTTGGGGGGGGTGGGGGGGGGTGTGTGATATTCAACAGATATCAGTACCTTAGACATAGCAATGCTAAAAACTTCAAATATAATAAATTCAGGTTTGGAACAGTCAAACACTGAAGAAGAACTGGATACGTTTACATTATGGTGGACATAGGCCCCAACCCCACCACCAATTTTATCTGATCGGTCATGCCCAATAAAACAGTAGTTTTGAAGGGCGATCATATCGTCACTAATATTAGGTTTTAGCCACGTCTCAGATAAACAAATGATATCAAAATGTGTTCATTAAAGTACAATCGAAACTCATCAGTGTGCCTAAGCGAAGATTGGCAATTTACGTGACGTACACGAAGGCCATCCTTTCCTTGAGCATGGTAACACATTTGGACTTTACGGAACTCTGCATGTTTGACTAAGGGCAGCACTCATTGTTTGTCGATTGGGAATTAGAGTCACTTGAATTGGAAGACCTGTTTCACGTAAAAATCTTAAGGTCAGTGTAACTGCGAATTAAATGGCGTTCCATTCCCTCTTTAACTCTGACGTAAACTCGCCTCTGCCCCTTACCCATAGGAATTTAAAATTTCCCTCTTTCTTCAGGTCCCTAGCGGACGCATAAAGTTTGCGATTTAAGATACTCAAGGACTTGATATATACTGGTTGAATGGCCCCATCATGCAAGCCCATATCCTCCGTACTGAATGCCCTTATAACTCGACGAGAGCTTCGAGCAATTCCCGCGCCTATTTGGCAATTTCACTTTAGCAGTCGATGGGTACAACAATTTTAGATTTCAAGCGGTAAGAGTAATCAATGTCATTCTCATTGATTTTAACTCACAATGCGTGTTCCCAATTGGCATAACACTGCATCAATCATCTCACCGTCCTTAACAGGAATACCGTGGATTTCAACTACATTTCTCAGCGCCTCTTGCTCCGCAATGTTGAGTTGAGCTTCGAAATAATCAACACGCTTCATTAATTGCTGACTCTCCTCAGTGAAACCAGCTTTTGGCCACGCTTAACTGGTAGGCTACACTCGCTGCAGTTGTTCGGCATTGCGGGGAAGATGCCACGAGGGTAGAGGCAAGGCCGGAGGTTCGTACCTACCTTTTTCCACCTCTTGAAAAACATCTACATCTACACGATACCCTGCAAGCCACCGCGAGGGTGTGTGGCAGGGGGTGAAGATCACCAAGCATGCACTACTAACATGCAAACTAGCAACTATATTGTCTCATGCAACTTGATTGTTAGTATCTATAGTATTTAAGGGGTTAATACATGCATCATGCATGCAGGGGTTAATACATGCAAAACTCGGGGGGAGATATTATGATATGCACACTCACTCTCGGACACCCTTTCACCACGAGGACTGATGTTCTCGTGGGATAGGTAGGGACATATTACTAGAATATTCTGTAGTGCATGATGCATATATTAACAACCAATCCCTTTATTACTCTGTAGGTACTAACCATATAGCTGCATGTAACCCTATTATCTAGCATGTCTCCATTTAGTAGCACTTTACTTTGTCATTCAAATACAAACATGAGTGGAATTGTCCCACACTACCTTGTGGGACACCCGAAGTGACTTCCATTGCCGGTGAGTGAACACCGTCCAAAACAACCCTTTGCACGCGATCATGTAGACAATTATTTATGCGTGATATAGTGTATATTATACAGAGTGTCCCATTGATCGTGTGTCATTTCTAACCTATAATTTTAGACACTTTCTTTCGAGCCACAACGATCAAATTTGGTACCTGGCTAGAAAAAGGATGTATGTTTTGTTGAGTCTAAGCAAAATATGAAAAATATGACCTTTTGACCCCAGAAATAGGGTCCAACCTAAAATCCAAATTTTGCCTTATGGGCTTTCAATGTTAAAATATTCAAAGTACAAAAAAGATGGAATTATTTAGCGAAACTTTCGACTAATAGGTTTTTGGACACGAAGAACACGATGGAAGAACTATTGAGGTCAGAAATTGCAACTGTGACCCCTGAAAGGTCACAGTCAAGGTCACAGGTTTTACAAAAAATGAATCACGGCTTCAAACCTGTCGAATCATAGGTTTAAAAAGGTGCCAAGGTCGATTTTAAGGTCTTCATATCCCTCTTTTCATCTCATGACCTTCAAGGGTAAATCAGAGGTCAAAGGTCACAGGGATGGAAAAAATGAATGCAGGCTACAAACGTGTCGAATCATAGGTTTAAAAAGGTGCCAATGTCGATGGAAAGGTCATAAGATTCCTCTTTTCATCCCTTGACCTTCTAGGGTATATCTGGGGTCAAAGGTCACAGTGATTACAAAAGGTGAAATGAGGCTACAAAACTTTCGAATCATAGGTTTTAAAAGATGACAAGGTGGATTTTAAGGTCTTCAAATCCCTCTTTTCATCTCTTGACCATCAAGGGTAACTCAAGAGGTCAAAGGTCACAGGGATGGAGAAAGAGAATCCAGGCTACAAACGTGTCGAATCATAGGTTTAAAAAGGTGCCAATGTCGATGGAAAGCTCATCAGATCCCTCTTTTCATCCCTTGACCTTTAAGGGTTACTCATGGGGTCAAAGGTCAAAATGGTGACAAAAAGTGAAATTAGGCTAAACGTATCGAATCATAGGTTTCAAAGAGTGTATATCCATGATACTGTCTACCCCCTAAGATTTTAATTTCAGAAGCAGTTTGCTATGAGACACCTTCTCAAAAGCTACGGCGATAGCAGTACTGAGGTTGATGCGATATTTTCAGATTTTAGTAAGCATTCGATTAACTTCCTCATCGTATGTACATTAATGTTGAAGTTGAGAGTTTTGTGATTAATAAGGACGTTATTTGTAGTAGTAAAGAATTCTTAAAATCGCGCGGCCAGAGAGTCGTTATATATGGTATCATATCCGACACAGTCATATCGTACACACTAGAATAGGTGTGTTGTAGATTGTGACATGAAAATTAGAATGACTAGTAACTTACGCATGCTGTAGGAAATGTGAGTTCAATGTTAAATGTATATAGAGAAATGACTACCATTTCAGAAACTATTATATTAATTTGGACTTACCAACAATTTAGTGTTAAATGAGAGATTGTCATATGCATGATTTGTTTCCTAAATATGCAATCTTATAATGCACCTAATATTTTTTTTTCAGGCTTGTGCGAAGTGACTACGTCAAATCAGTCAAACTTAATTCTAGACATTGAGGAAAGTAGAGGCACCCGTAAGTATCCAACTAATACCAAACTATGAATAAAACTTAAATTAAATTCATTGTTGAGCTCTGTTCTTAAAAATGTGTGATAATGTTCAGGGAGAGGTGGTGTTACCCCGTGTCTTTGGTGTCGTGCTTTGGCAGAGCGCACACCTCTTCCCTCCGATGAGCGTGTCCCCGCGCACACGTCCTTCCAAACATCCCCCCCGCCCCCTCTTACAAATTCCTCCTATCCACTCCTTCCTCGTTTGCTCCCCTCCTTCTTCCCTCCTTCCTGACCTCTTCCCCTTTCCTCGTGACCTCTTCCTCCCTCCATGCCCACGTTCCTCGCCATCCAGTGCCACCACTCGTATTTCTTTTCCTCACACCCTTGCTCCACGACCCTGTCACCAATTATTTATCCTCCGAGAGTAATCGCCTCATTTGTCATTCTCCTTCAAACATCGATAGCGCTCTACTCCTTTGGTCTGCTATACAGGGGGCTAAATTCTGCAGCTTGTGACTGTTCACTTTTAAATTTAATTTGGCTCTTTTATTTCTCGAAAATCTCATTGATTGTTCTTAGAGCTATTCTAATTACATGTACTGACTACATTGCAAGCCACTGTTAAGGTGCGTAGCAGGGGGTGAGTATTAAATGCGGGCTAGTGTTATTATTTATGGATTTTTCATTCCGTATATTTACAAATACAAAATACAAGTTGATGGTGGAAACACATTGCTTCATCATTATCAGCCAGCAAACCTGGGATTGGTTTGATGCAGCTCTCCACTGAATCCTTCTATCGGCTAATCTCTTCATATTTACGCATTGTTTAAAAACCACAATCGGAGAAGGTATGCCTGGAAAGGACAGGGGCGTATGTACGTTGAAACACCGGATTCCGTCTGATCTTCGAAGTTAAGTAACGTTGGACTCGGACGGGGTTTGGAAGCGAGGCCCTTCTCCTTCCATGGCGTTCTTGTCTGTGGGTGAAATAAATGAAGTCTAGGGTTGGATTCAAGGGTGTCTAAGGGCCAGGGAGATCCACAAAGGCCACACTCACACCTACTATTTACATGGTGTAGTTGGGAAATGCAAGATATCAGCGGAAGATTTCAAATTGAATTTCAATTAAAGCAGAGATTCAGGAGCAGGGCGAAGGACTTTAAAAGCTACCCTGGGATTAATTTAATGAATTTAATGCAGATATGTTTCCCGACGACGCAGAGAATGTTAAAAAATGTGGTAGATCTCACCCGAAATTTCCGTGCGATCCCTTTTGCCACTGTCCCGCTATGTTGGAGGCCGATTTCACACTCGGCCTGAGAATACGAACTAGTCTTTCATTTACTTACACGTTGCACTCTACCGTGACACATCGAATGAAAGCAAGTCTCTTTCGGGCGGTCGTGCAAATTATTTTTATATGTGCTACCAATTGAGTTTGGTGATCACTGTGACTCTAAAATGTATCATATTCCGAAGTACTTTGTTCAGTCCCGTCTGCTTCCTTTTTATTGTCACTTTTTATAATCATTGCACTCAATATGTTATTACTGTGCCTGTTAATTGTTGTGGCGCTATCGCTTGTTGTTGCCAGAAGATGAGTCGACCTATGGAACTATACTTCCAAAATTTAGCTAATAGTTTCAGGCTTAACGCTGAGGAAATCTTTCATCGTAGGAATGAAGGATGAAATTGAAACACTGCAATTTCCACACACAGTTTTATTCTCCACGACCATGGTTTCGTTGCAAAGCAACATCATCAGGTGAAATATCAAGTACAGAGATCAGTATATAAAGGTTGTATGGAAGGAGGGAGGGAGAGAGGAGGGGAGGTCGGTGTGCAAGGGTTAGGGAGGATGAGTCAGGAGAGTGGGGAGGGTGGGGCTATGGCGAGTTGTGCCTGGTGGATCGTGGGTGGGTAATGAGAGGGCATTGAAGGAAAGTGGAATTCCAAACGTATTCCAAAATTTAATTTGTATAAGCAAGACGTGCCTATAGTTAACGGATCGCTTTTTAATAGCAATTTATTCCAATGGGTATCAGTGTTCAAATACTCCCAATATTACTCTGAAGGTTGTGAAAGGGTTTCCAAGCGTCAATGAACCATCTATCTCGAGAGGCGCTATTGAGTGCTATTTAACATGTCAGAATCATATGTCTTCTTTTGCAACTTTTGTGGTTGAAGGGATATTGTAGCGGTGTGAACTAGCTGGAGTGAGTGTTATCTTTTGTGTCGTGTTGGTGGGCGTGTCATTCTGCTTTTTGTCGTCGAAATTGTTTTGGTGTCACCCCAGAGGCTGCTTCGTTGCTTTGGGTGCCCTGTTATTCACACCGATCACCCGTTGTGTATGCGCTAGGTGGTAAATGGTCTTTCTTTTTCCAAGCCATAGTAATTTCGGAAAACCATTGGTAGTTTGAAAGCAATGTATAAGTGAAAAAGGTAAGTGAGAGACCAAGCTCGTAATGTTTTGACCCGCTGGAGAGAAGAGGTGTGGGCAATTAGGTGGCCAAGTGGTGTTCTAATGGTTGGGTGACGTGTGTCGTTGTGTGCAGAGGTGAGCCAGTCGACGACGCCGGCGGAGGTGGCGGTGTCCGGGGACCCGTTCTCGGGTGAGGTGGGGCTGGCGCTGCAGTTTCCCCGCTCTGCTGCTGCACCCGCGTTCGCGCTCAACGGTAAGCGGCTGCAGCTGCTGCAGCCACTGGACCGGGACGCCGATGGCATCTCCCACATTGTGTTCCAGGTGAGAGGCACTGCTTTCGCGTTTACGCGTCCACAGAGGAGCCAAGTCACTCAAAGTGAACTGGAGTGTCTGAGTTATAAAAATCAAGGCACGGGAGAGAGATTAACTTGAAGTTCTTCGAATACCTATTGCAAATCCGCTTAGGAGAGGTTTGCTGCATGCTTAGCATTCAAACTGCATGAATGGCTCTCTCAGTTCACACATCTAGATATTAAAGCAGAGAGGTTCGAAAATTCATTTTTTCCGCGCTTAATTAGGGAGAGTAGTAGATGACATTGAGCTACCAGCGGCGAATTAGGACAGGAACTGTAGATTGTTTACTTGCATTTTCCATGTGATACTGAAAGTATATTTTATTTATATTTTGCATTATTGACAAAATATATGAATACATGCTTATGTGACGTATCCACCGTAGACGGCGATGGTTTTCACTACAGAGTGCACAGAGCATTTGCTGACGAAAATCCATTATTTCTTCGTGTAGTTAATTCTTGACATATTGGACCAATAAAAAGACCATTTGTAGTAACCAAATGAACCGGTGCCGGCCTGCGGTCATCGGATTGAGGAGCATAGATGGCAATAGGAAATGGCTTCGACGACCGCGGCACGCGTTCAGTGGATTCCCATTTTGGGGTCGACCTCATAGCGTGCTCTCCCCCAAGGAACACCCGCCTCGAATGCGGTGATCTGCTGCCCTCCACTCTCTCCCTCGGCAGGTCTTCATTTCTTTGCCCTGGAGCAAACTTGCTGGCGTTCATTCACTGGACTCGTGATTCGCCGTTTCGAGGTCGACGCTCCGGATGCCGACGTTTCCACCTGATTTGCCTTCTGCAGCCTCTCATGTGTCTCGTGGTGCAACTGCCCTGTGACAAACGTGCCTTCGAATTTCTTTGAACGCAACATTGAGTCAACCCGACACGATAATTTTGGGGTAAAGTCGAAAGACGAAGCTCCAATTTTGTGGAAGGATACCATTGCGCCAATGAAATGTCTTCCACACTTTGATTTATGATTGTTTTCCGGTTTTGGCAGTTACGCCATCATCACGTACAATACAGTTGGATGGAACACAACCAGTATTTATACAGATCTTGGGGGGGGGGGGGTTAAGGGAAATTGAGGGAAATCGTCATGGGTGTGAGATCGAATCGTTGTGCAGGACGGAGGGGTTGTTAGAGACAAACGTAACAAGGGCGATGGGTTAGGGAAGGTGAGGTCATTTAACACATTGTCCGGGTTAGGCGTGTTTCCACAAGAAGGACCCGTCATCGGCCTTCGCTCTACACTTATTGGAAACTGGCCACCGGAGCGACTTCCGACCGACTATCCTCCACAAGTGTGCGAAAGGACGGAAGATGAATGCACTTGAGCAACGGGAGATTGGCCTCTGCGAAAACCCGACTCGATCTCAAACCCATGACGTTTTCCCTCAATTTCCCTTACCTTTCCCAATTTCCCTTCCCCCCCCCCCCCTCCCTTTCCTTCCCTCCCTTCCCCCCCCCCAAGATCTGTATAAATATTGTTTGTGTTCTGTCCGAATGCATTGTACGTGATGATGGCGTAACTGCCGAAACCGGTCTACAATCATAAATAAAAGTGTGGAAGTCACGAAGACATTTCATTGGCGCAATAATTTTGGGGGTTTCAAAACTATTAATAACATTTATTGTTAGCGCCCAGGAGTATATTTTTCTTGATGTAATTGTAATTGTAAATTAGTAAAATGGATCGCTCATCTCTAATATACCAAATTTCCGTATGGGGTTCTGGGTAGAGGTCCAATGTAGTCTTTTATTGGTCCATTCCCGTGCCCTAGTTAAAATCTAGGTTAGAGGCACCCCGACGGGGACTTAACCCTTAATGACGCTCCTTCCTCGGCTGCAACCGAGTGACCGGAGGCCCTCATCCAGGTCACCGCGGGTCAGGTCACTTGGCTGAGCTTGATCGATTGCAGTAAAATTTAAAGTTTATTAACTGTAATTGTTAAGAAACTGTGTCAATTTTTCGTGCTTGTGATTGCAACACGATAGCAGGGTTTCTTGATCTACGATAAAAACTAAAATTTTTAGTAAAATGACACGGAAATCATAGTTCCGATTTGGCAAAGCTTTAGCGGAACACGTGTGTATCTGAGGAATGTTACGAGTTTACTAGGTGCCGACTACTCCGTGTGAGTTACCTTACTAGTGAATTAAGTACTACTCGCGAGATCCAGAGGAATGTTAACGGAGTACAGCTCTTACAATATACGCTGCAAGGCACCATAAAGGTGTGTGGCAGGGGTGAATCAACACCAAGCATGGTGTTGCAAGCACCAAACATCGTATCTGCACAAAAAAGATCAGTAATTATGCTGTAGCCTAAACTTCATCATCATGGGTCAACAATCCTAAGATTGCTTTAACGCAGCCCTCCACTGGATTCTCCTATCGGCTAGCATCTTCCCATTCACGTAATTATTCCCATTTACATCTTTCATAACTTGCTCCATGCATCTCTAAGGAGACCTGCCTTTTCCATTCTTCCCGTTCGCTTTTTCCCTCGAAGATTGTTTTCATATGTCCGTCGTGTCTTAAGATATGGCCATTAAGGTGACCCTTCTTCTTTTTAGAGTTTCCAGCAGACTTCTCTTTTCCTTCACTCTTCTCGAGACCTCTCTTTTTGACTCTCGGTCGATCCATTTTATCTTCATCGTTTTTCGGTAGCACCACATTTCAAATGCTTCTAGCCTTGACTTCTCCGTTGCTGATCTCGTCCATGCTTTGCGTACATGTAGTAGAATGCTCCAAATCTATGTTCATATGAAATGTTTATTTACTTCTACGCGTTTATTTCCAGCTGTAAGTACATTCTTCTTTTGATACTATGACCGCTTTGCGTGGGCTATTGTGCTGACTATTCCTTTCTTGCTTCGACGTCGTTGGGTACTCGCTTTCCAGGTAACAGAACTCGTCTACCTCCTCAACTTTTTATTATCCTAGTTTAACATTGGTCCTAGCTTCTTTTCTCCTGCTGCTGCATTCCGCTCTCTCGCCCTCTGTTCGAGTTGAGACGGCAAGGACTTTCCCATGATGTGCCGCGGTCTCGAGTCAGTTTTGTGAGACTTCGTCGTTTTCCCGGGTGTCCTAGTGGCCATGCTCTCTATTGTTCCAAGTGGTAAGGGATTTCCCTCAATGGGAAGAATATTTCAAATGTTGGTTTGTACTTGCTTGGTCTATTTGTTGAAATACATTGTTTGGTATAGTTAGATTCATATACTATTGTTTTTGTTCTATTTGACCTCGTATATTTTTATGAATTCAATTCTTCATTCGGGAAACGCTGCAAAAGTAATAGTTATTATATTCAAGTCTATACTTCACAATTTAAAAAAGGATAAAAATAGCAAAGCAAGCATGCTAAAACATACTGTTAGTTGGATGAAGAAGTTTAACGGATGAAGAAATCAGGGAAGATGACGATGAACGGGGCACTGAGATAATGAAGAGCGAATTTTACAGAGCCGTGACAGACAAAAGGAACAACAAGGCACCTGGAGGAGACAAGATAAATTGGAGAAATCATCAAGGCACTCGGTGTCAAAGCAAAAGATTCCCTCTTTGGAATAATCAAAGATAGCTCTAACTGTGGTAGAGTACCAGAGGACTTCCAGAAGAGAGAAATGATGGCAATCCCGAAGACAGAGAAATGCGAAGAACACAGAACATTGAGCCTGGTGTCACACACATCGAAAATACTTACTAGAATTATTAGCAGAAGAATGGAAGGAAAGATGGAAGGGAATTTTTCGGCAAATCAATTCGGATCCAGGGAAAACCGAGGAGCTAGGGAGGCAATACTCAGCTTAAGGATACTGGCCGAGAAAATGATAAACGTAAACAAGCCGTTATATGTGGCATTCGTGGACTTGGAAAAGGCCCTTTACAACTTCGAATGGAACAAGATGTTTAAGATATTGGAAGCGATTGGAATGAACTACAAGGATAGAAGAATAATCTAGAGCCTCTACAAGAACCAGGTCACATCTACATCTACACGATACCCTGCAAGCCACCGCGAGGGTGTGTGGCAGGGGATGAAGATCACCAAGCATGGACTACTAACATGTAAACAAGCAACTAAAGTGTCTCATGCAACTAGATTGTTAGTATCTATAGTATTTGAGGGGTTAATACAAGGATCATGCACTACAGAATACTCTAAAATATTTCCCCTACCTATCCCTTTGCTATGCTGCCTATTCTGATCTCTTATAGTACGGGGGAAAAATGCCAATTTGAATCTATCGGTACGACAATCTATCTCTCTAATCTTATATATCTGGTCGAATCTAGCATAATACGCTGGTTGTATAATATGTGCCTAATATCTTCAGTAAGGCTATCCGTTTGAAATTTCTCTAATAGATTTAATCTGTACTTTAACCTACGCTCTGATAATGATTCCCACCCTAATTCTTGTATTAATTCTGAAACACTACTCAACCTATCGTAACACCTTTTAACGAACCTAGCTGCTCTACGCTGCACACTATCTAGTTCTCTGATCAAACCTAATTCATTAGGATCCCATACACTGGCTGCATACTCAAGGTGGGGCCTAACTAGTGAAAAGTTACATCGCTCTTTTGTCTTCTCATCACATTTCCCAAGTACTCTTTTTATAAATCCTAGCTTTCTCTTCGCTCGGCCGCATACTTCCCTAATGTGTCTTCCCCACGATAAATCCTTAGTGATTGTTACACCTAAATATCTTATGGTTTCAACGTTTTCGATCTTCGTGTTACTAATTTTAGAGGTACGCTCTATCGAATTATTCCTCCTCCAAAAATTGATAGCTACACACTTTTTAAGGTTAAGCTCTAACTACCATTTGTCGCACCACTCTTGAATTGCATCTAAATCTTTGCTAAACGATTTCCTGTCTTCTTCTTTTGATATACCCCTATACACTACCTCATCGTCTGCAAAGAGTCTAAGCTTACTACTAACTACGGTACCCAAATCGTTAATGTATAGAAGAAATAGAAGCGGACCTACTCGCTACCCTGGGGAACTCCCGATGTGACTTCGATTGTGTCCGACATGATACCATCTATGACAACCCTCTGCTCTCGCCCACTTAAGGTCACCACAATACGAATGAAAGATGGAAGGAAGGCAGAAGAAAAATAATTAAAGGAGTATAAAAGGATGCAACCTCTGTTATTACAGTGTTATTCAATATATACTGGAAGAAGTAATAAGGGACGTAGAGGAAATTGGTATCAAGGGAATCAAGTTTGATGATGAAGAAATTAACATGCTCCGGTTTGCTGATGTTATCGCAGTTGTAGCAGAAACTCGAGAGGACTTGCAAGCACCTTAACCCCAATGGACCGTGTATTTGAAGAATATAGTATGAGCATCAATAAGAGGATAACTAAAATCCTAGTGTGCGGATGAGAGAAGCTGAGGGCAGCCATCACAATTCAAGGAGTGAAATTGGAACAAGTGGAGAACTTCACCAACCTCGGCAGCACTATAACTTGTGATGGAAAAAGTTCAACCGACATCAAGTGAAGAATAGCACAAGCTAAGGAGGCGTTTACGAAGAACAGACAACTACTGTGCTCAAAGAACCTACGGCTGCAAGCAAGGAAGCACTTGATCAAAACATTCGTATGGAGTGTGGCATTCTATGGATCAGAGACGAGGAGCACCGGGAAAGCAGACCAGCGAAGAATGGAAGCCTTCGAAACATGGTGCTGGAGGAGAATGTTGAAGATTAAATGGACAGATAAAGTGAGGAACGAAGAGGTGAACAGAAGGGCAGAGGAAGAAAGGACAATGTGGAAAACCCTACGGCAAAGAAGAGCCAGATGGATTGGACATGCCTTGAGACATAGTGAACTAGTTAGAAATGTAATAGAAGGGGAGATTGAAGGGAAGGTCCCGCGAGGAAGACCAAGGGACAAATATAGTATAGGGCAAATAAAGAAGGAAGTGAAACGGAAAACATAGCAGGGCGTGAGGGAATTAACAGTGAATAGGGCAGAATGGAGGGCTGCAGTAAACCAGTCCTAGGAATGAAGTATTGACGGTGAACATTATGAACAGTATGTACATCATTTATGTGCAGTACAGTGTCTCTCGGGTTCGGGTGAATGAGTACACTGTGTGTCGTATCTTAAGGGTTTACTCAGTACTGCGCACACTGTGTGAGGTTCATACGTGTGGATTATGTACTAATCGCGAGATCTAAAGAATCTCAATGGTGTAGTAAGTGCTGCGTACGCTGTGCGATGTATCCTACGGTTGTAATTTAAAATCATGGGGAGAGTGAGAGGTATGTATCACTCGTGGAATGGGAATGTATTACTTTCGAGGCTTGAGGAATTTAATGTGTTTACTCGTGTTACGTACGCTGCATGAAGTATCATACTCCTACATTTTTAGAAAGCAGATTTTAATACGTTGAAGTGTCTACTAATAAATTCTCTTCCCGAATTCCTAGAATCAAGCGCAAAGTGAGACACTCAGGTAGCCAGGAATCCTTATATCTTGCATTCGGGGATCAGAAAATAGTCCTCGAATAAATTGAAAGCATAAGAGTAGGGAACCAAGGTGGTACAATGCGGAAGCGACAAAGTCGTTAAAGGGGCAGGGGAGAGTTTGCCACGCCCAGATGGCAAAAATAGGTGCAGATTTGTCCATTGACAATATGAACCTTATGATCGAAAAATATTATTCCTCGGAAAGAGCTATGAAGAGGCGTTTTGGTGTGCATTCATAGATTTTAAAAGAAAACACCAGTACCACAGTTAAGCGATAGCCAAACAGCCTTTTTTCCATTCGTAAGGCATGTTTAAGGCAATGGATCTACAGTCAATCCTCTATTAAACGAAAACGGTGGCGTATTGATAAACAGTTCAGAAATAGCTAATTTATTTCATTCCTTGATTCAAAGAGTGTTTACTAAGTCATAGGAGGATACTTCCGTCACGGTAAATGACTGTTACAAGTAAAAAAAATGCCAGCCATCGATATTTTTACACACGGTATAGAAAATTTGCTAAGAGTCGAGATAAATTTCTAGGTCTCGAAGAAATCCGCGTCCACTGAGAAGTAATGGCTGCCCACTTTCTGGAAGAATGAAGTGGATCCATAAACGCACACAAAGTACTCAAGGACTGGAAAGTTTCAAATGTCACTCCCGTACTTAATAGCGGTGGCAAAGCAAAGTGACAGAGCAAAAGCCTTGGTATTTCCGGCCGGTATCCCGCGCATCCATCCCTTGCAAAATCCTTGAACCTAGAGTAGTTATGTTATGCTTATACTTATGTTTAGCAGTTATGAGGCACCTCGATATGCAGAATTTGCTGACAAAATGTAGCACGGGTTCAATAAGGAGAGATCTTGCGAAAATTTTTGCCCACGACATTTTAGTCTCCGGAGAAGAAACTCCAGTTGACGCTATTTTTTGGCTTTTAAAAGGCATTTGATAAAGTGTGTCATAAAAAATTAATTGTAAAACTAAAATCATACATCTACATAATACCCTGCAAGCCACCATAAAGGTGGCTTGCAGGCAGGGGATGAACTCTCACCAAAAATGCAACACGTATCATGCATAAAAATAGGATTAGTACTTGTATAGGTACTGTTCAAAACGGGTTAGACGACGACGTAATTCTCTGAATTAGAGAACATATGCATCCGCGTGCAAAGGGTGGTCTTAGATCTTTGATTACTAGGGACATCAGATAATATAGACACGGACGCCAAATTATGCTAGCGCTTCTCTGATTTAGTCGTTGTTCCATTTACCTTAATATGGTAGATTTGAAAGAATGTTGGTGCCAACTCATCCCCTGCCAAACACCCTGGAGTTGCAGGGTATTTTGTATACGTGGGTGTGCGAATGAGAGCAAAATGGAAGAATGAAACTCGTCTATATTTGATCGCATTCACAGCCGTCCTTAGTGCGGGCCCTGGTCGCCCTTTTCTTTTCGTAGAGGATTAACTGTTGATCTATAGACTTGAACATCCCATAACGTATAACCAAAAAGGTTTTGGCGTTCCTGTTACTGTTCTCCTTGGGTTTGTCTAGTGAATTCGATGAATGCAATGATAAACACTTCCTTCGTTGCATTTTTAGACGAGTTACGTTCTTAGTTTATTAAGTAACGATTATTATAGGACTTAAAGGTAAGATTCGACAACGTTTTACTTGGGCCAGAGTGCCAAATATTTTAGCTCTTAATTGCGTGATATGATCAGACCAAGATCCAAGGGCTGAGTTTGAAAAACTGAGGTCATCAAGTCTTTTGAGTAAAATAGAATGGTTAACCCTGTCAAAGGCCTTGCTCAAGTCAAATAGTACTAATATTGTGACTATTTTTTTGTCAATGGCACTTCTGATGTCATCTGTAACTTTAATTAGGGCAGTTTGGGTGCCGCGTTTTAATAGATTGGAATTGATCATAAAAATTATTTTGGGTTAAAAAATCTGTAATAAATGTATGTACTAGTCTTTCTAGAGGTTTAGAAAGAGAGCAAAGAATTGATATGGGTCGAAAGTCACTCATTAATTTTGGCTGTTTTGTTTTGGCAATTGGATGAACTATGGCAGATTTCCACAGAGAAGGGAACTGCGATGTTTGGAGAGACATATTTTAAATATGTAACAATTGATTAGATATGTACGGTGAAGATTTTCTTTTACAAGATCCTTGTTTATGCCATCAATTCTTTTGGAATTGGATTTGAAACTGTTCACGGTTTTAGATAACAAGTCGGGTGCGATGTAGGGGAAACAGGATTTTTTGTCATCAAAATCGGAATTTCGTGCCTCGGTTTGAGTGTGAGTGTTTATATCGTGAGTACTAGCAAAATAATTGCTTAGATCGTCAGGAGGAAAAGTTGTAGATACTGGTTCCTTCCGAGGTTTGCCCAGACCCAGTCTTTTAATCTCACGCCATATTGACCGGGAGTCATTTTTATCTTGAAATGCCTCATGGTAATATTTTCTTTTACAATCACGAATGCGAGTTCGTATTTTATTTCTTAGTAATTTGTAGGTAGAGTAGGTAACTTCCGATTTACTTTTCCTGAAACTGGTTCTTATTTTATCTCTTTTTTTCATTACTAGTTTTATTTCTAAGTTTATCCACGGGCTAGGAGGGCGTTTTATAAAAGTTACGCGTAAAGGTGCATGTTTATCATATGCCGTTAGGAGATTGCAATTTAAACAATTTACCTGTTGATCTATGTCATTGGAGAAGTAAACATCCATCCAATCAGAGCTTGCAGTGTCACTTTGAAAATGTGATAAATTAAAATTTCGAAAGTCTCTAAGCACTAGTTTTTGAGGGAGGTAAGGTGTCACATGAAAGTTATAAGACAGATGAATCAAATCATTAGCAGAGAGAAACGGAAGTGGGTAGTTTTTATAACTATTTACTTTTTCCATATCATCGACCACAATTAGGTCCAACCATGTGCTACTTTCTCTAAGGTGGATTTGAATGGCACAATGGTTAGGCACAATGGGGAAAATGAACGTGTAATGTACTTGCTGTCCTGCGAGGCTTTACCAAGGTCAGAATTGAAGTCTCCAGTCACTATAATGTTGTCGTATAATGGGAATAAGTCATGAAGTAACGAGTCAAAATCTTCGAATCGGCCAATTTTAGGAGGCCGGTAAACTACAGAAAGAAGCAGCATGGAAGACATACCACGGATTTCGATAAAGATAAACTCCGGAGAGGAGTCAAAAGTGAGCGCTGACGTCGCTAAGACCTTGAATTTTAAACTTTGGTGAATATAAGCGTAACTCCTCCGCCAACCTTGCCATGCCGATCTTCCCTAACTAGGGTATAATTTGACTTGGAGACCATGTCATGAGATATGGATCCATTGAACCTCGTTTCAGACACACAAATGATGTGGAATGTTTCCGTATTAAATTGGTCTCTAAAATCATCAATTTTTAGGGGAAAGCCCACTTGCAGCTCACTAGCTGAGACCCACATATAGTAATACTGTTAAAATACAAATATAAATAACTTATTCCCTGAGTTTGATTGTGTAACCACAGCTTGATGTCAGTTTTAACAAAAGTAAAAATGAATAGACAACACTTCCTAGCATAAATTCCCAATGGTAGTCAGAAAGTGCTTAGATCTGAAAAACGTTTTATATAGACAACATCTTTACATCGCAATAAAATACGATCGTTTTTAATCCATGCGTATTCACTTTTCCAGATTTTTTAAGATCTCTTGCTGAAGCATGTAATTTTTTATTAGAAAATGTAAGTGATTCATTCAGGTAGATAGCACTATTGTGAGGGTCAGACCAACCTATATCGCGAGTCGAGAAGTCTCTCTTTACCTTTCTTTTTTGTCAGAATTCGTCCCTCACTCCTTGGCGGACAAAGTTCACGACAATGGGTGGCGGTGGTGGATTTTCCTGAGTCGTGGTACTGGCTCTGAATACAGAATCAACTAACACAGAAAGAAAAACACGAGCCAAATCCACAAAAATTTTTGTGGATATTGCTCGTGTTTTTCTTTCTGTGTTATCATGTTTCGCTTCCACTCCATATCGCCTGAATCTTCAGAATTTGTACAGAATCAACTGTTTGAGAGAGCAAGAATGCCCGCAGCACCCTGGCACATAGCCTCGCGGTGGCAGTTGCAGAGTGTTGTGGAGACGTCAATGGGTTTTGGCTCGCTCGGATTCAGCTGGCTGTTGGGGAAGGAGCGTGTCACGAAGAGGTTTTTGCCATCGGTAGTCCCCACTGGAGCGCCTCTAACCATCTGATGTCGTACACCTCGCATGTTCTGCTATTTCTGTTTCCAGATAAGCGTTCAAGTCTGACGTCAAAAAATTCCAGAAATGTCATCTCACTAGCCGAAATTTTTCAACGTGAGATCCTAAAACCTCATCACCTCTCCTCACTCATACTCTCCTAACTTTCTCCCCGTAACATGAAGTTTAATCATCGTTGTTTCTTGGTGTATGTGGACAAAATAACACCTTATCCTCGCCATCTTGCTGTTAGTACTACATTTCTATGTCTGTATTAGTTTTATCGTCTTACTTAAAACAGTGTGCTGCAGGTTTTGAGATATTTACAATGCTAAAAATCTGACAGTCGCTATCAAATTTCTGCAGTAGTACATAATATATTAGCAGCTGAAGGGGTCCCTGATTTTGGAATAATATTGAAGGAAACATTGGAGAATTCTTTGGCTTCAGGGAATGTTGCATTTTCCTCTCTTTTAAGCGCCTTTGGGAAAGAACCCGGCAAACTAACGGGGCCTATTTATCTCAATTCAATGCCACGTTAGGTATTAAAAATGTAATTTTCAGTTCAACTGTGGGGTATTTAGACAGTAAAACAATCTCCCACAAGTAACCATGAATTTCATTCTGAAAATAGTTAGCTTAATTTGTGCACAGTATATTCGTCCCCAATAACTAAAATAGTTCTGAGGTAAACATGTGAGTTTTATATAAAAAAACTATTCGCTTATGTTCCTTATAGAAATAATCCAGAAGTGAGAAACATATGGAATAACCAAAAATATTATATGTTAGAGTAAAGAGTTTTGAAGTATTTGCGGGTTGCATTCTGTTACCCCCATGGAAGGTCCAATTCTATTTCTTTTCTGCATTAATTAAATGTACGTTGGTAATTAGAAAACCCGTTCTAATGTTTTTCTGCGAGAAAAGAGAGATACATAATTCGAGTGTGCTTTCGACCTTCCGTCCAAAGAAGAAAACTGACTTAACGGCTGCTTACCAGACATTGTACATATTCGTGGCAGTGCCATTAAACATGTTGGTGTACGGTTGTGTGAATCGAACCTTGAGTTTTAATATTTGATGGCTTTGCTGCAGAGGGTGCATTACATTGTTGAAAAGACAGCCGCGAGAGCAATATTCCTGGGAGTGAAACTTGTTTCGAATTCACGCATGTCAACGAATGCTTGTCTCTCTTTCTTCTGGGTGCTGAGCAGCTGGTTTGCACTGTGCGAGCGACGCAAAGGAAGCGGTCCATCCCTGTCATCGTTCGAGTCTCGGACGTCAATGATAATGCGCCACAATTCATTGGCACGCCGTACCACACCACTGTCTCAGAGGTATGTATGAAGACCGCAGCTACACACCGTATTACATATAATTGTAGTCCTTAGGTAGCTTCAGACTCGCTAATTTGAACGCACACTAGATTATTTGGGCGCGATCTCACCACAACTGCCTTTAATTTTTCAATCCTGATATTTCAGTGTTGGTGAGTGTGTGTCGAGAACATCCATCCAGGTTTTAGTTCTTTAGTGTCATGTAATATTTATTTGGATTAAAAATCGTTGGTTCCCTTCCGTGAGTTCTCAATTTTTTTACGAAATAAACTGCAGTGTAAGCCTCCAAATTGTAAAGCTATTAGTCGGGGGTTTCACTTTGTACCATTGATCTAGAACTCTGTAAATAAAAACTTGGTAACTTTGTCAGTTTCGACAGAATTTTTTTAAAAAATAACATCCGGATTTTCACACACTTATGTGTCATCGTACGGCGAAGAGGGTGGTAGAAGTGAGGGAGATAAGAATTAGTGGATTTGGCTGAAAGGTTCTGCCAGAAATGTAAAGGGGAAGAACGTATTCATTTATGAGTCCGGTGCGATAGTTCGGCCAGCGTGCAACCACCCCTGGCGGAGTCTATTAAGGGTTTGCGAAGGGCGCTAAACAACAGTAAGCTTAAATATTGCTGAGCAAGATTCACGAACTTGATCTGCGGATGCAGCGGCTGGAGCAAGGGAGGGAAAGGGGTGGCAACGGGGAAGGGCTGCTACCCCTGAGAAGAAGGGTCCAAAAAGGGTCTCTCCGTGGCGGAAGAGACAAGCCCCGGGGGGCGGGCGACGCAGGTCCCGGGCCGTGACACGCGCGCCCTCATCATTCGCTCGGATTCGCGGCGGGAATTCCAACTTACCACGAAAACATGGCACGTAAGTTATTGCTGCGAAGAACCGTGATTTGCCGTAAAACTATAAAAGATCCATCTCTTGTGGCCTATAAATGACATAAGAACGCTTCAGCAACCGTTGTTGTATTACAACGAAAATCCATGAGATCGACTCCAAACATCTTAGAAAACTCGATTTTACCATGCAAATGTACGCAGGTTATATTTATGAAGAACCATGATTTGCCGGTTAAATAAGAAACACCAGTTAATGAATTTTTTGTTGTGAGTAAAAGACATAAGAATACTTAGGAAACTGTTCTCGTATTACACCCAAATGTCTTGTGTATGACTCCAGAAATCCTAGAAAACTCGATGTCACAATGCAAAAATTCGTAGGTTATTGCTGCAAAGCACCATACTTTCCTTTTAAGTATGCAAGAGAGGGCAATAAATGTTTTTTGCCGTGTAAATGACAGGAGGTTGCTTCGTACACCTTTCTCGCATCACACCAAATGGTCATAGGTTTGACTCCAAAAAATCCTAGAAAACTCAATTTTACCATGCATACATTCACAAAGAACCATGATTTGCCGTGTTGAGACACGGGTTTGTGAATGTTTTGTGGGGAGTAAAGGGGGCATGAGGACACTTTGGAAACGGTTCCTGCATCACACCTGGGGGCCTCTATTCTGTAAAGTCGAATTCGAGATTTAGAGGTCACAGCTATGCCCACATATGGAAAAAACGTCATCGTTGGTAGTACAAACCGTGCTCCGTTGGTGGCGCTACAGTTGCCCCGGCTCAAGGCGACGGAGTCGGATCATTTCGTTCGTAATCCGTCGCCAGATATTTTGTTGCCCCGTTCACACTACTAGGGTAGAATGATAGTTAATATGGCGGCTAAAACTAACCTGCGTTCACACGGCCTGCCCAGAACCATCGTAAAGACTCTAGTGACATCTATTGGAGAGTGAAATTAAGTCAAAATAACAATGGAGGGTAGGATAGCGGAAGGACTTTGTCTTGCAAAGATTTGAAGCGTATTTTAACTTATGTGCAAATTAGATGCAGTTATTTTATAGAAAATTATCAATGTAGTTTCCTAGATCCCTTTTTATAAATGAACCAATATATTCTTCTTAAATTACTTCCCCATGAACGACAGTGGGTCGCATCTCCGAGATACGGATTCTGTGTTAAGTTACTTTGCTAAACATCAATTTTAAATATAAAATTGAATCAATTAACATTTGCTTTGAATAACTCCAAAGTAATACGTTAAAAATATGTAAAGGTTGTACAACGATGAACGCCCTCCATGACTTTAATTTCCAGATGTTTAAGACATTCAACCTTTACCTCTTTTTCCTCGCATATTTCAACTAATACCTTTACACTTTAAAATTATTAACGTTTCCTTGCCTGTATTTCTATTCGTTTAGCTTATATACAGGCATCACGCACCAAGAAATGCAATCAACCATGGAACGCCATGCTACGAAATGATTAATTGTTCACCTCTCAATAAGTTATCGCTCGTGTTAACCCATTTCGTAGGCAAGTTCATACATCCAAATAGAATACATACAAGTATACATAATGAATTTGTTGCTCTTATCAATATTTAGTATTTTTAAATCCGATATCCCAAGTTTACCATATTCTGCTGTTTGTGAAAGGAGCTATTTAAGGGAATAATGCTGAAAATACTTTTAATGCCGTCCTAAGGAGTGAATACGTAAAAAATAACACGAGTCGAATTTCCTGTGAAAGTTTGCAACTTCTTAGTTACTTAATTTCTGCATGTATATTTTCTTCACGGCAAGTTAATCACATACAATAAATATATAAGCGTACGTACTCGGGATTCAGGGGTAAAGCAAACTATTTAAAACCATTATTGAACAACCGAATCAGTGGAACGTGGTAATACAACTACTAAAATATATTACAGTGTGATTAAATAAATATCGTTGTAACTAAGAATCATTTCCAATCCATATCGTGCGATCCGGTCACTTCGTCTTAGAAACACTCTACATTCATTTCCACTTCCATTTTCAAAACAAACCTTCTTTCTACCCACATTTCTACCAACTTGCGTTCACACGTCCTTAAAATACCAGTAACTAGCGCCAACTATAGTAACTCAATAATGGTAGCAAAGTTTACTAGGTTTAGCGGCAACCTGCGTTCACACGGCCATTTTCCAACTATGGTAAGCCTTACCATAGTAAAAAGCTAGTAGTGTGAACGGGGCATGTGGCGAGCAGGCGCTGCTATCGCGGTGGACACCTATAGAAGCTGCGATTGTAGCAGACGACTTGTTGATTTTTTTTCGCGCGGAATTCAAGGTGAGTGTGCAGGTAATTCCAAGTGAGTGTGCAGGTAATTCCAAGTAATCATTAATCCTTTCATGTATCCGTTTCCTTGGCCCTTATAAAGTTATAAGTAAAAAAACTATTTGCTTGGTTTTCTAAATGTCACAATTTAATGTTGATTGGTAAATGGTCAAACCGATGGGGCACTTCGTGTGACTTCTATCCAAGTTTTAATGCAAACGAATGGGCAGCCTATATTACTGAAAGGAGCTGTTATCATGTCGGAAATCAAATAGTTTAAGCGAATCTCATTCTTCTGCTTTGCTTTGTATGCGTTTAATTCATTAAGTGAAGTTGTTTAAAAAGTACTTTCGGTTGTCAATAATCACGGTGCAAATGTATACAGCTGCTATTGCGTACAAATGGCGACTCTTTATCAATGAACGTAAGGATATGTTGAAATTGTTTTACAACGTAGCTGTGAGAAGGCTTCGATGGAGGAATTATGGATCGTGAGAAGGAGGGAGCGCGAAGAGAGGCTGCGGTGTGCTACGACACCGCAATCGCCCCAGCCACCTGAGGGACGCCCTTTCCCCGAGCGGATACGCCTTGACAGTCTTTCCCCCGACCTGGCTTTGGGGATTGAGGACCCACACTGCGATCCATGCATAGCATTTCCCAAGAACTCCTGCTGTCAGTAATCCACATTTAATAGCAGATGTGTTATATCTGCTGTGTCCTCTTCCTACCCATGCTTCCTTGCTTGGAGTTGACGATCACTCAAACTCCGCTGTCATTAAAAGTATTGATGAAAACCTTGAATGAAGTGACCTTTCCCATCAACCTGCTCTAATGATCATTCATGAATAACCCTCACCTCACTTGCTTAACTGACAATGACTTGTCAGACATGAGCTAATAATGATTATGCTTAAAGACTTACGACCATTCCAAGACAACATCATGTATTCACCATCACAATGTCCAGGTTTGTCAATGATGTCTTACTTAAGGGTTCCATTACTAAGTTCACTATTGGTTGATCAGAGAATAATAATGTAAAAAATTTGCAAATTCAGTTTATTAACATTTCCCTCAGTTATGTCATTGAACATATGGCCACAAAAATTGATATTTAAAGCTCCAGTGATAGAGTACAACCGTTGTGCATCTGGCTCTTTGTTACATATATGTAGGTGCAAAGGTTAAAAGTAATTAATTCAGGCAAAATATGGAGAGAAAACATTTCAAGTATTGTGGGATTGATTTAACCCAGCTCTCCACTATTCATATCTCAATATTCTGACCTGTATTTTACATTTGGCATCCTTCACCAATAGCTCCATTTACATCGCATGAGGCCTTACTTTGCCATTCTTCCCATTCACTTTTCCCTTGACAGCTGTCTTCACCAGGCCACCAAATCTGAAGATATGGCCAATTTGCTTGCCCCATACCATTATTTATATTTTAAAAAGACCTCTTTTCACATTCTCTTCTTAGCACTACTCTGCATTTGTTACTCAGTAGATCTATTTGATCTTCATCATTCTTCTGTTGAAAAATACTTACTTCAAGCAATAATAAACCATAAAATTATAAACCCCTGTAACAAATAAAGTGTATGAGAAACTGAAAATTTGTAATAACTCAAGGAAAACAATAAGGAAATAAAAAATATAGCACTTCTTTTTACCAAAATAAAATAAATTTAAAAAAGAATTAAAGCCTTAAAGAACTGAAAAGTGACACTTTTTAAAGCCAAAAAAAATAAATGAACTGAGATTTGGAATAAAGTAATTGTCATGTTAAAACTAATAATAATATGGCACTTCTTTTTACCAAAATAAAATAAACTGAAAATTTTATAAATTATAACCCACAGTACATAAATAAAAACAGAATAACTGCATAAATAGGTAAAAAACACTACCACAGCAATCCTGAAAGATATAAATAACCTGTGAGATTATAAAGAAATTCACCACCCATCAATTTCAATAAAACCTAGGTCATAATGTTTGCTCTCACTGTTGTCACATATAGATGTCAACAAAGCTTGCTTTCTTCACCAATACTCCTACAATGGCTTCATTTGCTGTAGCCAAGCGGTTGGTGGCTGCCACTGGCAGCATCTGCCAGCCGCCGATGGCACTCTGCAGTCTGTTGGGCACACTCAAGCCTCTGACGCTCCTCCTCCAAACACCAGCAGCTCTTCTTCGTATCAAACTGCTGATAAGAATGGTTTAGTATTGTAGCCTAAGTATAAAGACATCTCCATTTCTGGATACATAAAGCTCCGATTTACCATGTTACTACTGATATTATAATTCAGTATATCATCAAAATCTAAATTTGACGACAAGTCATTAATGCTAGGCTGTCCACAGTGGTAGTCATGCCAGGGGAAACAAGTTCTCCCCCCCCCCCAAAAGGGGAGAGAGGGAACACGTTTCCCTGCAGTTGGGTCCGAGGGGTGGAAGGGCACGGGGGCCCTGTCCCCAGCATGGCGACTGTCCGCAGTGCTGCCCTCTGCTTCTCATCACTCCTCCAGTCCTGCCATGACTAAAGTAAAATGGCATGATACAGTATAAGTATCCCAATATCTGCAAAACTACACCAATTTAAATTGAACAAGCCATCTGATAGATACATGATTAATAAGAATGCCAAACTCTTAGAATGAATAGAATGAAGAAAATGAGATATCTAATTAAGTCAGGTGTAATTATGAAGCACTTTAGGGTGAATATTTACTTGCTGCATATTTGTACCATAGTAATAATTAAGAGTTTTCATTCCCACCCTATCCTACCACTTGTGTACTTGGCAGCCTAATAAATCTATACCCCAAAACACAACATACCCAAAATTCAAATCGATACTTAATGAATCCAAATCCAAAATCTATAAGCCATAATTGCTAATCCCAAATCAATACACAATATATATCAATATCAATCAATACACAAGACACGCAAATGACGATTCCACAAGAACAAATTAAATACAATTTACCCATTTTAGCACAATACTATTTTCATTGCACAACAATAGTAACAGAACAACAATTATACCTTCAATTTCCTGTATTTGCGCCCCCGGCCAGGGTACTACTCGCTCGTCAGGATCCCCTAGACGCCACTCTCACGCAGCACTCCGTCTATGCAGCCACCCCAGTCACGACCTGGGGGGCTGTGTTTGAAACCATCGAGATTATCTCGAATAGGTAACCAAGGAGTCACGTGGTACAAACAAGAAAGGGATCGAATATTTGGTGTGGTTGTATCGCTCCTTACAATGTCAATAATTGTTTTTTTTTTAAGTTTCCCTCGCTCTAAGGCTCTGTATTTGAGTCAGATAAGATAAAACTTGTGTAAAACAATATATAGCGAGATTGCAATATACGATTATAATAGACCAAATTTGTGCACCGTTCGTGTTTATACCACGTGACTCCTTGGTTACCTATTAGAGATAATCTCGATGGTTTCAAACACAGCCCCCCAGGTATTTACTTCCGCGACACCTCACGTCTCGGATAAGAACGGAACGAAAATAGAATTACTGGACGAAAAAGGGAGCTCTGCTGACAGAATGGACATGATATGCTGGATCTCACGAAAGTGATTGTAGGGGATACATGATAGGGGACGCTTCACTGCTCTTTTCTGGAAATACTCATTATTTCTTGCGAATCATTGCAATGTGGGGAGGGAATGGAAACCTTAGTTAAAATGGAATTAGTAATGGATGGAATGGAAATAGTTGGAATGGAACGGAATTGCATGGAAATGTGCTTGGTACCAGCATTATGCTTCAGAACCGAACCACCGCCTTATTCAACCCCTTAGCTGCTTCTCCCTCAATCCCAAGAATACCCTTCCCCACCCAGAAATACTCCTCCCGCACGTGATTAGCGCTTAAAACATAATATACACAACATCGATCATTGTTACGATACGAGACTGTCTCGTTGCTTCGTCCGGTGCGGAGGCTACAGTCACCGACTCATTTCCAATTTCTCGGAATAAAATGACTCGAGTAACCCAGACTAAGGTCACATAGTTCACTCTCGCAAAACATCACTTCACTTAGGGTCCGTGCATGAATTTTTTATTTCAAAGTTAATACTCAATTTTCGTACATAAATGATAATAGATTTCGGATTCGATGTTTATTACATTGAAAAATGAGCAAACATTCATTATTTTAAACTTTAAAAATGAGATTCCACGCTCTCTTCCGAAAATCATGAGGAATCGATATATATCGAATCGGTAACTGCGTGACGTCAGAGTTCTGGTACCTGTTTGCTGCGAGCCTAATCTGAATAAGTCTCTATGGCCTCAACGGTGTAATTTTGGTTTAATCATTGCGATTTTTTTATTTTGGTGCGTTCCTCGAATTTATTTGTTCTTTGGCTTAGTAGGCGTGTTTTTCGCATTGATTTTGATCCTTGCCATCGACTCTTCGAAATTTGGACGTGTGGTTTTGGCGTGTTATTTGCATTTTGAAATTTGTAAAGATACGCAGCGTGTGAAGTTTTTCGGTACTGAAACAGGAGGTGACTTTATTAATACAGGGTGAAGAACATGACGGACGAAGGCTTCGTCAAGGCGCAGTCTGATGATTTGCCAGCTGTTGACGCCACCAGAAGAGTTCAGGGAAAAGTTTCCTTGGTTTTCACCCTGTGACTCTTCAGGACCAGTATCACAATCCTGCAAATTAAATACAGTAAACAACATGGGCTCTTTATAGTTTCTGACATAATGAATGAAGACTATGTAGTGATTTAGCATAGCAGAGAGCATTTACAGATAGGTATTTTAAATCAATAGAACATTTTTAAAACAAAGGGATACATATGATCCTCCTGGTGCCTTCAAAAAGGTTGATGTTTAAGTTTTTATAATGTCAAATGTAGGAATGGGCTAACATATGCATGAGAAGTAAAGTTGTTTGCTCTTAGATATATAGGCTCTAATACATGCTCATGTAAGAGCCCATGTTGCTGCATATGTGCGTGAGGATTCTCCTATTTGGATGATGTATAGGCCTACACTTTTCTGCCTTCATGAACATATTTAGGTGACAGCAAGGTTCAATGAGTGCACGTATTGCCCCACCTCACTTCGAAAAGGACTTGAGTTACATGGGTAACCTTGAGTCTAGTGTCACATGCATCAAAAATACTTAAGCGAATAATAAGACGAAGGATGGAAAGGAAAATTGAAGATAACCTCTCAGAAAACCAATTTGGATTTAGGGAGAACAGAGGAAACAGGGAAGCAATACTCTGCCTGAGAGTCATAGTACAGAAATCAATGCATGTGAACCACGGACTTAGAATAATAATAGAATAATAGATGTGCTCAAACCACTATATGTGGCGTTCGTGGACTTAGAGAAAGCCTTCGACAATATTGAGTGGAACAAGATGAAAAATATAATTGAAAAGCATTGTATACCATATTAGCAATATTAAATTCTTTAAGAATGAGTAGGTAAAACAGTAATATTACGGAAATACACTTCAGTAATCCGTTACTTTAAAACGTAACATTTTTTGAACCTAATATAGAATAAATCACATAAATCAAGCACTACATACGGCATGAGCTTTTTAAGAAGGTATCTAAGTTTACCTACTATGTTTGTTATCTCACCACATCACTTGTCTGAAAACAGCCATGTTCAGTCATACGCTATTAAAAATCATTCAATGAATAGAAACCGCTCAAGTGTAATGCATTTGAGTAATATAAACTTACTTTGAAATGATCCTTGCAACAGAAGCTCACAGATTTACCGGAGAGTGGCTTCTCTCTTCTTGCTGCTAAGCACCATTTCTTTCACATTCCAGGACCTCTGGGCACATTAAAAAAAACTTTTTCTGGTGTTCTAAATACAGTATTAGTACATTTCGGCACGAAGCAAAATTTATACCGTTAACCCTTTCTAGGCTTACTTCCCTCCATCTTTCCGATCTTTCCTGGCGGCCCAACACAAGAGTTCTGTGCATTCCAGGCGAAGTACCAGAACACTAACGTCACAGCTCGTTGTCTATCAATATGGCGGCAAATGTTAGGAATTTAAAACGTGCTATTTTTCGGCCGGAATATTATATAACTAATCGTCACCGGAGAATTATGAATATATAATTTTTATGAATAGTTTTAATCGTGTATTCAGGCAAACGAATGAAAAATTGTCATGCACGGACCCTCCGCACCACCGCCTCCACTTCCGCACTCACAACATGCGACACACCCACATTTTTCACCAAACCTCCCTCACTCTGCTTCACGAGCCCGTGGGCGTAAATGACATCCACGCGGCGTCTTCCTTTGTGTTGCGATGAAACTGCAGTCGACGCCGGCGGCGAAGCGCGAAGGCTGTCTGCGCCGAAGCGGGTGAGGGGAGGGAGGGTGAACAGGTGGTCGTGGCGTGTCCTTCGCCTCTAGAGGGATGGGCGGCGGCAAGAGAACGTTCTCACCTCTCCTTGGGCGGCGGGCACCCTCTCGGAGGCAGCTGCCGCGATGATCATGCTGTGCTGTGTGGGCGGGGCCGTCAATTGCTCCCAGCACGTGTGTCACGTCTGTTTGCGTGCTTTCATTCCTCGGGCGTCCGCTTCGTTTCTCGCCGGCGCGCCGGCTGTGTTGAGTTGTGTTGAGTGTTGTCGCGCCGGTTGTGTTGTTGTGTCGCGAAATACCGAGACTCCGTTGGATTGGTCATGTTGTGTGGATAATAACTCCTCGAATTTAACTTTTTCAACCTTGGCATGCTATCGCTGATTTCTAAAGATTCTATACTGAAGATTTTGTGAGGATTTTGGTTCAAGAGAATGGATCAGTGCACTCGTAACTTCGGTATATTTTTATTTGGATTATTTTCGGAATCCTGCTACAAATTATGAACGTCGTTCAACTCTTGAGAAAGAATGCCGGTTCTCGAGGAGCCATGCATGTTCTCCATAAAAAGGCAACATTTGGGATTCCCTTCTTTCCCTTTACCCTCTCCTCCTCCACCACAAACTACATCCTACGCCTTTATTACCCGAGAAGGGTGGTGCAAAACGGATCGTTTTATGACATTGTGCAGTCTTTAAAAAAACATGTGTCCTTGGAAAATTACAACTTGTTGTTGCTCTTTGTTATCTGACTCTTTGATGCGTCAGAAAAAATATTAGTGGATACTCTCCTATAAATAACTTGGAACTGATAATATATGAAAATTGATATACAATTTTAAGGATTACCTAAAGGGAATCATTTTCACAACATCATTCTTTATAGCTTCTTACAGTGAAATTCAAGATTCTGTTTAACATCAGCATGATTTCATGAGTTTTTACAAAAAGCTCTGTTGTGCGCATTATCATCTCTTTGTATTGAGTGACATACTGGATCATTATGTTTGAGGGATGGATTCATTTAAACTTGATACTCCAGTGGTTTTGCATTTCTATTTCGCAATACTTATCACACAATGTAATAATGTCAAATTACAATGCTCTCGACGAATAGTAAATTAATATAGATGAAACACAATTAGATTAATCGATAATATATTAAACAAAACTGGAAAACTGGTGTTGTTTGCATAGAATATCCTGCGCCATCTCTTGCTTATGGTTAAAAAAGAGAAAGTAATTTGAAAATAGGAGGGCAATAAACGAGAATGACTTAAATTCATTGTGATATTGTCAGTACCGATAAAATCAATTCAATAATATAAATGTAATGCCATTACTTGCAAGATACTGAAAAGAACCCAAATATCATTATCCCAAATGATTTTCACCTTCAGAGGATCCTTAAGGCGTTATGGTACCCTCGGCCGCGGGCAGTTTTGGGCGACCGTTTCCGGCCTTTTTTCGCGCTGTCCGTGTTTATATATCACTCAACTACGGGATAACTATTAAAGATAGAGACTTGCGGTTTTCTTTATTTGATTCAGGAGATATCATTCCAGATAACGATTGGAAAGAAAAAATTTTATTTCTCCAGGTTAGCGAGAAAATCAAGCTGAACTTTGGCTTATTAAAACTTGCTTCGAAGACAGAAATTCAAAAATCGGAAAAAATAAAAAAATGGCGACATCATTCTTCTACAAGTACCTTTAAGCACATAGGTCAGAATTAGTTTCCTAAGCCGCTATCATCAAAGCCGTGGACCCCTGCACGCCGAAAATCTTAATTTTTCCAGTGGCTATTGTGGCGTACTAGGCCGTTATGAATTTTATCCTTTCAAGCGCTGACTCTGCGGCAACGCGGCATAAGGGGTAGGGGAATTTGGCCGTCCCCTCGCCGATTTCGTCATCCGCTCAAGGTCTTCTGCTGCCTTGGTTCTTCAACTGTTTCTAGGAATTCGTGAGGATCCTTTTGGACGCGCATTCGCATTGGAAATAAGCTAACAGGGTGTCTCGGGGTGGCCTAGTGGATAGGGCACTGGGCTACCGACCGGAGTGTTTCGGGTTCAAGTGGCTTTCTGGACGCCCCAGCCTAAAATCCTCGTGATTTGATTTTCTGCGAGTCAGAACTTCGTAGGAAATCACAAATGGCCCAGGGAAAGTAAGTGGACCCCCTACCCTGAATGTGTGAATTTCACACGCCAATGGCTTAGTACGGGGTGAGCTCTACTCTCACCTATCAAAGACCAACCTTCGGGTTAAACACCGGGAATTAGAGGCGAATTTTGGGTACATATCTAGAATTTCGAAGAATTTTCGGAAATTTTCTTATCGGAAAGGGAATATTTTTTAAAATTATTTTTGAAACATATAGTGAGAATTCAGTCATGATTTATCGAAATCCGTTTACACTCGCTTAAGAACAAGAAATTACGCATTTTTATGGTAATTTTGTCCAGTTTTCGTACTGCAACATTACAATACAGAGAGTAAAGTGGTTGCGTCAATACGATAAGATATATCGGTACGGGAAATGAAATAAATTTCACCGCCCAAGACCTTTTATTATTTCATTGCCATCATTACTCTGGTTTTTTACAGCTTCGTCGGACGCTAGCCACCGTATCTCAAGATTTCCTTCGATAATTTATGAAAGCACTATTATAATGTGGTATTCACTCACTCGTATTGCTTATTTAGTACTTCTCAATGCGAAATTGAAATGCAAATTAGGGTTCCTGTTACCGTCTTAGCAACGAGCGGAAACTAAAAGGATTCCTTGACTACAATTTTTCTGTGTGTTTTTAGCCTCAGATGTAGGCTCAGACGTTAAAGACTTTTCAACTCTATTTTCCAAGCGCATGCACTATTCTCACCTTTTAATTGGATTAACTTCATAGGCGTTGAAATGGGAATATGTTACTCCAAATATGGACATTGCATCACACATTTCCGCGTAACGCTAGTAAAAACACAACGCAGAAGGTACTTTCCCGGAATATTTTGGTTTCTTGGCCGATACGTTCTTTACCCTGCTTCAACGGCCGGTTCTTATTGATTATTACAACTTGTAATCTGCTGTAAAATTTAACGCAGCATCATAGTGTCGGAGCGTTATTCAAAATTTATAGCTTTCGTTAAGGGGTGTGACTGACGTGTATATTTCATCCTCTATTGTAGTAAGTATTCGTGCACAACGGCTAATTAAACATTGTGGAAACCCTGTAACGTCGGGAGATACGTTTTGCGGTAAAATTAAGCCGCAGGTAATAACCACTGTACTTATGTTTGAGTCACTTTCTCGATGACATAGGTCGTGTCGGCTTTTTTGATAACCCTTAACTGTTGTCAATAATCATTATAGAACGAAAAAGTTTCTGGGCATTTAAAAATATGATTAAAAATGAGATAAATTAATGATAGTCGCAAGTCATCCCGAATTCCGTCACATTTTCACGATCGAAAAATTTGGGGCAGAATAACGTATCCTTTCATGGTGTGGGAAACGTTATCGCAAATTGCACGAATTCATTTTGAAGCGGATTTAGCGCAGTCATCACAGAAACGGTCCAAATGTTATTCCAATTCAGAATGGTTATTTGAAACGTATGATAATTTATAGCAATGAAGGATTGGTAACACTAACGTAATTACTACCGGCAGAGTTTATTAAATGATATTATTATACATGTAAATTAAGTACCAAATTGTTAGGTTAATTTGTTGGGCTTATCCTCAATCACCATGGTTTGCGAACGACAAATAGATCAAGGATGTTGTGCACAAAACAGTGGAACGAGATGTACGGGATGTAATTGAAGCGCTTCGCATCTTCATCTGCAGACATCTTTTACGGAAGTGACTGAATCAGCGTTTCGCAGTATTTCGACCAGCATATTGCAGTTTCTGTTTCGATTCTCACAAACCGTGCCTATATGCTAAAGGTATGGTCAAAACTGACAGAGGGCGCTAATTCGTATGCTGGTTTGCATGACGCGCTTCCTCGACTGCGCATAGCTGTGCAAGACCTAACTTTGAAGGTTTTACTGGCATGAATGAACTATAAAATGTACGGATATCATTTTTCAAGTTTTTTCTCTTGAAGAATATGAAAGCTAATTCTGGAAGCAAATTATTGTAACTTTCCATTGTTCTAGTGCGCATCCGTACACCAGATCGAATGATAAAACACTATTGCACATAAAAAATAAAGATAACGCGATTTCCTTCATGATGGAGTTCCGTGAACGACGCTAGACATCTTATCTATGCAATTTACGAACACTAGAAAAACAAAGTTATTAATTTCAGAAAACGCACTGAATTACAAGGTGTATTCGAAAAGTAAGGACCTTTTCCTTATATTCAAATGTTGGCAGCTTAGAACAAAGTTGTTTGAATGCTACGCCATCTATTGATAGTTTATGAGTTCACTGAAGTCATTATGTTGATACAGTATTCGTTTGACAATCCCTGAAAACAAGTAACAATGGCTTCGAGTAGTAGTATTTTTTGGGTGAGTCGACAGCTTTGGTCACTTGCAAATGGCTTCGAAAATCGTTACTCCCGCCAGTTGCGAAGAGCGTCCTGTAATTCGATTTTTGCGTGCAAAAGGATCTACAGCTACTCTTATTCATCAGGAGTTGTGCCTATTCATGGGATTACAGAAATAAGAGAAGAATTGGATAGACAATAGTGTCGAGACTATAAAAGTGGCCGCACATATGTGCATAATGAGGAGCGGAGTGGCCGGCCCAGTATCCAAACCAATAATATCGCAAGAAGAGGACCAAAAACTGCGATCTCATCGACGATTGATGATTAGTTTTCTGGATGATAAAGTTACTCTATTGGACGCACCAATATTTGAACAATGGTCACGGAGACGTTCCATCCTATATCGACGGCTCGGTAAACTGTCGTCCGGGAGAGTCCACTACTATGAAATGGCGCGTCCTCACTCCGCTGTCCATACCAGAGGTAAGATTCAGGATTTCCGTTGTAAACTTTTCGATCACCCACCTTACAGTCCCTATACCTACTATTACCTCTTCTTGCACCTGAAGCAAGGATTAGTGGAAGATTTGAAGATCTCTAGACTGCCGTTTTCACCCAGCTCAATTCTCAGGCGGAGAACTTCTATACATCCTTTTTATTAGAGATAGGTCGAATAGCATTTTTCTCGAATTCGAGGTTCGAATTAGAATATCTAATATTTTTATGAATATTGTACTTGAATATCATGGGCGTTTTTCCACCAATTTTAAATACAAACGACAATTCAAATAAAAAATAGCATAGTACTACTATTTCTGAGACCCTATTTACAAAAACTACAAAAAAATAAATTGTAAAATTAGCTGAACAGAATGTATCAAAATTCTGAAGTATTGAAGGTTCTAAAAAGAAACAATGCTCTTGACAATATATTCACACATATTTATAGTTGGTCACAAATCTGTTGGAGCACAGCCATTAAAATAATTCAATCAATGTTAAAATATCACCAACTCTAATAAAAATATTGCATTATTTATCCTGCTTTATAAGAATGAACAATTTTTTATTGGCACTTCAAAAGTAACTTGGCACTTTGCAAATAAAGTACTACTATAATATAAATTTCTCTTTGCAAATAAGGTATGTACTAACTTCTAAAAACACAAATTTCACTCCGCAAATAAGGTATGTACTAACTTCTGAAAACAGAAATTGCGCTTCGCTAATTAGGGACTAATAAAAACACTCATTGCCTTTGGCAATAAGGTACTTTAAATACGAACAACATTATTTTAAGTTTAAGTTTTGTTAAAAAAAAACTAACATTTTCACTGTGTCTGGGTCCCGTCTATTTCTTTTTTTTATCGCAGATTATCCCAGCTGTGCTATCATTTCGGCTATTACCCTTGTTATTTTTTCTTGCCTCTTGTCCTCTGGTTTGAACTTCCCCTTCTTATCCATGAAACTCGGCAAGGATAACTGTCTTCTAGGATGATGATGTTTTTTAATTTTCCCTGGCGGAGATGCTGCTTCGCCAGATTCACTTGCTGACGACGATGGCAAAGAGCACTGAGTAGATGACATAACTTCAGAATTGCTGTCATCATGGGTCTCAGGGTAGCCTTTGTCAATCAGCTGCATAATGTCATCTTTGTGCCTTTTCAAATGGTGTTTTAAACTACCTTGAGAGGGTCATAGTTACAACCGCGGCGAGGGGGCCGCAGGCCCCCGAGGGGGGCCGAAGGCCCCCATATCCAGGGCCGCAGGCCCCCATGCCCAGGTCGGCGGCGTCTAGAACGCTTTACTCACCAAGATCGGGAGCCCTGAACCGCTCGTTTGAGTTACAGTTAATCGTCACTGAAAGCCACGATGACCCGGACTATCAGTTCCCTCAACTAGGGAGGCTCGGTGCCCCGTAACTTTGACCTTCAAATTTCATGGAATTACCGTCCATGGAGCGGCCCGTCCGGCGGCCTGCGTGACGGAGTACGCCACATGTCTGCAGTGGAGGTCTAGGCTCGGATTCTAGTCCGGGGCAAGCCCCGGCCCGACACCTCAGGCGCCTGACCCCCGCCAGCACGGACAGGGGGGATAGGGCAAAATGCCCCCCCCAATCTCGAGGCTATGCTCACACAAGTGCAAAAACGCCCCACGCACCCATCACTAAGTAGCGGCACAACCCGCAGGAGGCCGACCCAAGAGAGGACGCCGGTAGCCGAGCCGGCGGGGCTTCCTCTCCCCCTACTTATCCTCATGTTAATTCTGTTTACAGAATTGCGTCAGATGAGTGACCGCCGGGTTCGCTTCAGCGTCACCCTACCACACTTCATGTTACGTCCCTACGGAGCCCGTTGCCCAAAAATTTGGGATAAGGTATCCGATGGGGGCGTTTTAAAGGTTCACTCAGTGTGGTCTCAAGGACCCTCGACTCGGATTCTAGTGTTGGGGTGTGAGCCCAATCCGACACCTCAAACGTCGGGATCGCAGTGAACCCTTCGCGTCTCAATCGTTTAGCCTCACCGGTCAGTAGATGGTAGGCGACCGGGAGTTGCCAGCAGGACCACGGGGAGGTAGAAAGAGACACTTGATAGCCAGAGGCTCTTTGAGACGCATGGCTACCCAGCAACCAGACCCTAGAGAGTCATAGTTACTCCCCGCACCTTTTCAAATGGTGTTTTAAACCTGAAGTAGTACGCGACGCACCACGCGATATACTCGCACTGCAAAAATTGCAAACTGCTAATTTCTCGTCGAGATCACAAATGTGAAAATGTTGCCACACTTCGATGGTCATTCTAACTTAATAAGTTTGAGTTTAGTAAGTTAACTTAATAAGTTGACATAACTTAATAAGAAATTTGGTGGATTAAAAACGAACGTAAGTTTTACGACGGCTTATATACTTCTTCTCCTCAATCCTTACGCAACTGACAAACCGCGGCAAACTTGGAACACCGCGATTCTTTTGTTTCTTATTATAAGCATGTATTTCACTATGTTAATCACAAACCTGAAATTAAATAAGGAAACCAAATTTATTTCAAAAATTGAATTTATAAAATGTAAGCGTAGTCATGCAACGAGGAGTCAAAAAAAAGGAACAACCAATTTCGCGAGCGTTTGATCATTTGCTTTGTTATGTACTTCTCGTTAAGTTATTATGGATTTATATTTTCATGCTTAACTTAAAGATGAAGTTTGGTTTGAACTATTAACTAATGAATCACCAACCAAATCTGCTAGCCCTAATGCTTTGTAACATGTTACCCAACCGATGCCCGCGAATTATAAAAGCATCACCGATTTGTGTAATGCATTCGAGATGGTGAAATTATTACTTTGTGTATATAATATTGTCGAATATATAATAGTGCAAATAGCTCACTATCCGAGTTATTCGAGGATTCGACTATTCGAATGTCCCATCTCTACTGTGTATGCATGATATGTAATGCATGTTTGGTGTGAACTCACCCCCTGCCATACACATTTATGGTATCTTGCAGGGTATTATGTAGATGTATATGCGTGAAAAGGAGATTGAAAAAGCTAGTGCAACGTTACGAAAGGGCTAAGAAGCGAACGGCGAATAAGTAAGAAAGTAAAGTAGATTTGTGGAATACGCCTCGTATATTCTTGATGAGATAATGACTCATCTGGATGAATTTTTTGTCAGTTAAGACAAAGATTTGCTTTGTTTCGAGAAAATTTATTGTTAAAAAATTGGAAAATAATATAGTTTGACCTCAAAACATGGAACGTATGACATGTGTAAAAACCTTAATAGTGTGGCAGCGAATTACCTGAATAGAAAACGTATTAATTACGTACAAAAAACCTTGCTCCCGACCAAACATTCTGCGGTCATAAAGTTCACTTGCCATTTTCAAGGGAGAGTCCACAAAGCCATTAATGGAGGTTACAGTCCTGGTATATTATGATCAAACCACGGCTTCTCTTCAGATACTATATGGAATTAGTCTTGTCGTCCTCCCTTGGTACGGTAGAAGGATTTGCATTGCAGATATAAGGGGCTCCTCATATCAGCAAGGCGAGAGAGGAAAATTTGACGGAAAAAGAATTTCACCATACTCTTATTAGCAAATAATATTTATTCACAATTTATTATTATATTATTTAAAAAATAACTAGGGGGGCAATCCCCCCTGTATTGCTATGGCGGGCCAGCCCCCTTTACGCTCGCTACGAAAAAAAATTTTCGACGTTCAGCGAAAGAAGTTTTTGATGGTGTCTCGTCACAATTTTTCCATGCATCTCTCATAGACGGAACAAGATTAGAAGGTGCAGGAGAGTGCATATACATGCTAGCCTACGAGTGACAACGAAGGCAGAAAATCGATTAGGCCCCAACTCCTTGGGACTAAACCTGGTGTTTTCTTTGGCCTCTTATGGAGATTTTAAGCATATTAGAATGTGAATAACAATTGAGATAGAGATTGTGTGGTTATGATGGCTGAGTGTTAGTCTTCACCATCCGGGATCGGGTTCGATTCCCGGATGTAGCAGACATTTTTCATTGGTTTTTTGGTCCCTACTTAGTGCTGTATAGAGAGATATTCAAGTTCTGTGCTCCGTCTGTCGGATGGAACGCTACACCGTGGGCTCCTTGGAGTCTTTCTTTTGGAGAAGGGCAACTCCGGGTTTCCTTCTCCCATCTTCCGTTCCATGAAAGCCTCTTCTCTACGCAATTACTCACGTATTCTGAATAGCACAAATGATTATAGCTGTCGGTTGCCTCCTCTAAATAATTATGACTAATATTACCCTTCAAGAGTATCGTGTCCGAAATACATTTCGGCGGCGTCAGCAGTCTTTGTAAAGAAAAATTTAGAAAATTATAAATGTATTTTATTCCACTAGAAGATAATTCTTTCCCTAACGTCTGGTACAAATTCAACCTCTTGAAATGACATACGTTTGCTTGATTTGTCACTTTTTCTATTATTTTCACGAATTTTACTCCGAATTCTATCTACTACTCCTAGTTTCACCGCGTGCATTGACGAAATCATGAGTGCATCTAATCTCGTTGTATAGGCCTATCTTCTGCATGAATTGTTATGATAGCCAACTTTTAACATTCCATTGGTTGTGAAGATGGAGGTTATAAAAACCACAACATTTAATGCTACTTGAAACTCATTTCAAAATTTTTATTTTTATTTAATTGTAAGTTACAACTGAGCAACGGAATATTTTATGGAAGTTTACATGATTTGAAACAGGAAACTATATTTCTTGTTAAGGATTAGATTTTTATGGGGTTTTCTTTCATCTGGTTCATGTCTGGTGTAGCACAATAAATACTACTAAAATTTTCGGAAAGGCAATACGATTGTAGATTGTAAGACAAAGAGCGAATAGAGTTGTTGCTATTTTTTTACAAAGTTATTGATATATGTACACATACATTGTGGTTGTTCGCAATGAACTAAAATCAATCACTTTCACGAGGAAAAGTGTCGAGTGAAAAATTAGTGATGTTTTCGAGAGAACACGAGAAGTGATTAATTTAATCTTAGTTATTTAGGTAGCATCTGCTCATTTCACAATCAGAATATTACAAAACGCCAAAAAAGAACTATTTTAATGGTTGATTACGTATTTCTAAGGACAAAATTTTTATTCCCACCTGCCCTTGTGTCAGATTCAGTTGAAGGTTGTTCAGTTCAATATGCGCTAGGTTATTAATGTGTTTCATACGCCGTATCTTTTTGAATCCAATGGGATTCTTCTTAATTTCTGACATACTTTAAAAGAGAAAGGTTTTGGAAGTAAAAACCAAATTTATATTGGCAATTGTTAATGTAAATGCTACTCCTTATGTGGGACCACGGAGGGCTAAGTAAGTAATCGTATGCTATAAGTGATAAAAATGAAAGGCGGAAGATATAGAAACTTTTTTCTCCGAGGAAGAATTGCTATAGAGAGTATGATAACCCATTAGTGAATTTGGGTTAAATATGAACTTGGAGGGTTATAAAACGTCTGGCAGCACGACTTCCAAAAGGTGAGATCTCGACCAAAGCAATAGAATGGAAGCTCTGACTTACGCAAACATTTCTAAGAACTGAACTCAGAGACTGCATGTAATCCGACCTTCGCCTGGGAGCGACCCACGTGCGAGGGATGAGGAGCGAAGGAGGGAGGGTGGCACAATGTTGCCGCTGACCAGAGACGGTGGGGAGAATGGAATGGGAAAATGGCTCGTAACGGCGCGGTCGACCTCTGCAGCCGCCGAAAAAATTAAGATTTTCGGCGTGCAGGGGTCCACGGCTTTGATGATAGCGGCTTAGGAAACTAATTCTGACCTATGTGCTTAAAGGTACTTGTAGAAGAATGATGTCGCCATTTTTTGATTTTTTCCGATTTTTGAATTTCTGTCTTCAAAGCAAGTTTTAATAAGCCAAAGTTCAGCTTGATTTTCTCGCTAACCTGGAGAAATAAAATTTTTTCTTTCCAATCGTTATCTGGAATGATATCTCCTGAATCAAATAAAGAAAACCGCAAGTCTCTATCTTTAATAGTTATCCCGTAGTTGAGTGATATATAAACACGGACAGCGCGAAAAAAGGCCGGAAACGGTCGCCCAAAACTGCCCGCGGCCGAGGGTACCATAACGCCTTAATTTTAACTCACCGAGTCCTCTTCAGGTAGTTGACAAATTTCTGAAAGCACACACCATATTTATATTTGGGAATGGTTAAGAAGGCGAAGAAACAGTTAGAGGAGATGGGTTGTTCACACGTGTACCGATATGCACCGTGAGAGAGAGATGAGAGTGAGAAGAGGTCTGTTTGAGGCAATGAAGGGAAAAACCCAAGAAGGGAATAACCGGAGAAAATGAAAGGAGGGTGGAGGGTCGGCAGAGGAAGTTAGGTCGGCGGTGTTCAAATGAGGGATTAGCAAGGGTGGGTAAGGGAGCGGTTGAGGAAAGGGTGGTTGGTAGGGGGCTCCTGACAATGCGATCGCCTTTCCACTATCCTTTCCTTAACCACTCACCCATCCCCGCGAGTTCGTCACTACAACACCTTTGACCAAACTTTCTTTGGCGATTGTTTTCTTCAAGCAAAATTCGTACTCCTCCGACGAATCGTAACCATCATCTCAGTCTGATTATATGCTGCTTCTTTGTCTTTTATTAGTAATAGTTCTCGTAATTCCTTCGGAAATCTCCTATGAGTCTTCGCGTTCAATGATATTGCGGGGGAAAGCAATGGATCGGACGTGATCAAAAGTCTTTTGAATAGGCCCTCAATGGTGGACATCCTGAAGTGTTTCCGCGTGAATCTTACTCGGAATTTCATGGCGTCCTTATTGCGGGCATCCATCGCCTCTTAGGGTAGCTGGCCTAGGGAAGAATTGCCCCTTTCGAAAAATCCGCGCCATGCATGAGTACTTTATGGACCGTGGTCGGCATATAGGACAATAAATAACATCCCGAAATCCAATTTTATAAATCGTCAATCTGCCTTTGCACATAATTATTTTCTGCCTTGGTAATTTCCTTCGTCTCTTGGAGCCACTGAAGACGAATGGGCCGGCAAAATCTGATGGACGACGGCCGTGGATTTTCCCAGATAATCTCAGCTAAATCAGGGAAGGTATTAATATTGCCCGTTTCAATTACATGCGGATTAGCCAAAGATAAAATAGATACGTTTGAATCTCTTACCTGAAGAATCATTTACCAAAGTAAGTGGCACTAGGGATTTCAAGAATAAAAATTCATCTAACGAATCTGCTCGATCCCACAGTTGTTTATATTGGGCTTGACCCGAACTTCCATCAAACCCGTATTTGCATATTAAAGTGCAATTAACTTCATCGCTGGAGGTTTACGCTGTAGATACGCACTGTAGTATCCGTGAAACCGTATGATTTAATAAATATTGAAGAGTCACTTCGCACATGTTTTCGGTTATACTTATTCCATCGGGGTATATCGGGGATACAACTCGTGTCCGTGACTAAGAACGGAGCTTCTAAGGGTGTTATACTGACTATTAGTCAGCCCCCTAGTGATCAGTAAGGACAAAACCTCCTCAGGTGACATATCTCAGCATATCAGGACTTTTCCTCCATTTGAAAGCACTCTTTTGCCATACTAAGAGTGGTTGTGATTGAAAATGATTCCGAAAATGATACAAATAACAAATTTCCTCAGTTACGAGTGCACTGAAGAACTAATGTACACTACTCACTGATCCATTCTCTCGAACCAATATCCTCGCAAAATCTTCTGTATAGAATCTTTAGAGATCAGTGACAGCATGCAAAGGCTGAAAAAGTTAAATTCTAAGAGTTAATATCCACACAACATGAACAATGCAACGGAGTCTCGGTATTTCCAGGTCCGGCTGCGCGGAGCCGGGCGGCGACGCGCGATCAAAAAATCGAGTTTATTCTCGGCGTCGCAAACTTTTTTCAAATAGTTTTACGGAATAAGCTGGAAATATCTTCAATCTATACTCTGATGAAGTACCCCAGAGACCATTTTCCGAATAAGTATTTTATTGTCTACTTTATGTAAAATTTTGTCTAAAAAAAGGGTCCGTCATTTTGTGACGTAATAGCATTCAAATATAGGCAAAAATGTCTGAAACTTATGCATAGTATAGGCAACGTGCCCTGTTCACAACTGGTAATGTTTTTTATTTCATAAAAATCCTTTAATTACTCCTATATCTGCTCAACTTTTAACATTTTCGAAGAAAATGAGAGCGAGCGCTCTTGTCGAAATTTTTGTTGTGTTTGAGCCTCTGTATCTAAGTAACGGGTAATACCAATGAGCAATGACTTATTATTCCATAATCACCAATCATATGTGCTAAGTTTCTAGACGTTATCTCATAAAAAGCAGTTTTGGACTTTTGTCGGGCGAATTGCGATTTGAGCCCACTGTGCGCCGGTGTGACCTGCTTTAGAGAGAGAGAGAGAGGAGAGCGACCGCGGTGCAGTTGTCACTTATTCCTGTGCACTCTGGCCTCTCGACAAGGGAGCTGCAACAACACTCAACTCGGCCAAATAACCTGAATGATCCAGAAGGGGCCCCGCCGCGGCTTATGGCACTTCCTCGATTTCCCCTTTCCTATGCTAGGGTTTGTTAAGTACACGTACTGGCCGCCCTGGTGATCGACATCCTTACACTTCTTCCCATGCTCCTCCGCCATCTTACACCCAGCCTTTTTATCACTCGCACGGCATTTTCCTCGCATCTCGGACAATCTCGAGCGAAACTCCGATGTGTCTTGGCCTCCTATCACCCACCACCCGATCATATGTTTCGAACGGGGAGGCCATCCGAATACCACTTCGTGAGGGGAGTGACCGATACTTAAGGAGGTTGGCTCGCGACTGCTCGAGTCAAGTTGTCTCAGGAATCTTATTAATTTAAGTACGAGTATATGCCTTCTAAGTGATCCTTACTTCACAAAGAAAATTGCCTAAGCTATTGAAAGTCATAAATATCACAAGAAATACGATGTAAAGTCGAAGGATTTATTTTTTATGATAATTTTAATCAGCTCGACGATGGAGTCAATTCAGCATTTACTTTAAAGAAATAAATTCATGTACTCAATGAATTTACTAATGTATAACACCAGAATATTACTATCAAACGTTATGTTATTATATTTTTCTGAAATATGCTTTAATATATCATGAGTAATGATATTATTCATACGCCATGCATTGCGGCTAGAGCGACCGCACCGCCACTTGAAGACAACTAACGGATTTCGTCTGCGATAAGCGCAGAAATTGGTGGATTTAGCAAAAAATACGGTGGGTTGATGCCTTTTTTTCGTGTCATTTTATTTCTTGTGAAATTACGCATAAAATATCAGTTTTTTGCAAAAATGACGTGTCACTATGGTATTTTTGAACGTTATATTCCCATGTGATGGCCATTCTCGCCGTTAATCATATGTAATTTCAAATACAATTTGTGCAAAAAGGAGTATGGGTTGGTATAATTATCTTTACTTTATTAGACAGAGGAACTTTAGTTCTATGAGTGCTGAAAATATGAAAAAAATGACATGACTTTCACTTTTCGGATCAACCTCCTTAAGTGCACGCTTGTCAATGTTTGTATCTCGAAAATCTCCAAAGCGGAGTGGATGCGACTACAATCCAGTCCACACACTTGCCGCGCCACGTTACTCCCCACGCAGGCGGGTTCAACCAGACTCGACCGCGCGATCGAAAAACTGATGTGAAATTCGGCGTCGCAAACGGTCGCAGCATCACTCATCGGTTTCGCACTGTGGAAGCTTTGTAGAGTTTCCCCATATAAGTTACTTCGTGATGCTCGGTGATGCAATTAACTATTTCTCTACCTTTATGAAAAAAATGACCAAAGATTAAGGTCTGCCATTTTGTTTAATATCTTTGGTAAATAATTACAAAAATGTAAGCAGAGTACATGAAAACAAAGACAAAAAACTGTTTCATCTAATTAAATGACTTTTTATTCCAATTCTTTACACATAATGCTTAGGTAAGGGCTTGATTTTGAAGATTTCGTGAGAAAATCGAGTGTAGGTAATTTTTGCGAAATTTGTGCAACTTTGACCTCATGCTAATTGTTAAGTGTTGTGTACTAAGGAAAATGCTTTGCATCATTGCATGCCCAGCTCTTTTGAGAATATTAATGCAAAGTTTCAGCTTCCTGGCTTGAAAAAATCACTTTTTGAATTTTGGCCAGGTATTTTCGATTTCCGACCACTGTGCGTCGTTTTGTTTGCCATTTACTTATGACTCAGGGCATTAACGTTAGGACGGTGAACCCTTTCGACTTGACCGTTGCAGGCGGGATGGAACGGGGAGGTTCGCAGCTTCTGTATCTTCATTAGCTTGCATACTTCTTCAAATAATTCGGAGGTGAAATGAGTAGTGCCCTGGTCCGTCAATAGTTTGGAGGGAACGCCATATCATCTTCACACTAGTATTTCGGCCATTGTCTACACCGTGTGATCAGGGGTTGGGAGCATCTCTAAGTAACGGGGGAAATGGCACATAACCGATGGGACGAATCGATTTCCTCCCACCCACCCAGCCAGAGTTGCCACCACACCCGAGAGAAATGAACTCGGAACATCCTGTCGTGTCGGGGAACTCCGGCACACCATCTTGCGGCCATGCGGCGGGCGCGCCGGTTGCATTCCACACGATCGGACCAATCGGCGTCTTCGGCTGTTGGCGGCCACCAATACAATGTCGTCGGTCGTGCCGCCATGTGTCCAGCAGTTGGGGATTAGAGATGGGCAATCTCGTTCTTTTCAGGGATTCGTTCTTTATGATTCAAGTCACTTGGAGGATTCGATCAACTGATTCAATCATTTCGATCATCAATCAGTGAATGAACACGACAAATGATCGATTGAGATTCTAAGATTGATGATTGAAATGAATCGCAGAACACAAGGCTAAATGACTGACTTGAAAAATTGATTGTAAATCAACTCATATTAATTGCAGCCATTTTAATAACAGAAATTAGCACTTTTGAACCAAGTTTTGGTACCCGATGCTAAAATAGAATTAAGAATATTTGATAATCTAAGGTAATTTATAAATTCAAAGAATTTTCTGAGGTAAACGAAAATTGCTCCGATTTGAAATGAAAATAAATTATTGATTATGTGAAATATAATGGTTATAGCCATTATTACCTATTATACTTCAAAACCCATTTCGCGGGAATAATTCCAGGAATGAATATAATCAATATTTTAAAATGTCTTCAAATTGGGTCTTTTAATGTAATTTTTAGGGAACATGGAGAAACGAAAGCGCAGCCTTTTATGGACATCATTTTCTGAAGTGGCAGCTGGAAAAGCAAAATGTGCGTTTTGTGGCCAAATCTTGTCCTTCATGGGTGGTGCTACTAGCAATTTATCGAGGCATCTGAAATTAAAGCATCCTGGTGCCCAATTAAGTCGACAAAACCCCTCAGAGATAATCGATGAAGAACTTGTTGATGGCCCTACCACTATCAACCAACAGTCATCTTCCTCCTCATTACTCTCTTGTTCAGGAGTTGCAGCTGAAAGACTTACAGTCAGTCAACAATCATCTTCCTCCTCATTACCCTCTTGTTCTGGGTTGGCTACTGAACGACCTCCACTGATCACTAATGTCATGCATAGTCAAACAAGGATCACTAATTATGTCAGCAGGCCAATTACTCAGCAAAAAAATAAGCAATTGGATGATCAGCTAGTGAAAATGATAGCGAAAGAATACCACCCTCTTTCATTAGTTGAGGACAAAGAGTTTAAAAAACTTTTAAATATGTTAAACCCAAATTACCTCGTTCCCAGCAGGAAAACAATGTCTTCGACCTTACAGCTTTACCATAGTACAAAGGGAAAAGGTCAAGAACAGTTTAAGATCAGCAAGCACTGTGTCAATCACAACTGATGCATGGACATCCATCAATAATGACAGTTTTCTTGCAATCACTGTACATTTTACAGCTGAGTCTGATTTGAAATCATACTTGCTGGACTGTTTCGAATTTACTGGGAAGCACTCTGGTGAAAATCTGGCTGCTGAGATCAGAAGAATTCTTACCGAGTGGGAGGTGATTGGAAAAATTTCAGCAGTGGTAAGTGACAATGCTGCAAATATTAAGGCTGCAATAAAAAAATGTCAGTGGAGACATATTCCCTGCTTTGCTCACACCATCAATTTGATTGTCAAGGCAGGAATACAGGAAATAAATGACATTCAAGCCAAAGTGAAACAGATAGTGGAGTTCTTCAAGCGTAGACCAGAAGCTGCTGCAAAATTAAAATCTCTCCAGAAACAATTAGGTTTAAATGAACTTAAGTTAAAGCAGGATGTTCCAACAAGGTGGAACTCAACATATGATATGTTTCAGCGTATCATTAGACTCAGGGAGCCTGTCCTATCTACACTGGCCTTATGGAGTTCTGAATTGGATCCAATTACTGAAAGAGAATGGGTCATCCTGATAAAATCATGTGAGCTACTAAGAGTTTTTTATGAAGTGACAGTAGAACTCAGCAGTGAAAGCAAGGTCACAATATCTAAAGTGATGCTAGTAAGTAAGGCACTTCTCAGTCATGTAGGCAGGATTTCCCAAGAAAATAATTTGCCAGAGGAAATTAAAAAAATGGCAAGTGAAATGATCCTGCAGCTAAATACGAGATTTACTGATATTGAGGCAAATCCAATTCTAGCGGAGAGTACACTTCTGGATCCACGCTTTAAGAGGCATGGATTCTCAAGTGAGACTGCCTATAAAAATACTTGCCGTTCAATTCAGAGGAGGCTGTCCATGGCGAAAGCTGACAATAACCCCCCACAAGAGGATCAAGTCAACCCATGCTTCTTGGAACCATCCATCACATCTATTTGGGAGGATTTTGACAGCTCCATGGAAAAATTTTTCCAAAATAGAAGCAGTACAGCAGCAGGAATAATTGAATTGGATCGATACTTGCAGGAGGATAATATCAAGAGGACGGAGAATCCTCTGACATGGTGGATGGAAAGAAAACACATATTTCCAAATCTGTTTGAAATAATGACAAGTCGGCTTTCCATACCAGCGACATCAGTCCCCTGTGAAAGGATCTTCTCTAAAAGTGGACAGATACTTTCTGAAAGGCGCAATAGATTATCCTCAAACAAAGTATCACAAATAATGTTCCTGAATTCAAATTTGGAATGAGTAAACTTTTCTTCCTCCCATCAGTGAATGGTTTCCAGCAATGAGTAGACTAGTCAAACCATAATGACAACAGTGTTTAGTCAATTGTCGTGTAAATTTTCAGTTTTTTCATTTTGAATAGGTTATATTTTTTATGGTGCAGTGCAATTTTTTTAACGCCTATGCAGCAATAGGGAATATTTATTGAAGGAAAATATGATTAAGAACACTAGTCAAACCATAATGACAACAGTGTTGAGTCAATTGTCATGTAAATTTTCAGTTTTTTTTTTTCATTTTGAATAAGTTATATTTTTTTATGGTGCAGTGCTATTTTTTTTTAATTCTATGCAGCAATAGGGAATATTTATTGAAGGAAAATATTATTCCCAAGCTGCCTTTATTAGTCTCATTATTGTTTTAGGTTGAAGCAACCTCTGTTCAATGTAAAAGAATACCCCCAGTATTATATTTTATCTAGCACATTAACATCTCAGAGTCATTGACTGGCAGTGTTACAATTGCATCACTTTGTTTTTTTTTGCATGAAGCTATACTTCATAAATGCATTTAACTTTAAAGCTAGGTATTGCTAACTATTGATAATTTTATTGCTAGTCATCTATGTTTCATACTCACTCCTTATGTTTTTAAAGGAATCCTGTTCCTTGAGTGATTGTATACTTTTTTTAAATGTACAAAACGTATACTTTTTACAAGTATGTTAAGACTATGTAGGAACCCAATGTCATACAGTGTCAAAGACACCATCCACCCTTTTACGTCACGCACCTACTGAAAATGGCTTTTGTACCTCATATTCCATTGTGATATCAATATATATTTTGTTTATTGTTCATGTTCATATTAAAATCACATGCACCCAACTTCCTTTATTAAAAAATTCATTTCACGCTCGTAGATGATATGAATACAAGTTACTAGTGTCAATGCATGTCTATTCAAAAAATGTAACGGTAATATTATACCAATTACACCCGAGTATCATTCATTACAATGGCTCTTTATAATCAGAATTTTTAAGGATGTCAAGCTCTGGGTCAAAATAAGAGAAGCCAGTCATTTCGACGAAAATCACTCCCAATAACAGCTGACTAACCTATAAATATCGTCAGACAAAGAATGCCTGTAGCCACACAATAAATATATTGTCTTCTCCCCTCAATCAATTCCTAAAGCTTAGAATGAAATTCACACTTCATTTGACTGAAGCCAGCAGTACAGAGTAAACATCGATTCAATTGAAGTATAATTTTATAACTCGCCCTTCTTGATACTGGGAAACGCATTCACGCAACCAGAAAAATTGTGATCATGCTTTGAGCGAGCAATGTACGTTTATACACAACCCCATTGGAAGAATGAGCATAATGAAGTAACAATTTTTATAATACCCTCATGTAAACTAATACCATTTCATAACGTAAACTGAACTTAAAATCAATTCCAATAATATAAATTACCTATGTACTTAATTTCAGAGTAACTTCATACAATGCTAATCTCTAAAATTCTTTTCATACTGAATTCAAATTTCCTGCCACTGTGATAATACACCTTTTCCGGGTTAAAGAGGAAGTGGGTATGATTGATGATCGACTTTTTTCGTTCAATGAATCATGAGTCATTTGATTCACTTGGTGATTCAATCATTTTGAACGAATCGTTCATGAACGACCCATCACTATTGGGGATTGTGGTGCGGCATCGTGACTGGGGCGCGGGTGGAACCGCGCTCCTCGCCTCATTGTCGCGAGCGTTCCTCCCTCGATTGCAAATCCTCGGAGCGATCGCATTGGTCGTCTCTGACCTGGGCACCCCGGATGTCATCGGTGGTCAGAACACGCAGCTGCCGTACCTTCCTGCTGAGTGAGTCAGCGTTTTGATGGGACTTCCCGGGCCTGTGGATTATTTCAAGATCATATTCTGCCAATTTTAAAGTGCACCGTAGTAGCCTGCTATTGATGTCCCTCAGGCTCATGAACCGCTGCAAACTAGCGTGGTCCGTCTGCACTTTGAACTTCCATCCATGCAAATAGCAGCGACAATGTTGAACTGGCCAGACGACCGCCAAAAGCTCCGTAGTGGTGTAATTTATTTCCGTGGCATGTAATTGACGCGACGCATACGCCACGGGATGCTCCAATCCGTCAACTTCCTGTGACAGGATAGCTTCCACGGCGAAATTACTCGTATCCGTCGCAAGTGTGAAAGGTTTAGCGAAATCCGGATACACCTGGATCGGGCTGCACGTTAGGCTTTCCTTCCATCGCCTCCTCGCAATCGGGAGTTCAGAGGAAGGCGGAACCCTTCTCTAATAGGCGTGTTAGCGGCCGCGCTATCTCGGCCAAGTTATCGATGAATCTCCGATAGTAATTGGCGAGACCCAAAAATGGCAGCACTTCCTTCACCGTCCCGGGCGTTGGGTATTCCCTAACAGCGGAAATCTTATCGTCATCCGGTCGGACCCCCGAACTTCCTCTAACGTGACCCAGAGAATTGACTTCGGGGAGGGCACAATTATATTTCTCATACTTCTGGGTAAGGTTCGCGACTGACAGTTTGCCCGTAACATTCATTAATCGTTCTGCGTGTTCCTCGATTCCAGAGCTGAAAATAGAGCGAGACATGCACTGCGTGGGTTTTAGTCCGCGGAGTACTCTATCCATCAATGTTTGGAAAGTCGTAGCCCCGTAGTTTTTCAGCCACATAGCTAATGTGCGACACTCGTGGCCCCTCCACGCCACCTTGGGTTGCGATTCCGGGTCTAGCGGAATATTGATGATAACCGCTGGTAAGGCCAAGGGTCGAGAAGTATTTGCATCCTCCGAGGTAATCCACAATATTAGGTGTAGGATACAGGTCAGGGACGGTAATAGCATTTAGTGCTCGGAAGTGCACACAAAATCGATAGTTTTTCTCACCGCTCTTCCATTTATTTTCCACTAGCACCACCGGAAACGACCACGGGATTTCGCTGGGCGCGATAATGCCTGAATATAACTGTTCTTGGATAAGCTTTCCCATTATTACCTTCTGCTGGAATGGTATTCGATAGGGCTTACGATAAGTCGCTCTCTCCCCTTCCTTATGAATATGATGGTCAGTCGCCGGAAGTGGCCCGTCGCACAGTGGTCGGAAATCGAAAATTTTTGGACAAAATTCAAAAATAGCTTTTTTTGAGATATGGACCTGAAACTTCGCACATATACTCACAAAAGATTACTGATTTCGGAATAGTACGTCATTTGTCATGATGCTGAACCGTTAGCTAGATACAGGGGCTCAAACATGACCAAATTTCCAAAAAAACTCCCGACTTCCTTTTTCTCCGAATATCTTCAAAGTTATGTTGATGGTGTTGCTGTGGGAGGAATTTGATCGAATAAAAAATGGTAATAACTATTAACACAATGCTTTTCCTGTAATGTGCTTTAGTTTTGAAGATTTTTTAAAACCTTTGTGGGCTATTACGTTACAAAATGGCGGAAGCTGTTTTTGGACAAAATTTCACATAAAGTAGAGAATATTTACCATTTTAGGGAGAGACCTGTCAGGTGACTTATATCAGAGCGTTTTTTGAAGACTTTTAAATACGAAACAGAAGAGAAATAAAAAATAAGTTTGCGACGCCGAAAAATACATATGATTTTCCGACCGCGCGTCCGGGGTCCGACTCCGCGCGCCGGGGCTGGAAGTGCCGAGACTCGCTTACATTGCTCACGTGGAATGAACCCTAAAGCTTCGGATTCGCCGCGTTTCTGCTGTACACATTGTCACTAACCTCCACAGACTCTCTATGGACGAAAATGGTGAGAATATTGTATCGAGCGAGCGGATACTTGTACGCGTAGTAGCGTTCAAGTTATTTTTGTTGCGAACGTTCGAGAAACATACTTCTTATTTATAGCCTTAAACCAAAAAAAGTGTCTAGTCTTCTTGTGAACCATGCATCCTTCTAGAAAGACACCGCCTGGGATTGTTTTGTATTCCTTTGGCGCCCCATTTTTTATTTTTTCCATTTTTTATTCGATCAAATTCCTCCCACAGCAACACCATCAACATAACTTTGAAGATATTCGGAGAAAAAGGAAGTCGGGAGTTTTTTGGAAATTTGGTCATGTTTGAGCCCCTGTATCTAGCTAACGGTTCAGAACCATGACAAATGACGTACTATTCCTAAATCAGTAATCTTTTGTGAGTATATGTGCGAAGTTTCAGGTCCATATCTCAAAAAAAACTATTTTTGAATTTTGTCCAAAAATTTTCGATTTCCGACCACTGTGCGTCGCCCGGAAATACGGGGCGAAATTCCTCCAGCACAGCACCCACGATGGCCTTCTCTCTTCCGGATTTCAATGAGTCAGCTTCGCCGTGAAGTTGAGCTGGGGCTAGAGCCCTGCAAAACGGCCTCCATACTCGGTTGCCGGCTGAATCGAATGCACGCACTCGAGTGCAGAGTCCACCGAGTCTGGATTTGCTCGACCGATCACTCGCCCCGAGTCTACGAGCAACCGACGAGTATACATGCACTCGGCGGCGGCAGCTTGGATTTTCGTCAAGGAGCCGGAGCCGGAGCGCAGCGACTCGGGTTCGTAGTTTGGTGTCCGTAATATGACCTCCTGTGAGGCAATTACAACACACATGACGCAATATATCGAGTTCATCATTTTAAAATTTAATTGCCTCTAGTATTCATCTACCAAACATAAGTCGTTGTCTCCAAACATTCCATATTTCACCTATTTGGGATAAGATTTGGTCTCGTAAGAAATTCTGAACTGAGTAATAGGCTTCATAATTTTGGATGCGTGCCATCGATTCATCTGCCTTTGGGAAAAATAAAATGGTTGAAATAGGGGGAAATCGAAAAAGGGTTAGTATTTCGGTGATATCGTACTGAACTCCTTCGCTGGAATAAATATACATTCCGATAAATAAGGTCAGCAACTCCCTGATGTGGCCGTAAAAGTCTCAGCTGAGTCCTCTGATAGTGTGACTATTATCTGGAAGGTGTTTCATGCATACATGAAAATATTGCTTGCAACGTTAGACCAGTAGTATAAATCATGCGTTTAAGCAACTTATTTGCAATTTGTATTTGGAGCGCTACAAAGCGGCAGAGAGCTGCATTTTGAGTTACGGAGACATTTTCCTGTAACTACTGTAATGGGCAAAGTATCAGGTGATCTATATGAGCCAACTAGGTAGGAAATCATCTACATAATACCGTGCAAGCAACCATAGAGGTGTGTGGCAGGGGGTGAATTCTCACCAAAAATGCACTACATATCATGAATTTAAAAGGATTAGTAATAATACATTAGTCTAAACTGCACTATTTAAAAAGAAAAAATAGCAAATTAAGCATGTAAAAACGTGCTGTTAGTTGGGTTACCTACAAGTCCTTATACCAACATGCAACTACCTATGCTATGAATTCAATCACTCGTATTGGACATTTACCGCTATTCACATCCCTAATTGTACGAGAGAAAAACGACATTTTGAATATGTCGGTTCGGAAATCAATTTCTCTAATTTTATAATTGTTCCAGTCTACCATAGTAAGTAGGGGTTCGCAAAATATTTTTAACGTCATCACTGAAAATATTATCTTGGAATTTATTTAGGAAATTAAGTTTAAATTTCAACCTGCGATCTGACAATGATTCCCATTTTAATTCATTTAATAGACTGGTTACGCTAATATAGTTATCGTGGCGTCCCTTTACATCTTGCCAATCTTCGATGCACACGTTCAAGTTCGTTATCTAGACCGATTTCGTAGGGATCCCATACACTGGCAGCATATTCCAAATGAGGTCTAACAAGGGAAAAGTAGCTGATTTCTCGTACTTTTGTCACTTTTACCCAATACTCTTTTGATGAATCCCAGTCTACGATTCGCTTGACCCATTATTTCACGTATGTGTTCATCCTAGGAAAGATCAAGCGTCAGTCTTATTCCAAGATATTTAATGGATCCCACGGTTGTTAATTCATTATTACTCATTTTGTACGTGTTAGGAGAACAATTCTTTTTCCAAAAATTCATTAGTAGATATTTTTTAAATTTAATTCCAACTGCCATGTATGACACTTTATTCAATTGCTTGTAGGTCATCATTTAAATATTCTTTATTATTTGTTCAAATTGTTCGTGCGTACATCAGCATTACTCTTGATAAAGTAGATGCTATTTCTTGCTAATTGAAAGGTCATTTCTTCATCAGATTATTCTTAAATTTTGTTAGTTAATTAATTTAGGTCCTTTTGTTTTTAATTACGAATTAAAATCTCCGTTATCTCAGATTTAATTGAAGT